>OZ012738.1:424698233-425189564 GCA_963859935.3 Lathyrus sativus
GACTCGTCTCGACTTTGAGCACCCGGTATTTCAGGCCGAAGAAGAGATCGTTGAAGATGGTGACGTTCCCGAAGATTTGTCTTGGTTGGTAAGCAAGAAGAGCGTGTCATTCTGCCTCATGAGGAGGTCATCGAAGTTATTAACTTGGGGTCGGAAGGGGTTGAAAAGAACATCCGTATAGGAGCCGCGCTGCAGAGCGACGTCAAGCGAAGACTGGTTGAAATGCTCAGAGAGTATAGTGATGTGTTCGCTTGGTCGTACGAAGACATGCCTGGGCTCGATACAGATATGGTTGTGCACCGTCTGCCGTTGAAAGAAGAATGCCCGCCCGTCAAGCAGAAGCTTCGCAGAACCAGACCTGACATGGCAGTGAAAATTAAGGAGGAGGTTCAAAAACAGTGGGATGCTGGTTTCCTGGCTGTTACAAAATATCCCTCATGGGTCGCTAACATTGTACCAGTGCCAAAGAAAGACGGTAAAGTGAGAATGTGCGTAGATTACCGAGATTTAAATAAAGCGAGCCCGAAAGACGATTTTCCGCTTCCTCACATCGATGTGCTAGTTGACAACACTGCTCAATTCTCCGTATTCTCCTTCATGGATGGCTTCTCGGGCTATAATCAGATTAAAATGGCGCCAGAGGACATGGAGAAGACTACTTTTATAACGCCTTGGGGAACATTTTGTTATAAACTGATGCCCTTCGGATTGAAGAATGTTGGGGCAACGTATCAGCGTGCAATGACGACTCTTTTCCATGATATGATGCATAAAGAGATCGAAGTTTATGTCGATGATATGATTGCCAAATCCCAGACAGAGGAAGAGCATTTGGTGAATCTGCTAAAGTTATTCAAAAGGCTTAGGAAGTTCAGGCTGAGACTGAACCCTAACAAGTGCACCTTCGGGGTGAGGTCGGGTAAACTGCTGGGGTTTATCGTGAGCGAAAAAGGAATAGAGGTCGATCCTGCTAAAATAAAAGCAATACAAGAGATGCCGATGCCTAGAACAGAGAAAGAGGTGCGCGGGTTTTTAGGGAGGTTGAACTACATCGCTCGGTTCATATCTCACCTAACTGCTACGTGTGAACCGTTATTCAAGCTGTTGAAGAAAGACCATGCGGTAACGTGGAACGAAAATTGTCAAAAGGCGTTCGATAAAATAAAGCAATATTTGCAGGAGCCTCCTATTTTGATACCTCCAGTGGCAGGGAGACCCTTGATTATGTATTTGACAGTTCTTGAGGGAAGTATGGATTGTGTTCTCGGTCAACATGACGAGACAGGAAGAAAAGAGCATGCGATCTACTACTTGAGTAAGAAATTTACTGAATGTGAATCTCTCTATTCAATGCTTGAGAAAACTTGTTGCGCGCTAGCCTAGGCCGCCAAGCGTTTGAGGCAATACATGTTGAATCATACAACCATGCTTATCTCGAAGATGGATCCTATCAAATATGTATTCGAAAAGCAGGCATTATTGGGGAGAATTGCCCGCTGGCAAATGGTTTTGACTGAATACGACATCCAGTATGTCTCGCAGAAGGCTATAAAGGGGAGTGTACTATCTGAGTATTTGGCGGAGCAGCCTATTGAGGATTACCAAACGATGAGGTTTGATTTTCCTGACGAGGATATCATGTACCTAAAGATGAAAGATTGTGAAGAGTCGTTGCCAGACGAAGGACCAGAATTGGGTTCCAAATGGAAGTTGATCTTTGACGGAGCTGTGAACGCTTACGGTAGCGGAATAGGGGCAATCATCACTACTCCACACGGGTCGCACATCCCGTTTACTGCTCGATTGACCTTTCCGGTTACCAATAATGAAGCCGAATACGAAGCTTGTATCATGGGGATTGAAGAAGCCATTGATTTGCGAATCAAAAATCTAGATGTATACGGAGACTCAGCTCTGGTGGTGAATCAAATAAAAGGAGAATGGGAGACACGTCAGCCTAATTTGATACCGTATATGAATTACGCAAGGAGATTGTTGCCTTTCTTTGACAAGGTTGAATTGCATCATGTACCGCGAGCGGAGAATCAGATGGCTGATGCCCTGGCCACTTTGTCTTCTATGTACAAGGTCAACTTCTAGAACGAGGCTCCCAGAATTGTTATCTCCCGGCTGGACAGACCTGCCTTCGTATTTGCCATCGACGAAGCATCTGACGATAAACCATGGTATTTTGATATCCTTAATTTCCTGAAGAACAAAGAGTATCCGGCTGGGGCATCCAGTCAAGATCAGAAGACTCTCAGGAGATTAGCGGGTAATTTCTACTTGAATCCGGACGGTGTCTTATACAGAAGAAACCACGATTTGGTGCTGCTACGTTGTGTAGATGAAAAAGAGGCAAGGTTGCTCATGGAGGAAATACATGAGGGTACATTTGGTACGCATGCTGGTGGTCATGCTATGACGAGGAAGCTGCTGCGGGCAGGTTATTTTTGGCTAACTATGGAAACTAATTGTTTCAAGTTTGCAAAGAAGTGCCACAAGTGCCAAATCTATGCTGATAAGATCCATGTGCCTCCGAGTCCTCTAAATGTGATGTCATCGCCATGGCCATTCTCGATGTGGGGAATCGATATGATTGGAAAGATCGAGCCGACGGCTTCTAACAGACACCGGTTTATTCTAGTAGCAATCGATTATTTCACCAAGTGGGTGGAAGCGACATCTTACGCAAATGTAACTAAGCAGGTGGTAGCCAGATTCATCAAGAGAGATATCATTTGCAGATATGGGATCCCCGAACGGATAATCACTGATAACGGTTCAAACCTGAACAACAAAATGATGAAGGAGCTCTGTCAGAATTTCAAGATCGAACATCACAACTCCTCCCCTTACCGACCCAAGATGAATGGCGCTGTTGAAGCGGCCAATAAGAATATAAAGAAGATTGTTCAGAAGATGGTGGTGACCTATAAGGATTGGCATGAAATGCTACCTTTCGCTTTGCACGGTTATCGTACGACGGTACGCACATCAACCGGGGCAACCCCGTTCTCGTTGGTATATGGAATGGAAGCAGTGCTACCACTGGAAGTCGAGATTCCTTCTTTGAGAGTGCTACGAGACATCCAATTAGACGAGGCAGAATGGGTGATAGACAGGTTGAACCAACTGAGTTTAATGGATGAGAAGAGGCTAGCTTCTCTAGCATACGGTCGTTTGTACCAGAGCCGAATGAAGAAAGCATATGATAAGAAGATACATCCTCGTAGCTTTCAGACGGGCGACCTTGTGCTGAAAAGGATTCTCCCGCCGTAGGCAGATCACAGGGGCAAGTGGACCCCCAACTACGAAGGGCCATACGTTGTCAGAAAAGTCTTTTCAGGAGGAGCTTTATTGTTGTCCACCATGGACGGTGAAGACTTTACGTCGCTTGTGAATTCGGACGCAGTTAAAAAATACTTTGCTTAAAATTGACCCGCTGGACAGAAAAAAAAGAGTCCAGGCAAAAATGGGGGCATCCTGGCGAACCAAAAACAGAATGAAAGGTTCGGGCAAAAGTTAGGGATAAAATTGAAAAAATGTACACCCGCGAAGTTGAAAACCTACACTGGGCGGCTTCGGCAAAAAAAGGGTATCCCGATGAACTGAAAACCCGTAAAGGGCGGTTCACGCAAAAGTTAGGGATTTGAAAAGCAAATGACTGCGGTCCGAATTTGATACTGCATTGAGCATTGGTGCGGGAGAATATATATGAGGGGTCGATTACCAGATACAATCTCTTCGGAAGTGTGAATACCGGGAAAGCATTAGAGTCGGTCGAGTCATAGGAGGATCAGTTCGTGATGTTCGTCTGCAGCCCGTTGCCGACATGTGTATAAATTTGATTTGTCATCATATTTATGCTTCTTGTGCATACTTGTATATTTGTTGTGCGTAGCTTCCTCTTTTCAGGAGTTACATCCCGTGTACAAAACTCTTCCCATTTAGGGGCCCTATCAATAAAATATGTTATTTAGTACTTGATGCTAGTTCTTTACTGTTTTGTGCATGATAAACGCCTAGGTTTAATGAGACTAGCATGTGTATAACGTCACTGGCCCTTGCCAATAATTGCTAAAACTTTGAATTAACTGAAAATGATGTCACTAACGCTAACCTGAATAGATTTGGTTGTGTAGACTTGTCTTGTCTTGTTTGTGGTGTTGCAGGGTTCGTAGCCGTATGAGGAGGACGATCAAAAGATTGCAGTATGGATCAGAAGCTTGTAACGAAAGACTTGCTCCCCACGCAGGTCGTGCTTCCAAGATAACAATGTCCCTTACTAAAGAAGGATCAAATTCTCCAGCTAGTCGCAGCTTATCCAAAGGACCTTCTCCAGCAAAGTCATTTATCCTTAGCAGAGTTTGGCGATTCCAAGACTGTAGGCTGTATTCAGACAGTGTGGTGTCCCCCGGAAGGATTCCCCCATCTCGAGCAGAGTGGTTTAGCCTCAGAAGATTAATATTTCCAACTGGTGAGCTGTACTCAGACAGTCTACCCTTCCCAGTAGGGTCGTTTACTCTCCCCCAGCGAAGTCAGTTGATTTTCCCCAAGAGAATTGTCCCATCCCCAGCGGAGTTCTCTTTTCAGCAAGTGTTTTCCTTCCTCCCAGTGGAACTCGAAGATTAAGACTCTCCCCGGCAGAGTTGGTTGGGCGCCTTGGCATTTATTTTGCCAAAATACCGTGTGATATCCGTTCATTCCCCAGCAGAAGTCCAATCATACCGGGCTCATCTGTTATTCCCCAGCAGAGTTATATTCCCCAGCAGGGTTGACTTCACTCTTCCAGCATTTATTTTGCTGGAATAATTCTGTAGCACCTGGCTATCCCCAGCGGAGTCGGCAGTATCTTCAGCATTTATTTTGCTGAAGAGGTTTCTGTATCCCAGCAGTTCGAGTCTGCATTTGCATCAGCATATAGCGTCATATTTGCATCTACCAAATAAAGACGCGTAGCATTTCCATGTCGAATGGAGCATTACGCCATTTTCAAACATACGCATTTCTGAAGCATAAGCCAGGTTGGCTAACCGTTTGTTTCAAGTATTGCTCTCTTGCAGGTGGAAGGAGCTCTTGCTCAAATGAATTACCAAACATTCAAGATCTCGGCGTGAGATATTCAACAATAATGTCCGTTTTGGCATTATTCCCCACAGAGTTAGTAGGCAAAATCTCTCCTTGTCCCCAAGCAGAGTTATTTGTCATCAAAAGGTTTCATGAATCAGAATTTCAGATGCTGCCGCCGGTTATCAGAACAGGCGTCCGGTAGTTTGGTTTCCAAATATCCCCAGTAGAGTCCGCCCCAAAGTTGTTGTCACGTCAGTATTAAGAAGTTTGTGGTTTGGGACCAATGGAGAAATGAGTCCTGGCGTGGACAATCTATTCCTATATTTACGGGTTTTCTTCGTGCTAGAGAAGTGGGGGTCCTAACGTGGACAGATTTATTTCCCCGAGTTGATGAGGTGTGCTAGTCCTAACGTGGACAGATTCGATTTCGCCGTATTGATTGAATGTGAAGTCCTGACGTGGACAAACTTGATCACTCTTCGTGTTGATGTCCTAACAGATATCCTCCTTCATAATGGTGAAAGGTGAGTCCTGACGTGGACAAGTTTATAGTTCTTCATGATGACAAGAGACGCGAGTCCTAACGTGGACAAGTTTATCTTCCTTCGTGTTGGCGAAGCGTGAGTCCTGACGTGGACAAGTTTTATTTCCTCAGCGGGTCGATGATGTGAGTCCTGACGTGGACAAATCAAGACGAAACATGAGTCCTGACGTGGACAAGTTTTGATTCCTTACGTGGAAAGATGTATTCCTTACGTGGAAAGAAGACGTATTCCTTACGTGGAAAGAAGATGTGATTCCTTACGTGGAAAGATGGTTTCCTTACGTGGAAAGAGATGATTCCTTACGTGGAAAGATTGTATTCCTTACGTGGAAAGAAGAGGTATTCCTTACGTGAAAAGTTTAGTCCTGACGTGGACAGATCCAGAAAGGGTGATTCCTTACGTGGAAAGAAGTTTATTCCTTACGTGGAAAGAAGTTTATTCCTAACGTGGAAAGGGGAGTCCTAACATGGACGATGTATTCCTGGCATGAAAAAGGTGGGTCCTAACGTGGACAGGTTATTCCTAACGTGGAAAGTTTATTCCTAACGTGGACGATTTATTCCTGACGTGGATAATTCATTTTATGTTGATAGAATCCCCTCGTGCTGACGAAATGCAGACGAGTTATCCCCAGCGAAGTCGCCGAGATTTTTCCGGGTTGACGGCAAATGTGAGTCCTGACATGGACAAGTTTCGTTGAGATTTCTTCGATGATAGAATCTTTTTCAGGCTGATGAAAATAATCCCCAGCACGGTCGCTAATGGATCAGTTGGTTGCTGTAACAGCTAGATTCAGTTGATGGAGTTCGTTTCCCAAGCAGTGGTGCAGTTTATTTCTGCGGTTGGCAAATTTCCGGGTTCTTAGTATTCAACTGTCTCGTACCTCGAATGTTTGAAAGTTGTTCGCTCTTCACCCAATCGGGTCCAAGTCGCTTGAATAGGGGCAGCTGTTGCACCCTAAAATTTGCTCAACCTATTTCACTTGGTTTATGTTTCAATTGCATTAGCACTTGCACATAGGGTCATGTACATAGTCTAATCATATGCATAGCATAGCATAGCAAATCATCTAACCAGGGACCAAGTACTATTATCATCTCTATGAGCATATCAAGAGGTTCTTATTCAAGTTCAAGCCTATCCAAGTCATCAGAAAGAGTTTGAAAGCTAAGAAGTCAGTGGATCAAGCAGTGCATCTATATCCTATATGAGGGTATCTGGATATCATCAAAGAAGTTGTGAGCTGTGAATTGATTATGGAGGATATATAGGCATCATGGAGGACATAGAGAGTCATTTTGGAAAAGAGGCAAGTCATTGATGTGATCACAAGAGTTGCAGTTGAAGACAGTCAACTAGGGTTTCATCTGGGTCAACCCTAGGTCAATTGATTGATTGAAAGGCACTAAGGTCTATTTGAGAGATGTGGGGTTCATCATTTGACATGTAGATAAGGATGTGGTGTTGTGCCAAGAAGAAATCAAGAGAAATCAAGAAGAAGAGGAGTTTCTAAATTAGGGTTTCTGTGTAAAATCCCCGGATTTAGGTCAAACTTCCAAGCAAGATAAGTCAAAAT
Source organism: Lathyrus sativus (assembly GCA_963859935.3). Taxonomy (NCBI): domain Eukaryota; kingdom Viridiplantae; phylum Streptophyta; class Magnoliopsida; order Fabales; family Fabaceae; genus Lathyrus; species Lathyrus sativus. The sequence continues at coordinate 424,705,428 of OZ012738.1, forward strand.
GCAAGCTTCAAATGGATCCTTGGCCAACATGAAACTTGTAGAGGATCTCAAGACCTTTAATTTTAGTGGTGGAAGACATCAAGGAGATTTATAGAACTCAAGTTATGGTCCTTGCAAGTTACAGGTCATCTGAGGTATCTGAAATTTTGTCTGTGAAAGTTACTTGTCTTCCAAGCAACTTTTACCCCTCAAGGAGATTTCAAATGGATTTCTGGTAAACATAAGAGTTGTTCCTCATTGTCTTAGATTTATAGAAAGGTATGGTGTGCCTTCATCTGATTTGTGGAACTCTACTTATGGTCTTGGCAAGCAAAGGGTATTTTGGTCATTTGAGAATTACAGGTCATTTCAAGCCTATGCCCAAAACTCATACAAGGAAGCTTCAAATGAAAAACTTCACAACATAAAACTTGCTCCAAATGACATTTTGAGTCTAGAAAAGTGATCATGAAAGATTGGAAAGGCTCATAGCTCAAGGTTTCAAATTTGGTGAATTTAATGAATAAAAAGTTACCTAAAATTGAGATTTTTCATAATTTGGCCAAATGGGGTGAAATTATAGGTCATTTTGATTGGAAAAAATGTTTTAAGAACATTGGCAAAATTGGATTTTTGAGTTTGGTTCAAAATTTGAAAGTTATGCTTGGTTACTTATGTATGAAGTAACATAATCAAAATCCAAAGGAAAGTGTGCACAAGAAGTTTCTATCAAATTCTAGAAAGGTCCATGAGCATCTATATATTGGATTGAGTAGCTTCATGCCATGGTTGGTGAATCATTGTGATCAAAATACCAAGTTATACCTCATTCTTCCATTTTGCAAAACCACTTCAAACTCCATCAAATCTTCACCAATTTCCAAAGTTATTGATCCTATCATCATCTAGATCATTCAAGGATCAAAATTCACATCAAAATCTGTTTGAATTAAGGAAGAAATCGTGTTATCCATCTTCATCATCCAAGGTGCAAGAAGGTGGTGATTGCAAGATTCAAGAGGTTTGAACAAGATCCATTGCATACAAAATCAAGAAGCAAGTGTGTTGATCAATTCCCAAGCATTGCAAGCATTAGATCTGAAGAATTCTCTACCTGTTTCATCATTTGCACCAGGTTGGTAATCTCATCGAATTGGCATGCTTTAGTTAGAATAATGTAGAATTATTAGGTTAGAATTGTTAGGTTAGGTTAAAGGATCATTTCCATAAAGTTTGAGAAGGTTTCATGGAGGTTACCAATGGTGCACTAAATCTGTTGTGGCTTAGAACTCTTAGATTAAAGCATGATAATATTAGATGTATAGCTCAGAATGATCAGTGTAGTGTGTAGATCGTGTTAGGGTAATAATTAGAAGGAATCCTCATGGTTGATACCAGTGCATAATGGTGGAACCTATGGCTTCTACCTATCGGGTTTGACATTTGAGTGAGTTTTAGGGAAAGATATTGCCATGGCTGTGTAGAGGGAGAGATGCAGAGCATTTTTGGTTTTGGAATGGTAGAATTTCATGGAGGTACGAGGGAGAACAGAGAAGTGGAAAGTTCGTGCATGGAGAAGTTTTTCTGAAACCTAGGGTTTCTGAGGTAGACGATGAAGGGATGGCGTTGGATGACCATGGAGACTTTGACTCAGAACTAGATCTAACGGCCTTAATTCAATTGGAATTTGGAGGGAGATCCTACACAGCAATACGCTGCGTTTCATTTAATCCCTCAGACTGGGCTCAATAATCACTTGCTATTCGTACCCCTGCTTTCCAAGGCCCAAACAATTTTAACTGAAATTCTTACTAATTGCACCGTTTTCATGTTTTTTTTCTTTTTATTTTTTCTGAGCGTGCACTGGGCCCAGAAGCGCCTTGCTAGGCGCACCCCCCAGTCTGGGCCCATTCTCTTGTTTTAACTGGATAAAATGCTGACTGCACCCCTAATCTCATTTAATCCATATTAATTTCTTTCATTTTTTTTAATTCTTTGAAAAATCATAAATAATTGAAAAATGCTTATTTTTTTAGTGGTTGTTTTTGCATTAGGTTCATATTTCTGTTCAGAAAATTAAGAAATAATAAAATTCCAATTTTATTTTGTTTTAGCATTTTTAGCATATTTTTCTTTTAAATAGCTTTTTAAGTGGTTTAATTTGATTCATGATATTGTTGATTTTAGTTTGGTTAGATGCTTTAATATTTTTGACCCATTCTTTTTAGGTTGATTAACTTAGGACTTTATCTTGTATATAAAATTTAATTCATGATTTTAGGATTTAATTTTAGATTATTTGTTTAGGTGTGATTAGGAGAACCAAAACTAGGGTTTAGGAGATAACATAAGTGTAGTAAATCAATTCTTTTAGGAGTTGTAGTTTGAATCTTTGGGGTATGGGACTATAGGGATTATGGGTAGATAGTAGATCCCTTAGAAATTACTAGGTTTCCCCTATTCTACTATTACTATTAGTATATTGCTTGTGCTTGCTTGACTGTGTGGTGTGCCCTCTTTAGGGTTATCATTTGACTGTGTGGGGTATTGGGTTTGCTTGGGGATTGGGAGAGCTGAAGATTGTGATGATGAGGGCCATTGGAGATCAAATAGAATGAAGACCAACTTCCAGAGTTGATGAGGAGTATCTCTTGCTGGCAGCTGTTGAAGAGTATAGGATTTAGGAATTAGGCAGAGCCCTAGAATAGCAACTTGATTCACAAACATGGAAGACCTTGTTTGCCTCCATTCTTTCTCTATGATTCAAAGTCTCTTTTAAATATCCACTTCCTTCCTTTGGAAGGATTAGTGAATGTATTTAAAAGATAGAACTTTTGAGAGAAAATTGTCTGTATTATGTTAACAGTTAATGAGCCACCCTTGGTAGGCAATTGACCGTTTAACATCCATTTCATCTTGTTGACTGATATTCATCTTGGAGATTGAGACTTGAAGAAAAGCCATTGCAGATTGAAGACTGATGATAGAGACCTTGCTTGAAAGTTTGAAGATGAAGACTGAGGCTTGCTTGAAGCTGGTAGATGTTTGGAGATGACTTAAAGACAGATGTTGATGCAGAGCTGCTGTGGCTGTTTATTCTTTTTGCTGTTTATATTTCTTGATGTATTGATTGAATTTCCCTGACTGTATTGTTTGTTGTTTAACCTGTTAGGTTGCAAGTGAATTATGTTCACTTTTGCCTGTTGTTTTCTAGGTTCGAGGTTGAGTGGGACTCCCTTGCCTCGCTTGTATTGCTGCATCCATGCATTTTACTGCTTTATTGTATATATGCTATTGTTTCTGTTTCCGTCTATTCCCTTAGGATCTCTGTTTCCCTCTGCGCAAGAGAGGAACATGATAGACATTAGGTCTTAACCCATGCATGATAACATTAGGTTAGTTTGATTCCCTTCGCAACCGTAGGTTAGAGTTCTGTCTCTTCTTTCTCAAAACAAACAGAAAAACACAATAAGATTTCAAACACAATAAAAGACACTTCTTCCGTAAAAGAATGTGAACTCGTCAAAACGTCATTTTTGTCCGCTTGGACCAGTAATCAGAAAAACCCTTTTTCAAAAGGAATAAAACAATCAAGACAGACTTGTGTCGTACGTGGCCCGAACTACGTTTGCTCTGATCTTTCATGCCGTGTGAAAGTACGTAGGCATAGGATGCGATATCCTAGCGAGCAACCTTCCCCTCCTTTCCCGTAGGTAGGCGAACTACGTTGACTCTGATTTCTCGTTCCAGACGGGAATACGTAGGCATAAAGTGTGATACTTTGCCGAGTCATTTTATTTTCTTTTTAACCCTTAACCCTTAGTTTAGATAGAATAACAATCCATACCCGAAAACAAGCGTGGATCCCGTCGAGTACGGCGGACGTGAGGGGCGCTAATACCTTCCCCTTGCGTAACCGACTCCCGAACCCAGGTTGTGGTTGCGATGACCATTCCTTTCCCCGTTTTGCGGTAGGTTTACCTCGAGCGTTTCCTTTCCCTCCTTTGGGATAAATAACGCACGGTGGCGACTCTTCTGTTCATTTGGCGCCGATTTTCGCAGTAGCGACACCCATAGGCTCCATTAATTTATGGTATCTCCTACCAAAGTAATAGTGCATACATTCTAGAGGAGCGTTCTACATAAGCCTCACTCTTGGAGCAGCACAACTCAAGGGATTGGTTTCGACTACATGATCACACACAAACATGATTGTATTCGACAATTGCAAGGCGACACATTCACCTTATTCACAAAGTAACACAACCTAAACATGTTTCATACAAAGTTCTCCTCACAACTATTTAACTTCTTACCAATGATACACACCTATGCATCATAGCACAAGCATTTCCATCTATGTTATTCATCATTACTTAATCATTTACTAATTCATTTCACTAATTAATGTCAAGTTTTCCTCACCATTCTTATAGTCTTTTACACATGTTATATCACAATCAAGTTATACATATATCATACATCATTTCATAATACAATGGTATATAGCAATATCATTCATGGAACACACATAATATCATAACATGTCAAACATAATCAACATAGTAGTTCACACACATATAAAGGTATACAAGCCACTACTATCCTCTACCAAACATTCTTGATTAATTCATGATCTTACATCCCCATATAATGGCACATTGGAATCTCTTTCCAAGACTTCAAGTCTCATATTAATCAAACTCCTGATTCATGAAATAGGGTGGGAAACAAGAATCACATAATCCACACTCACTTTAATTCCATCTATATCCTATAAATCTATGACATAAACTCATGTTTTTACTTCACTATCACATATAGCATTAAAGTAGCTTTTCAACGCTTATGATCGTGCCTCATTCTGAGTTACAGTTCTCAAGTTATGACCCAAACAGTACAAAGGAAAAACACAAGCGCAGTAGAGCGTGCTAAGCGCGGTTTCTAGCGCGATTTTGGCCTAAAACATAATCAAAGTGCCTCCAGGCGCGCCAACACCATCAGAGCGCACTAAGCATGGTCCCCTGTAACTCTAACTCCTAAAACACCTAAATTTCATGATTCTACCCCAAAATCTCATGATTTTTGCACCCCACAACATTAATACACATGTAGAACAACAACATAGCATCCAACAATCTAATTTAACATATTATAACACAATAGGCATGCATTTTACACAAATAAGGTACATACCTGACTTCAGTCAATAACCTTATTGAGTCATCATGGAGCTTGAATCTCACAGATCCAATACCTTCAATTTTGCAAGATTTATTGTTTCTCAGCAGCACTAATTCACCATCTTGATCATATAGCTCCTCAAATAATTCTCTGTTTGGAGTCATGTGCCATGTGCAACCTGAATCCATAACCCACTCATTTCTTGAGTCGCCGCTTGAAACCACAAGAACATCAGATGATTCGAAGTTATCTTGAACAATGTTTGCGTTGCCATTATCTTTACCTCCATGATCTTTCAGGCATTCAGGGCACATCTTTCTTATGTGACCCTCCTTCTTACAGTGATAGTATCAAATACCAAATGCCTCTCCACTATAATACTTATGTTGACCTTTGTCGCTACTGCAAAAATCGGCGCCGGCTGAACAGAAGAGTCGCCACCATGCGTTATTTATCCCAAAGGAGGGAAAGGAAACGCTCGAAGTAAACCTACCGCAAAGACGGGAAAGGAATGGTCATCGCAACCAAATCCTGGATTCGGGAGTCGGTTACGCAAGGGGAAGGTATTAGCATCCCTCACGTCCGTCGTACTCGACGGAATCCACGCTTGTTTGGTTTGTCTAAAGGATGTAAAAACAATCTATCTACAGTTGCTAAATCTAAACGGAAGGGAATTGACTCGATAGAGCGTCGCACTCTAGGCCTACGTATTCTCAAGAGAGAAAGTCAGAGTCAACGTAGTTCGGGAAACTGCAGGGAATTGGCTCGCCAAGACTTCACGTCTTGTGCCTACGTACTTCCACACAGCATGGAAGATCAGAGCTTTCGTAGTTCAGGCTAACTACGGCTAGGCAGGGTGTTCTCGATCATACAGGAAGTGAGAGATTAAGCTGGTTTTAAAGGTACGGGAACCTATGGGAACTAAAACTACGGTCTGGTCTCAAATGCACTCAGGCAAGAGAAAAGGATAACATCAGTCGTCAGCGGGAAAGTCTCGATCGCACAGCAGCGAGAGAACAGAAGAGTTAGTTGTTAGTGTGCTCGCTAGGATATCGCATCCTATGCCTACATATTCTTGTCTGGTACAAGAAATCAGAGCAGATGTAGTTCAGCTACTTTCGGGACCACAGCACAAATCTCGTTTTATTAACATTCTGAAAAGGATTACAATGATTGAATACGGAAAATAAAATCCTAGAAAATACTATCCTATCCATCTATAATGGAAAATCAAGTGGAAAATAGTCCCCTAACAAGTGAACATTTAAATCTACTCTAAAAAGTGCAAAATAAAATCTATAAAGGAAACTATATCCTAAAAAGAAAATATTAAATCTATGCGCTAATATTTTTATATTCTTTTTTACTATTTTTTCTTCTATTCTTTTTCATATATTCTTTTTCTCATATCTTTTCATATATTCTTTTTTTTTCAATATTCTTTTATTATTCTTTTCTCAATATTCTTTTTCCAATATTCTTTTATTATTCTTTTCTCATATCTTTTCATATATTCTTTTTTTTTTCTTAAAAGACTAAGCAAATGGATATACAAGAAAATAATAAAAAAATAAAAAATAAAAGGGGGTGCAAACTGCCAGGGGTGGTGCAGTCAGCAAAATGGAACAACAAACTGGGCCCAGCCCAACAAACAAATTCAGAGCAGAAAATAAAATAACAAAAAAAAGGGGGGATGGCCAAAACGGAGGGTGTGAATCAGAATGGGCCCAGCCCAATTAGATCCAACAACAACAACAAACGGGGGTGGAAAAAACAGAAACGGGGAGTGCATTGCAAACACCATTGGGCCTGAAGCCCAATCCAAACCCGGTCCACTCCATTCTTCTTTCACTCTCACTTCGTTCAGAAACCCTAGACTCTCTTGCTCTCTCTCCCTGTCACTGTTCACAAACGAAACTGCGCCGCTCTCACCTCCAATCTCTCACCGTCTCCGACATCACAATTCCAAACGAAACTCAAATGCCACCAAACCACCTCATCTTTTTTAATCTTCTCCCAGAATCAATCTCTCAATCTTTCTCCTTCGTTCTCTCTTTCCGATTCAAACCTTGGCAAATCTTCCTCAGTCAAACTCTCACCAACAACCTCAATCCTTCCATCTTTATGCCAACCAAATTCAGTTCTGATGATAGTTTGCGGCTTTCTTGACGCGTTGGAAGATTGACGTTCGTCAAAGGCTTCGAATCTGGATAACTCGCTGAATAACATGAGGAAACTCTCGAAGCTGGATGTGGATGACGATTGGAGATCGCGTTGAAGATTGTTGAACGCGCTTTGAAGATTTCTGGATTTTGTATGAAGCCTAATTCGAAGATGATGAATCTGGACGATCTGGAACGTATGATGAAGAACAAGATGATTATATGAAGCCTTCTGGAGATTTGTTGAAGCTCTTGAGTATCATTCGCAAATTTCTGGAGATCTTTGCTAGAATGCTGATGAAGGAGATGAATCTTGATGATTCGCTGGAAAAATGATGTGAAGGTTCTTGGTTTTCTGATAATCGGTTGATGAATCTCATGAACTTCAGATGAGGATTTCTGGAAAAATGATTATTGATGATGAAGATTGGATCGGAGAAGATGAAGATGCGATGAATTCTGGGGATTTTGGTGTTTCCGGCGAGCTAGACGGTGGTCGGAGGAGGTTAGGAGTCTGTTACGGTGGCCGGAATTTGGTGGTTGCGGTGGTTGCATGGCCGGAGGCCATGCAACCGGCGAGGGGCTGAAGGGTGGACACGTGGTGGTGTGGGTTAGAGTGAGGTCTGCATGCGTGCCAAGTGGGAAGCATGCGTGAGAGAGAGAATTAGTGGAGTGCTACGTGTTGGGTTTCTGCATGATGTGAATTATGAGGTGGCTGGCTTTGAAATTGCACGTGTGGCTTGCTTAAATGTGCTGACATGTGGCGTAGCTGGACTTTGGACTGAGCTGGGCCTCCACAATCTAAACTGGCCCACGAAAATCATACATTAAAGACCAATTAAAGGTTGATTAACAAAACTAAAACCTAATTAAGACTAGTAACATTTGGATTAAAAACCGCTGGACAAGAAAGATTAATGCTGATGAATTAAAATAATGGATTAATGGTGCTTAATGCTCTAAACAGAAATTAAAGTCAATTAAACCTGAATTAACTAATTAACTAATGATTAAACTGAATTAAAACTAAAAATTACAATTAACGCCTAAAATGAAAATTAAAACTAATCTAACCTAATTAATTCTGATAAACTCTAATTAAAATCCTAATTAATATCTAAACAAATGATTAAAGCCCTAATTAATCTACTTAAACTCTATTAAATCTAAAAATCTATTACTATTAATTTCTATACTAATGAAAATAGAAAAAACTCTAATAATTTCTATTAAAAGTTCTATCAAAAGAATATTCTATTAAAACTATTTAAAAATCACTACTTAATATCTAAAATGATTTAAACCTAAAATCTATTTAAAAAATTATTAAAGAAATTCCTAAAAAGATTTAAAAACTATTAAAAATATTAAAAGAAATCTACTTAAATTCTGGAAAATCTATATTAAAATCCGTAAAAGGCTATTAAACCCTAAAAAAACTACAAAATGCGATTAATTCAATAAAAAGGAGATTGAGACCGAAGTGTAACCAGTGACAAAACCCGGACACCTGACTGTCCTTAAAACAACGGTAAGCTGAAAAACACCCAGGAAGCGTGCGACTTCTCAAAATAACCTCCGATTATCCGAACCGGTCTGAAATACCCGAAATGCGACAGCAGGGCTGTAATCCCGATAAAAACCACCATGATTGAGAAAATGCACTATATGTAGTATGTAAATGCGAATGCAAAATGCGTCGAAATATTGAGCCAGATACGGGACCCGGTTGGTCAAATTTTAGGGTGCAACAGTTGCCCCTATTCAAGCGGCTTGGACCTGAATGGTTGAAGAGCGCCCAGCCTTAAAACAAAGTATACTCGGTTTCTTTATGATCAAGAAACACACAAGGGGTAGGGTTAAGGAAAAACAAGGAGAACAACAAGGATTGGTTATAACTGATATTCTTTACTTTCTTTATAAAACAGATTACAAGTACTTAAGAATAACAAATAACCCTCTCAACCTAATTAGGTTTTCTCACACCACACTTAAGATAAAAGACTAGTATGCTATTTATAATAAAACCTAACATACTAAACTAATGGGCTTTTTAACAATTACCCATTACAAGCTAAATTAGGGTACAAGCTAACTTAAACAATTGGATCCTTAACACAAGGTCCAATTCGACAACTACATACTAGAAGACAATTCAAATACAACATGTAGGTCTTCGACAACAACATGTGAGGAAACTTCGACGACATGCTAACTAGAGTTCGATCCAATATCTCACAAATGTATTTCACACAAAACCTAAGTTTTTCCCTAACCTGAAATTTCCCTCAATGCTACACTATCTAATGGAACTCACCTATCGAACAAGATGAAGATGAAGAAGATTGATAAAGATGGGATGATGATGAGTTTCTTCTTCTTCCATAAGCTTTTCCTTCTTCTTTCCCTTTCTCCTATTTTCTCTTCTTTCTCTCTATTCTTATTATCTTTTCTTTTTCTTCTCTCCACCACATATATAATAAACATATTATATAATATTATCCAATGGTATAAAATATCCTTAATTGATATTTTTTCATCTAACACCAATTGACCAAATATTAGAGTTACCAAAATATCATCTCTTCTACTTATTAATATTGGTCTATCTCGTTTATCAATAATTAATCTCTTCAGAGTCTACTAGTTACTATATTAGTCCCAGCTAATGAAACTTATAGCACTTAAGAGCTTCAATAAATCCAATTGATACTTGATTGAGCATTTAAGGGAATATAGGGTATTACATTCCCCCCTAAATTGAATTTCGTCCCTGAATTTCCTCTACTCATCTGAAACCACTCTTGCATGATCTTCTTGGATCTATAATTGACTTTACTTCAGTTAAAACTTCTAACATACTCAAATTCCAACTTGGTTTCATAGGTGTTGCACCCCAAAATTTGACCAACACTTATTTACCAAGCTTGTGTTCACTAGCATGATCATTTGCTTCTCATTGATATGTGTGCAGTAGGTCAAGAGGTATGATTACCCAGCAAGATTTGTATGAGACTATGAAGAAATCCAAGAAGGTTGTTCAAGTGTTCAAAGTTTGATACCTTTGTCAGAGAACTCAAGAGATCCTCAGAGAGATTGGCTGAAACCAAGGTTGTGTGTCTCATAACTTGAGAGTTGTGGGAGCTCCTCAGATGATTCTGAGGATATGAGGATGGACTTGAAGCTTTGAGAAAGCTTATGATATGTCTTGAAAGCCATCATGAAGCCTAGAGAGGTCATTGTGCAAGACTTCAGAAGATTCAACCATGAGTGGTGGAATTAGGGTTTGACTGGGTCAACCCTAGGTCAACTGATGATTTGGAGAGGGTTGAGACCTAATCCAAGAGCCATGTGATCATGGAATGATGCATTGAGATGCTATAAGGATGATTCCTAGACCAACTCATCATGATTGAGGAGTGTGAGAAGTTTCAAGCTAGGGTTTCTAAGGCTTGACAGTGTAAAATCCCCTAGTTTGATCCCTATCTTCAAGGAAGTTTAGCTCAAGATGTGATTGTAATCTCATCTTCCCCACAACATGAATGTTGTAGAGCTTGTTCTTAGCTTTAATTTTATTACTATAAGTCCTTGATAGGATTTGTAGAGCTCAAGTTATGACTTTGACAAGTTGCAGGTCATCTGAGGTATGTGAATCTGGGTCCTTGAAAGTCACCCAACTTGCATCCAACTTTTTCCCTAGTAGGATGATTCCTATGAACTCTTATTCAACATGAATGTTGTAGAGAATCTTCTTAGCTTTCTAGAGAGTACTAGAAGTCCTTGATAGGATTTGTAGAACTCAAGTTATGGCTTTGACAAGTCAAGGGCATTTTGGTCATTTGGATATTATAGGTCATTTCAAGCATAAGGCCATATCTCCTATTTCCAAGCTTCAAATGGAAAAATCTTCAACATCAAACTTGCTTAGAATGATGTTTTAAGGCTAGTAGGGAGGTCATGAGATGTTGAAAAGTCTTGTATCAAAAAGTGATAAAAATGACCTAAAATGGAGGCATAAGTTAAATAAGTTGAAATTGAAAATTGGAAATCCCAAGTTATACATCCAAAACATGTCATATAATAGGTCATTTTGATTCTAAAAGACATTCTAAAAACAATGGTTCAGCCACAATTTTGATTTGAGGCCTAGATCATAGGGCTGTTTTGGAAATGGCTTGCTTGCATCTTAAGGCACCAAAGCAAAACTCAAAGAAACTCAATGAACAAGTTATTATGCATCTCAACATATCATACATCACATATGGGGAGAATTTCAAGTCAGAATCAAATGTTACAAGAGGCTTGGCATGAGATAGCACATAAGGAGAAGTGAACTCATAATGTCATGACATGAGATTTCCATTTTCTCATGGGAAGGCTCTAAATGGTTCTAGATGATTCTAAACCACTCTATATAACATGTATAACTTGCTCAGATGCAAGGTTGGTGTAAGATTTGAGAGAAGAGAGAGTTGGTCATTTCAATTGCTTCCATTGCAAGTTGAAAGTGAATTCCCTATTCTGAACCATTTCCATTCATTCTTTCCATCTTAACACACTCCATTGATGATAGTGAAGCTGTGCAGATCAATACTGATGTCTCATACCTGTTGAGAGTACGTAGGCACAATACTGATGTATTGGCGAGCTACCTTCCCCATAATCCGTCGTAGGCTGAACTACGTTGACTCTGATTTCTCGTTCTCTGGTGAGAATACGTAGGCATAAAGTGCGACGCTTTGCCGAGTCATTTTTCTTTTCTGTTTAAGCCAGCCTTAATAGGTAGATAGATAAAACCAACCCGTCCAAGTAATCACAACAAGCGTGGATCCCGTCGAGTACGACGGACGTGAGGGGTGTTAATACCTTCCCCTTGCGTAACCGACTCCCGAATCCAGTCAATGGTTGCGACGACCTTGTCTTACCCCTTTTTCGTTAGGTTTTTCTGATTGTTTCCTTTCCCGCTCTGAGGGATAAATAACGAAAGGTGGCGACTCTTCTGTTGTGCCGGCACCTTACTTTCGCGCAAGCGACAATGGGCCAATTCCTTTCTTTCATAAATTCCCAACTTCACAGTCTTGACAATACTTATGTTCCGATGATGGTTAACTTCTAACTTTTCTTTTCCGTAATTCATTTGTCATTCCATCTTAAAACATTTGGTCGCATCTGCTTGTAGGAACTACAACTCCATATTCTTCTACTGAGTCACAAGATCATAACCGTGACACCCCATCTTGGCTTAGGATAATCAACGCTCATCTAATTTTCATGAGACAATTCAATGGTTCCTTATCTTCATGCAAAAAATACTGGTGACTATCCTTTCTTAAATCTCTCAACCATTAGAATAACTTCATAAACCATCGATCGGTATCCTTATCAATTCCACTTGATTTGATACTATACACTGTAACCATCACACCCGATGCTTCAAATCTTTCGTACTATACTAATAGGATATCACTCTTAGCACGAGATTGTCTTACATCCATCCTTACGAGAAACTATCACTCTTATCGCTACGCGAAAAATGACACAGAGTCGCCATCGGATTTTATTTATCCCAAGGAGGGAAAGGGAAATAACAATAAAACCTTTGGGAAAAGAGCATGGTCATCGCAACCAAGTCTTAGGGTTCGGGAGTCGGTAATGCAAGGGGAAGGTATTAGCACCCCCTCGCATCCATCGTACTCGATAGGAACCTTCTAGGTTGTTTAGCTTGAATGGGTGTTTTAATCTAAAAGTTTGCTTGCTTAAAAGAAAAGGGGGGTCGGTTTTTATTAGAGTGCTTGCCAAGGATTGTGGCCCTAGTGCCTACGTATCCTCACTTAAAAGAAGTGAAGAATCAGAGCTCTGTAGTTCGGAGGCTTGTGAAATGATTGTTTGTTGGTTGATTTTATACCTTGAAAAAAAGGGTTTTCGGATTGACGCCCTAAGGCAAAAAGAAGTTTGATGATTTGATGTTATTTTTAGGTTTTTTGAGAAGAAATTGTTCTTGATTAGGATCACACTAAAGACTTTGGATAGAGATGAATTTTTCGAATAACCAAGCCGAGCGTCTTGTATTAAAAACATTCGAAACGAGTGTTGGAGGGGCTCCATTCTCATTCCTTCTCCACAACTTTAAAGCTCATGGCGTATAACCCTAATCATATATTTATTGTTTTTTTGGATTTTTTTATGAGAAAAATTCCACTTGGTGTTGGATCAAGGGTTTTATTGCTTGTAAAAATATTTGAAGTGATGCAAACAAGGTCGATGGCAAACGCAGAAGGCGGTCGACTTACAAGGGTGAAAATGGCTCGATAAAATCGAGAGTTTATTTTTTAAAATAGTTTTTGGAACCAAAAGTCAAGAATGACCATAAGAATCCACATACAATGGCCATACAATCAAATCAGGTTAGTCGGTTTTGAAAATAAGGAACAAAAAAAAAAACGGCGAACTCCTTGAAAATTTTTTTTGAAGACGAAATAGCAAAAAAAAAGTGAAAAAAAACAGGGGCCTGACACGGCCCGTGTCAGGAAGTGCCCACAACATGAGTTTTGGAGGTAAACAGGGAGCTGACATGGCCGCCCGTGTCAACTAACATGGTCCGTGTCAGGAAGTGCCTACAACGTGGACTTTGGAGGCAAACAGAGAGCTAACACGGTCCGTGTCAGCACTCCTGGGTGAAAAATCTAAACTATTTCTTTCGTTCTTTTCCTTTCTCGTGGTTCTTACAAAGGTTTCTTAGTCCGTCTTAGGACCTTACACAATGTATACAGCACAAAAACATTTAAAAGAGAAAATAAAAGACAAATGCAAAATATAAAGAGAGAAAAGTTTGAAGAAATGGATACCTAAGAGTTGTTATCTTTCTTGCAAAATCTCCACTAATTTTGGTTGGGTGTCCTCTTCACTTTCCACTCTATGCTTTAAAGGTTCTGTCTTTCAATGGTTTCTCTCTTGTTCACCTTTTTCCTTTCCTCTCTTTTTTGATTTTTCTATGGTTCTCTTGTGTTTCTATGTGACTCTCTTAGTTTTTCTCTGGTTTTTTCTCTCTTCTTTTTTTTCTGGTTTTTTTTCTCCCTATCTCTTGCTTTCAAAGTTTCTCTATGTCAATCTCTCCCCTTTTGTTTGCATTTGTTGTCCTTCTTATCCCCAAAACATTAGGGTTTTCCCTCCTTTGAAAACTTTAGATTTCTTACTTAAGAAATGCCTCTTACCACTTTCTTGATGTCACTATCTTTCCTTCCATTTTCATGTGTGCTGTTCCTATATTTTTTCTACTACACTTGCTGGATTTTGTCTTATTAAAGTGGTCCCAAGTATGTTTGCTGTCAAATTTTGAATTTGAATATGTGCTGATTTTGTGATGCATCAAATACTTTCCTTTTGAATTGTGTGGTGGTAACATGAGTGTGACAATTTTGTTGTGTTCACTTTCTTTTTGCTCACATTGGATCATGACTTAGTTCCTTAGGTTTTGTGACATGAGTATTTTGGTTATGAGTTATTTCTAGCTTGAGATATGAATGGGGCATGTATAGGGCTATTTTTTGGAATAACTTGAAAATGTCTTGAAATTGCCTATGGATAAGCACAAATGGGTCTTGATCTTGAAATGTTCAAATATTGCATTAAACCTTAATTATTTTCCTTGGATGTTTGTAGGCTCATGTGAAGATTTAGTTGGTTATGAATCATGTGAAGGCATAATGTGGAACATGTAGACTTAATGAGGCATGAAGGGTACCATAACATGAAGTTGATTAGAAATTTGAATGAAGATTAGAAATAGCTTAATTTTCTAAGCATCACTTAGAGTTGGAAACTTTGTAACACATGTGAAACTCTTGCAATGTCATGAAATTTCATTTTGTAATATTCTTGAATCTAATCTTGAATTCATAAATCTTGAATTTGGAATGATGGGTCTCCCTTATTCCATTGAATTTGAAATGGATGAATGCTTGAATTATGAACTTGTGATCTTGACTCATGTCTTACAAATTTGAATTCCACTTGATCAAGCATTTGAACAAAGTTGGATGAAGAAGTCTTGAATTAGGCATTGCACTTCATGTTCATTAGGAATATTGATCTTAAATATCCTAATATTTTTCAAGTAACTTCTCCTTAAAGAAATCTACATGAGTAGACTTTCCACCTTGAATCAAACCTTAGATGATGAACCATTTCTTCCATGTAGCCCATGATAGGCAGTTTCTCTTATTTGAAACGGAAAAAAACGAACCGACTCAATCCTTACCTTATGAACCCACACGCAATAGAAAGATATATGATATGACGAACATAGGGCATGAAAGGATAATGGTGAAAATGAGGGTGTGACAGCTGCCCCTATTTAATCCTCTTGGACCTGAATGTCTGGAGGATAAAGGTGCTCAAACATTCATGGTAGAAGAGAATTAAATACTAGAATACTCAGGATTTTCAACTGGAGAGGTGTGGAGTGAAAGTAGACAGTCAGCGAGATGGCTTGAAAAAGGTGCCTGTTAGTGAAGAAAGGCTATCGGGGATAGGATGATATGCTTGAGATGCAATGCGGAACGGACATGAGTGTTTTGCCAGCTGGAAGAGAAGGCACCTCTAATAGGGAATGATAACTGGCTGGGAGATATTCCTTCTACAAAAGATAGAGAGAACTCAAGAAATATAGAAACGTGAGAAATTCCTTCTACGAAAGGTAAAGAGGACTCTAGAGGCTGAAAATGAGGATAAGCTTCTCGAAAGAGATCGCCACTTATCATTGAAGAATGATAAGCTTCTTTGAAAAGATTGCCACTTATCGTTTGAAGAAGGATAAGCTTCTCTGAAGAGATTGCCACTTATCGTTGAAGAAGGATAAGCTTCTCTGAAGAGATTTCCACTTAATCGTTGAAAAAGGATAAGCTTCTCTGAAGAGATTGCCACTTATCGTTGAAGAAGGATAAGCTTCTCTAAAGAGATTGTCCCTTATCATTGAAGAAGGATAAGCTTCTTTGAAGAGATTGCCCTTTATCGTTGAAGAAGGATAAGCTTCTCTGAAGAGATTGAAGACATGGTAACTCCTTTTACATCAATAAGAGGACTCCAAAGCAAAAGGTTTGAAGATAAGGTAATTCCTTCTACATAAAGTAAAGGAGACTCCCTTGGGAGAATACGATCGTATTTCCTTCTGTAATGGCAGAAAGGACTCCTAAGCAAAAGGTTAGGAGAAAAATTTCTTCTACATAAAGGTAGAGAGGATACTCACGAAAAGTAAGCTGACAGGAACCTGTACAAAAGGCATAGGAGGTCTTAATAAAGGTAAGTTGAATTTTTTGCGAAAGGCGAAGTGGAGATACTTCGTGAAAGAGACGCAAAAAGACTCACAAAAAGTAAGTTAAGGGAAATAACCATTCTCTTGCAAAAGGTAGAGGAAACTTGTATAAGGTATTAGAACATCATTTGACCTTACAGGCACAATGGCAGAGATGACATTCTTTAAGTATGGCGACCATTCAGTTTTTGGCCACATAAGCATCAAGCGTCCAAATTGATCGAAGATACCCAAAACAAAGTTTTGTCGCGTGTAAAAGACATCAAGAAACGCTTACAAAAGGAAAGCGAAGGGAAAAGATTTCACGCGAAAGGCAATGAAATCCCTTACAAAAGGTAAGGTGAGAAGATATCTCAAAATGGACTTACAAAAGGTAAGTGAATGGGTAATAACCACTCTCATGCAAGAGGCAGAGGGAACTTGGAAATGGTATCAGAACATCATTTGACATCACAGGCACAATGGCGGAGATGACATTCTTTAAGTATGGCGACTATTCAGTTCTTGGCCAATAGGCATCAAGCTTCCAAATTGATCAAAGATACCCGAAAAAAAGTTTTGTCGCGTGTAAAAGACAACGAGAAACACTTACAAAAGGAAAGCGAAGGGAAAAGATTTTATGCGAGAGGCAATGAAATCCCTTACGAATGGTAAGGTGAGAAAATATCTCATACAAAAGGCTCAGAAAGACTTACAAAAGGTAAGTGAAGGGATAAACACTCTTAAAGGATCCTACCAAGATGTCCACAGGAAATTCGCGTCTTTAAGAACGACTGGCTAGGCACTCATATAATGATGCAGGATGTATGCAAAAATTCGGGGACGCAAGGATATGGAGGTTATGGGTGATGGACGTGCCAAGTATGGTTGGGCTTTTGTTTTGGGTACCAAGCGAGGATGGGCTTTAAAGGTGAATTACCAGAAGAGAACTGGTTTTTACAAGAAAGGCTAACAGACGAGAACTGGTGGCAAAATGGTTAAGTTGTCGGGCGAGAATTGACTCCTTGTTTTATTGTCAAACAGGAACTGACTTTTCCTTTCTTTCTCTTTTTTTTTTTGGTTTTCCAAACGAGAACTGGATTTTGAAAGGAAAATTGACTACCAGACGGGAACTGGAGTCTAAAGGTAGGCTCAAGAAAAGGGTGACCAGACGATAACTAGTTTAGAAGTGATTTGGGTTACAAGGTTGTTGGATTCAAGTTGTGAGTTTAGGCTCGAGGAATGAAATGATATGCAGGACATTATGCTTGCGTGAACCGATGCGACTAATGCCCGAGGATGATTTTTTCAATGATATGAAGGTTTCCAGAAACGGAATGAAGGTATTTTATAGCAAGGCTTGTATTTGAGAAGGGTGATTTGGTCGAGTGGTCTAACAACATGATTTCCCGACACACGTCTTGAACTCAACGGAGATTGCTGATGGGTGGTAGAGCTTGCTTGAGAAGCTTGAAGGCATGGAAAGGACTTGCCCCAGTTTTAGTTCAACTTGCTCTAGTCTGGAAGGGTCTTTGGAGAGTTTTTCCTTAAAAGAGAGATTGGAGGTAGCTAGTCATGAGATGACCTTGAGATTACTTGCCCTAGAAATTTGAACCATGATTGGATTTATCCTTGATTAACTAACTCTTGAATTGATTGACTTCGACATACTCTTAAAGTAGCTTGCCCCAGAATGAGCGTTGAAGCGATTCAACTTATGTTGATTGCGCATTGGAAGGACTTTTTCTTTTAATCAAAGAACCTCTGGATGGCCTGCCCCTAGTTGGTAGAGTCTTATGATGGTTCTCTTCTGATCAACCGATTTTTGACCCTCCCCATAATCAAATGATGCTTGGGGCTTGCTTTAGACTGACCAACTTCATAATCATTGGGTGCCAATGCCCCTGATCCACAGGACTACACGGTGCTCTTGATTCTGGTCAACTTTGACGAATGGTCAAATCCTCTTTGATTACTCTTTGTTGGAATTTCCTTGATGTCAGGTACCTACTTGCAATTTAAATTGTTTATTCATAAATGGTCATTTTAATGCGATTCTCATGCAAATTTGAAAAATTGTTTATTGGGATGATGTGATAGTGTGTGATGAATGTACCATTAGTCCAAACGTAGTGTTGATTTAATTGGTGTGAAAGATATAGCAAGAATACGACACCAATGCTAAAAATTAGCAAATCTATGGGGAGTCAGTTTACACAACCTTGTTATAGTACGCTTTCAGAATAAACCCTGCTTCAATTAGGTCTTTTAAGGGTTGTAACATTGTCTGACTCACGGTTGTAGAAACAAAGGATATAAGGCTCAAAGTTTGATTTTAACCCACCCTTTCTTCATGACACTCTCCAATCCTATGTTCAGTTCAACACACGTACCTAGAGTTTGACGGTGCAAGAGTGAAGATGATGACTCGGGATTTTCTTGAAATGACAATCATTTTATTTTGTTTTTTTTGTGTGGATGTCAGCAACCTTTTTATGTTTGACATGATGTTCACTGAAGCTTATTTGCTTTAAGGATTTGAGGGTCTCTTTTGCCCCCCCCCCCCCCCCCCCTTTTTATCCCTAACTTTTGCCTAACTTGTCTCTTTAGGTGTTCAACTTAGCAGGCTTTTCTTTTAATATATTTTAAACATCTATTTTGAGGTTATTTTAGAACCTTGAGGACAAGGTTCAAGTGAACCCGACGACAATGATATGGAGTTTAATAGAATAATTTATCATTAGTTAAATAAGTTTTATTAGTATTTTGATGTATTAGGAATTATTTTAGATTATTATGTTTTTTAGAATGTTCTTAGGACTCTTAAGATTGAGACACTTGGATGGTTAACATTTATTTATAATAGTATATAACAAGTGTATTATTCACTCTTGTAATTCATCAATCAAGAAATCAAAAGTTATCTTTTATTTTTATTAGTCATTTTAGTGTTCTTCCCCCATTTATTGTAGAAACCCTAGTTTCATAGTTTTGATAGAACAAACTCCTTATCACAGGCTGCAACTAAATGACCATTTTGCCCTTCATAAGTTAAAGAGCCCCTCATGTGACTTTCCCTGCAAAACCAAACAAACTACACAACCTGTTAGTGGTTAGTTACAATGCCATGTAAAAGAGATGACGTGCGAAATGAACCTAATAATCTCGGGGAAAATTTTGGGGTATTACAAAAATGTTGTAAAAAAGTTCCAGTTAAAGTTAATTGTTGTTTGTGATTTCCAGATCTGTGTTGAAAATGTATTAAAAAGTATGAACCAAAAATCTAAAAGTATTTTCCAGATGTTTCTGCTATTGTTTAAAGGGGTTTATTTGTTTATGTTACTTCTATCAATTAAAAGCATTCCTTACGCTATTGCAGCCAAAGTTATTTATTTTTTAGTGTTCTTTCATTTATTCAGGGTATATTATTCAAGCTATTGTATGATTTTATCCATTCCTTACTCCGTGTTCTTTTTGTTGGTGCAAAGGTGAATAAATGATGAACAGAGGAAATATTCTATTAAAGAGAATGACGGCTACACAACTCAGTCAACATTACAATGATTGCAACCCTATTTATAAGCTAAAACTAGGGTTACTAGAATAAGATAAAATACTAAAATACCCTCTAACAAACTTAGGGGCTAAGTAATAGTACACCTAAATATGAATTACTTCTAATACCATCCCTTAATTCATATTCCATCAAAACTTGTAACACCAATTTCATTCGTTAGTCTGAGAAATTGATCAGTCTTGATAGCTTTCGTCAGAGCATCTGCCAACTGTTTCTGAGTGCTGCAGTGTACAACTTCTAACGCTCCACTCTGAACTTGATGTCTCAGAAAATGATACTTGGTCTCAATATGCTTGCTTCTCCCATGAAACACTGGGTTTCTGGCAAGATTGATTGCAGCCTTGTTGTCAATCATCAGCTTCAGAGGTTTGTTTATTTTAATCTTTAGATCCTGCAACAGATTCAGAATCCACACAGCTTGGCATGCAGTAACAACACCTGTAATGTATTCAGCTTCACAGGTTGATAACGCCACAACAGGTTGCTTCTTGGAACACCAAGAAATGGGACCTCCCAGAAATTTGAACAAGTACCCAGAGGTACTTCTTCTATTAACTCTGTCTCCACACCAATCAGAATCTGAATAACTTAGAAGTTCTGACTCATTCTTTCCTCCAGAAGGAAATAACACTCCATACTTCAGAGTTCCCTTGATATACCTCAAAATCCTGATAGCAGCTTGGTAATGGGACCACTTAGGTTTACTCATGAACCTACTAACCATCCCAACAGAATACCAAATATCAGGTCTGGTATTGCACAGATACCTCAGAGAACCAACCAACAGTTTGAAGGTTGTAGCGTCTACATCCTTTCCATCAGAGTCAGAATCTAGTTTCTGATTTGTATCAGAAGGTGTGTGTCGTACCTCGAAAAATACGATCCTCGCGATGGCCGCGAAAAATACTGTTCGAAACAGAGTCGCACCGAACTTTATTCATTCCAAGGAAGGAATAGGAAAATATCGATAAAATCTTTAAAGGGATAAGAATATGGTCATCGCAACCAATATTCTAGGTTCGGGAGTCGGTTACGCAGAGGGAAGGTATTAGCACCCTCTACATCCGTTGTACTCAACGGGAACCTCTTGATCGATTCGAGAGTAAAGTTAACTATGCTTGTTTGTTTTCTTCTAAGGTTTCTCCTATAGGGGGAATGGATGGTTATAGAATAGGGTGCTCGCCAAGGATTGGGGCCCTTGTGCCTACGCATCTTCACTTGTAAGAAGTGGAAAATCAGAGCATTCGTAGTTCAGGGGACTACGGGGAAAAGAGAGGATTGTGCTCGCCAAGATCATCGCAATCTTGTGCCTACGTATCTTACATTCGAACGAGAATGAAGAATCAGAGCAGCCGTAGTTCGGCCGGCTACGGTAAAAGAAAGGTTTGGAAACGAACGAGTGTTTAGGTCGCATTCTAACTGCTAAACGTTGGCTTGTCTGCTCGCTAGGGGAGGCTGAAGCACTGGTTTTGTACGCGTGGAAGAAGGACTAAACAATGTTCTTTGAGAAAATATTTAGGTTGGAGATCGCATGAGGGCGAGGAATTTGCGTTTATCGCATTGGATGTTTTGGTCAGAGGATATATTTGAATAGGTTTGTGGTTTCGATTGTGCGAGGACAAGAAAGAGGAGTTTAGTTAGGCAATTTGATGGAGAATGACGACTATTCGATAAACGAGATGTCGGTCTCGCAATCAATTAATCGGGATATTATTGGAATGCTAGACTCCAACAACACCTTTTTCATTCGAATAATTACGAAATTAGTGTTTGAGAAAGTTTCAATCGCACGGGGGCGGAAGAATAGAGTTGGATTGAATATTTTAAGGGAGAATGACGACTACTCGATAAACGAGACGTCGGCCTCGCAATCAATTAATCAGGATATTATTGGAATTCTAGATCCCAACAACACCTTTTTCATTCAATTAATTATGAAATTGTATTTGAATGGACAATGGTGATATTTGTCCAAATAGTTAGGGCGCGTGTTTTATAAACGAAAGGTTGAGCGAACCATAACCTAAAGCGTACGCCCCAAGAGTGGTTACTCAAGAATTCAAGGAGTGCGAGACTCCAAGAACTCAATTCTTTCGTAGTTTAATTAAGAAAATAATTTGAATTTAATGCACGGTTTACAAACATACTAGGGTTTAGACTCGATTGCACGGAGGCGAGGAACGAGGTTAGACGGGTTGAAAATTTAGGAGGAATGACGACTGTTCGATAAGCGAGGCGTCGGCCTCGTAACCAATTAGTCAGGATATCATTGGAATGTTAGATCCCAACGACATCTTTTTCATTCCATTAATTATGAAATATATTTGTTGGACAGTGAATACTTATCCAAATAATTAGAGGAGGTATTTTAAGAACGAAAGTTTGAATGGCACACCATACAAGGCGTACGCCTCAATAGTGATCATACTCGAATTCAAGGAATGCGCGACTCCAAGAACTCGATTCTTTCGTGATTTAATTTAGAAAAATAATTTGAATGGATTAGCGTACTCGGACTAGGCGCGCTAGGTATTTAAGAAATGTAAGATCAAAAGGAGGTTACAACCCAAAGTGTACAACTTGAGAGCAATCCTTCGAGAACTCAAGAAGTGCTAGACCTCAAGAGAATAGTTTGTTTTAAAGAAAAATACTCGAGGTGAGTCGAGGTTTGAATTTGAGTTTTAAACGTGTGCACTAGCAAAGTGGGCTAGTCTTCTAAGTGACCGACTAGAAATAATCGATCAAATAGGTGTCACTGTAAGGAAGCCCAGGATTAAGCTCTAACATGTTGTGTATGGTGATCGAAGGTAGAAAGTAACTCGACTAATCGAGAATTTAAAAAAATTATTTAAAGGTTTCGAAAATAATTGAGCATTAAAAATAAACGACGAAACGACTTCAACTCAAGGCGTACATCTCGAGAGTAGTCGTTCGGAAATTCAAGGAAGGCGAGATCCAAGAATTCAATTGTTTTAAAGTTTGTTTTAGAAAGATAATTTAATTTAATTAAGAAAAATAGTTTTAATTTTCATATATAAAATAAATTAATCAATTGTAAAAAGTTTTGAAAAAAACTAATCATAATTAACTTGTTTTGAAAAAAGTTTAATATCTTAGAAATTTTTTAACTTAACTAATATAGTATAATTTTCTAAAAGTTTAATATTTAAAATATTTATTTGGTATTAGTTTTGAAATATATTTTAAAAGAATAATAATTAGAATTTCTTATAAAAATATCTAAAATAAAAGTAATTTAAAATATTTTTTATAAATTTATTTAAATTAAATAAAAAACGTTTTAAAAACCGAAAGACGGAACAACCACAACTCAAGGGCGTGCGCCTTAAGAGCAGTTGTCCAAGGACTCAAGGAGTGCTAGACTCCAAGAGTTCACTACTTTCATTGACTAATTAAGAAAAAATTTCTTTTAAGAAATATACTAAATAAGATTAATCATGATTTATTGTCAATTTTCTTTTCATTTGATTTTGTGCATAATACAAGAACTATAATAATTTAAAGGTAGTTATAAATAGTTATTTAAATCAAATATTAGATTTAAGATTAAACAAAACAATTATTACTTTAACCTACCTATTTCCTGAAAGAAAATGAAAGAATTTGAGGAGGAATGAGGATGATATTTTATAAACCAGATGACTACATAATGTAAGGCAAAGTTATGCACCGCTACATAGGTAGCTATGAACTGATACCCATCAGTTCCAAAGTCTAAAAAAACTACAAACCTGAAAGCTGAAAGCAGTAATGCTAATGTGGGAAAAAAACATGTCAGCCTATCATTCCAGTGCAGGAAAAATTAAAACGCATCAATATGTCAAGATTAGAGTGCATTACGTAACTTCCATACACGACCAATATATCGTGGTATTTAAAAAGCAAAGAACAGAAGCAAATGAATAACAACATAATTCAAATCAAAATTCAAATCAAGTCATAATTCAAATTAAAATTTCCAACTGAAACAAATTGATTCAGTACCAACAAAATTCAGTATAACAGTATCACATCAATATCCATTTCATAACGTTTTTATGCCACGGGAGCGAATCGAAACGAACATACAACAACAGCTTAACATAACACAAAGTGATTCAATAATTTTCAATAAACAACACAAAGTATCGCCACGACCCTGCATTAAAAAACAGACACATGGAAACGACCCCTTGATCTATTCAAAATTCCAATCAAGTCAGCATACACAACATAATCAACACAAATTAGGCATCGTATTAAAATATCCAGCAACCACGTTAAATACTACTGAGAATAAGGGAGGATATAATGCCGAAACTACTCAAGTCGATTAAGAAAACTTGAAACAGCAGCAACTTCATAGAAAGACTTACAATGATCTATAATGTATGTTATGGATTTACCAAGAACTAGCAGCAGTGCATTACATTATCTATATTATTGCTAATCCACTTACAACAATTTCAATCAAAATATAATGCAACAATTGAACCAAATATCATGGCAGTAAGACAAATTGAATAAATCTTATACTGTTACCATGACAGCTACTGCGACAGGGGCGAACCGCAACAACAATTGGAGCACCTTCTTCTTCTTAACAATAGTTATGAAACCACACTGCTTTCTGCGTACGGTCGTGAATTATTGCGAAACGACAGCGCAAAATCAAGTGAGAATGTGTCGGCGCTGGAGTTGTTGTGTTACTCGTTTTTATGAACATTTAGCGAACTCCGTTCCCCTTTGCATCAAGAAAGCTGCACGAGAACTATTACCGCACCTTGGTAAACTCATAACATCAAGCCAAAATCTAACAACAATAAATCCAAAGTAAATTGAAGTTGATAAAATGAAAAACTAATAAGAGAAACAGAATTGGAGAATAAATGACAGCAACAGCATCCGGAACAGGGTTGTTCACATAATATCGTTGACAGGTGATTTAACCATAATGAGCTACAACAAACTGCAACATCTTGCCGATGCAACATCGACACCGTCAATTTTCGATTATTGAAGATGTGATTGCTAAAGAGTTACACAGATGAACAACTTGGCCTTATCACTTGTTGATGTAAATATGCTCCAGCTGATGGAATTTGAAGGTGTCACGTCAAGACCAAATCGGAGTCAATTCTTGAATCAACTCCCAACCTGTACAATAATGGACAACAAACCAAGCAGAACAAGAAACAAACTCATAAAAGTCGAAAACGGAAGAAACATGGTTAAGTTAGAGATACAACTTTAACCATTGTTGTGTTATTGGAATAAAGACTATCCTCACAAACATTCGGCTCAAACCAGCTATCATCTCACAAATGTGTTCCCAACAGTGAATCCAAAACCAAGGCGAAAGTTGATTTCCATTGTTGTAGGTGGTTGCATCCATAGTTGGGACTTCCTGGGTTGCTGCGGTTAAGGACCGAGTAGAAAAGCTGTTGAGCTGGGAGTTATTCCTCATCTTCCCTTTCATTTTCACACCCTTGTTTAGCTCTCGTCATAATAGCGAAATGGCCATGGCTGTTCTTGAACTTCGTTGTGCCTTCCTCCTAATGTCTTATGGAGTCGTTGCTGGAGTTGTCGCAACTCGGCAACGTTGGCAATGAAGAGAGGTTGATCTCGATTGAGACATAGGTTTTTACTGCTACAAACGGCCCTGTTGTTGATGAACTGCTGTTGTACATGTATCGACACTGATATGGTTGCAGTGTCGATTGTTGTATCAAAGTTGCTTGTTGAAACTGAAACAAACCAATATCGCTAATCGCCTCTCAACCGACTTATGATGACAACTCAAAAGGATCCCAAAACAATGATGCTTCAAGCTCCTCTGCATAATCGAAATTCTGGCGATGGCGCAACCTACGTAGAAATCAACAGTCCAAACAGAAATAGAAAACATATGCAGTGCTAATGTCACAACAGCTCGGCAACAATCCAGCAAACACGACGGTAGCTTGTGAACTTGTGAAATTAATTACTAGAATTAAGACTTATATAGCAGGGAGAAATCGGGTCAACATTATATGGCACCTCAGCTTGAATTTTAGACTCACACCAGACAGTCTATACATTATTAGAATAATCAACTTTTAATTTGAGTTTGCTTTCAGAATAATTTACAAAGCACAAAAAAGTGTGAGATAAAGGACTCATACAGAACAAACAAAACTCGAGCCAAAAAAGGAGAATGTAACAGCTCACATTGACAACCAAATCAGAGGATATGTAAAGCCAACAATCAAACATCAGATACTTTGGAGCAAAGCATGAAACATTGAATCACGAAATCAACCAAAACCATGAAACATTGAAATCACTATCGTATTGAAGCAAGAATAAATCAAAGCATGAAACCATTACAACGAAACATCAGACCAAAGTCAATCACTTAATCGACATTTGACATAATATATAAGTGAAACTTGAAAGTTGTTACCACATAATCGAATACATTGTTGAGTTATTGTAGATGCTGTAAGCATACTGGTGCGAGCAGTACGAATCAAGTCAAGCTGATATGCACAAAGTTGTTGAAGGTGTGATTGTTGTTATCAGAGTTATTTGTTGAAGGATGATGCTAGTTCCTTGCTGTTGTGAACCAATGAAGACCAGAGCCAACAAGGATATTGCGTCTCCCATGAAAATTTTAGACTGTTGTGAATCAAACTGAGGTAGAAACCCGGCATAGTGACATTACCGTTGCGTCGCATTTTCTCAAACACTTGGTGGACAGCATACACAGAGAAAACGAGGTCGGAGATGTATGCATATGCGGTCATGTTGTGTTCAACTGTTGGTGGTGCACGGTGATTTATTGGTGGGGATTTTTTTTATGGTTGATGAAGATGAGAGCAGATGATGAACGAAGGACATGGAAAGGTGAGGGTCGCGATGAAGACGATGAGTTGGGAGTTTTTAACTGCGAGTTTATTAAGGTTTTGGCCATTTTCAGTGATGATGATGATTACGGGCGAAAGAAAACGAGGAAAAATGGGAGTGACGGCAACGAAATAGGGTTTTTCGAGGAGGGAGAAAGGAGAGTTATTTTCGTCTGTTGAGGGTGATGATGAATGGGAAAGGGTTGAAGGAAAACGGATATGGTGATGAGGGTTTCATGAGTGATTAAAGACACTAATGCGGCTAGGTTTCTTCAGATTGGAGAATGAACAAAAATTAGGGTTTCTGAAAGGGGCGTCCGTTTAGGGTTAGGGTGAATAGTAGCTTAGGTTTTTTTCTTGATGGTGATGAACAGTGACCATTCCCTTATTTATACCAATTGTAACCCTAATTCTCAAAATATCTCTACCGTCTCCTTCTCATTCAATTTCTTTTTTTATTTTTCTTTTAATTTCTTTTGAATAATAAACTAAACTAATAAATCTATTTTCCTATTTAATTTAATTCTAACTATTAATTACAATTTTAAATCTAAGCTAATTAATTAAAATCTAATAAAATATTTTAAAATAAATCCTAATTAAATTCTAACTCTATTTTTTTTATCTATATTTTTTAAAAAAATTAAAATTTCTAAATTATAATTAAGTTCTAAATTAAATCTATCTAATTAAAAAAACAAATTTAAATCCTAATTTCTAATTCAAAACTAGTTAAAATAATAAAAAGACATTATATTAACCTATTACGGGAAAAATGAAATTATATAAGAAAGATAGGTATATATAAAAAAACAAATGCCACGTGGCATACCCTTATTGGGCTAAAAAAGCGAAAATGCCTGTTTTTGCTGAAAAATACGCTATGCTGTATAAGCGAGGTAAATTAAAAACAAAGTCGGGCAAATGAGAATTTTGAAAAAAGGTAGGACAAATTTGGGGTATGACAGTGGGACAACAATCTTATAATTCTTTAGTTCAAATCTCTTTAGAAGTTCTAATTCATACTTGAGCTGATGCAAAATGATACCTTTCTCAGAATATCTGAACTCCATCCCTAGAAAGTATGTCATTTTGCCTAGATCAGTCATTTCAAATTCATTCATCAGAACTTTCTTGAACTTGGCCATCTCTTGTTCAGAACTTCCAGTCAGCAGTATGTCATCAACATATAAACACACCAGAGTCATATTGCCTTCAGAAGTATGCTGAACATAAACACCATACTCCATCTCACATTTCTGAAATCCTTGCTTCTTGAAAAATGAATCAATCTTCTGATTCCAAGCTCTGGGCGCTTGTTTCAATCCATATAGAGCTTTGTATAATCTGTACACTATCCCTTCCTGATTCTTTTTCACAAATCCAGGAGGTTGTGACACGTAAACTTCTTCTTCTAATGGACCGTTCAGAAATGCAGATTTTACATCTAAATGCATCAGAGGCCAATTCCTGTTAGCAGCTATTGCAATCACCATTCTGATTGTTTCATGTCTTTCTACAGGTGCAAACACTTCAGAATAATCTAGCCCAGGTTTCTGTAGAAATCCTCTGGCTACCAACCTTGCTTTATGTTTGCCAATTGAACCATCTGGCTTTAACTTCTGCTTAAAAACCCATCTGACGCTGATGGCTTTCTTGTCTTTTGGAAGTTTTGTCAGCTTCCAAGTCTTATTTCTCTCTATAGCATCAAGTTCTTCTTTCATGGCCTTCAGCCAGAGCTTATGCTTAAGAGCCTCTTTTGTACTTATGGGTTCAGAGTCTACTATCATGGCACACTGAATAACTTCTCCTTCAGAGTCTACTTCAGTGTCTTGCAGCATGTCCAATTCTGCATATCTTCTGGGGATGTTTCTTATTCTTTGTGGTCTCTGAACTTGTTCAGAGTCTTGAGCTTCAGAGTTTCTAGCTTCAGATGATTGACTTCCTCTAGAGCTTTGACCATCTTCAGAGTCTGGCATATTTCCAGAGTCTGAATTGCCACCAGGATCTGGATTTCCATCAGAGTCTCGATCGTCAGAGTCACCTTCATCTTCTGAGTCTTCTCCAGAGTCTGAATCACTATCAGAGTCAGAGTCAACGTCAGAGTTTATTCCAACTTCAGAAATTCTTAACTCTGACCTTTCTTCAGAAGTTCTAACATCAGAATCAGATTGAGACTTATCCCAATTCCAAACTTCTGATCCTTCACAATCACATCTCTGTTGAATTCAATTTTATTGGTTTCTGGACAATGGAGCTTGTATGCACCTGTACTGTGGTACCCTATCAGAATCATCACTTTGCTTCTATCATCCAGCTTCTGTCTTCTGGCTTCTGTAACATGTTTTTAGCAAACAGAACCAAACACCTTCAGATGACTAACACTTTGCTTATCTCCAGTCCACTTCTGTATTGGAACTATTTCCTTCAACTTCTTCGTAGGACATCGGTTGAGTACATACGTTGCAGTGGCAACAGCTTCTCCCCAGAGCTTCTGAGGAAGCTTCTTCTCCTTTAGCATGCTTCTCACCATATCAAGCAAAGTGCAGTTTCTTCTTTCAGCAAGACCATTGTGTTGAGGGGTATAAGGAGCAGTAACCTCATGCTCAATTCCATTCTCCTCACAGAACTTCTGGAACTCTTTGGAGTTATACTCACCTCCACCGTCAGTTCTAAGAATCTTCAACTTTTGACCACTCTGATTCTCAGCCTTCATTCTGAACTTCTTGAATTCATCAAACACCTTGTGTTTAAACTTAATAACAGATACCCATTTCATTCTTGTGAATTCATCAACAAACAACACAAAGTATTTATTCCCTCCAATCGATGCTACTGGAAATGGACCACACACATCAGAATGTACAACTCCCAAGGCATGTTTTGCTCTTGGAGCAGCTTCTGACGCAAATGGCAATCGTGGTTGTTTTCCTTCCATGCAAACTTTGCATGACTTTTCAGGCTTCTTAATTGCAGAAATTCCATGTACCAACTTCTTTGAATTCAGATGTTTTAAGCTTCTGAAATTCAAATGACCAAATTTTCTGTGCCACAACTCACTCTCCTTCTCAGCACTTGTTGCACTAAGACATTCTGAGTCTGCAGTTCTGACATTCACCTTGAATGTTCTATTCCTTCCCTGTTCTGACTCCATAATCAACTTCTGATTGCAGTCATACAGCTTCAGAAGATTGTCCTTCATGGTAACTGAAAAACCTTTCTCAATTAATTGTCCCACACTCATCAGATTGCTTCTGATGCCAGGTACATACCACACGTTCTGAATCAATGTTGTTTTCCCATTGTTCAGACTCACTCTGACATTTCCCATACCTTCTGCATTAAGATATTTGTCATCAACACATCTGATCTTTGTTCTCTTTTCCGAGTCAAAGTCAACCAGCCATTTCTTGTTTCCAGTAAGATGATTTGAATAGCCAGTGTCCATATACCACCAGTCTATCAGATCCATATCATCATATTCATAGGCCATCAATAGCACATATTCGTCATCAGAACTTCTGGCTATATTTGCTTCTTCTGATTTTCTCTCCTTGTTTGACCAACAATCTCTAGCAAAGTGACCAAACTTCTTACAACAGTAACATTGGATTTTCTTCTTGTCATACTTCTCTTTTCCCTTCTGAGCATTCTTTTGTCTATCAGAGGTTGAGCTTTCTGACTTCTGACCACCATCAGATCTTCTCCTGGCTTCTAACTGCTTCCGATACCTCCTATCAGAAGTTACTTTCAGAGCCTGCTGCTCTACTTCCTTTTCAGAAGTTCTCTCAGTCAAACGCAACTCTTGCGCTTCTAGATTGCTCTGCAGCTCTTTATTTCTCATGGTTCTCAGATCTTTGGAATATTCTATTGCTACCACAATGTAATCAAATTGAGAGGTAAGGGATCTCAATACTTTCTCATGATTGCTTCTTCAGAAAGAGTTTCTCCACACGCCTTCATCTCATTAGTGATCAGAATCATTCTGGAGATGTATTCAGAGACTTTCTCATTATTCTTCATGTTGAGATTCTCATATTGCTTTCTCAAGGACTGAAGTTTCACCTTCTTTATTGATGTGTCACCACCATAACATCTCACCAGTGTGTCCCACGCTGCCTTTGCTGTCGTTGAATCTGCAATCTTCTCAAACACATTTACATCCACACATTGATGAATGAAGAACAATGCTTTCTGATCCTTCTTCCTTACTTCCTTCTGCGCGTTTTTTTGTTCATCCGTCGCATTTGCTGCTACCGGAATATAACCATCAGTGACAAGATCTAAAACATATTGAGCACCGAACAGTACACGCATTTGGATCATCCAACGATTCCAGTTTTTACCGTTAAATACTGGAAATTTGGTGTTCATGTTGCCGTTTCCGTTCATCTTCTACCTTGCACAGTACACTCAAATTTCTCACACAGTATTTCTCAACCCACAGAATTAAAATTCTGATCAGATTTGTTCAAGATTCAACACGAATCTAAGAAACAAAATCAAACATACAAGGCCTCACGTTCACTCGTGTTTCCCGTGTTTCCCAATGAATCTGAACCGGAGCTCTAGATACCAATTGTTGGTGCAAAGGTGAATAAATGATGAACAGAGGAAATATTCTATTAAAGAGAATGACGGCTACACAACTCACTCAATATTACAATGATTGCAACTATATTTATAAGCTAAAACTAGGGTTACTAGAATAAGATAAAATACTAAAATACCCTCTAACAAACTTAGGGGCTAAGTAATAGTACACCTAAATATGAATTACTTCTAATACTTTTGTAGGTGGTTCTAGGAGGTGGTCATGATGCATCAGCCATTACAACAGTTGATCATTATGCTGGCGATAAGGTAGATTTAATTTATCCTTCCAATACCATTTCAAGTTCTCTAAGGCTTCATTTTTCATATTTGTTATTTTTATGTTTGTTTAGATTTTTCAAGAAAAAATTGGTGTTAAATGGCATTTCGGACCGATTAACACACTGACTTTTAAACAGATGGAAAGGTTTCACTAATAGATATTACAAGGATTTGGATTCTCTCCTTTTTTATATATCATTTCATCTCTCATGTTTCTAATTTAACGGTTCAGAATTTATAATGAATAATTAAATATAAAAAATCATTTAATTACTTATCCATTTCTCTCTCCTATTAAATGACTTTTTTTATTTAATTATTCATTATAAATTCTGAACCGTTATATTAGAAACATTAGATATGACATGATATATAAAAAAGGAGAGGATCCAAATTCATATTACAACTATCACAAATTAATTTTCTCCCTTATTTATTTATATTTTAACTAGTGCTTTCTCTTTGTGCACCCATGACCCTGAAATCATGTCAAAGTTGGTGTACGAGAAGAAGTTGGACGTCTTAAGATTTGTAGCTTTAAGAAGATGTGAGATTGAATCCTCCACCGTTAATTGTGTTTTGATTTAGACATTATGTGATCTGATTTTTAAACATCCTTTAATTTGAATTTTTGTTTTTCTGTTTAATCTAATATTTTTGTTGCTAATATTTTGCTGGATTTTAACTCTTCATGTGGATGGTTTGGTGGTGCAAGGAAGTGTTTTGAAACCAGACATAATGATCACCTTTCTAGGTATTAGAGCAAAAACGAAGACCAAAAAAAAACAAAGTGTAAGGGTTGCTGTAACGATATACTTTGAAATATGTAATATAAATAGTAAAGAGATAGAAAAATCAGAGTAAAAACGGTAAAGCTGCGAAATTTAAAATAGCTTGTTGTTTTTTTATTCTTATGTATAATTATGTAATTAAAACTTATTTTAAAATGAAATATTTTTAATAGAAAATGGATTCAACATGTGTTTTGAAGCTGAGATTTTGCACAAGTCATCAATATCATAATATATTGGAGGTTGTAGAATAATAGACTATAATTATGAATTATTCACATAACTCAGAAAGTTATCCTATAGGGTGTGAGGGATTAATTATTTTGATTTTATAATTGATAAATTAATTTTAATATCATTAAATAGTAATATTAAATATATTTAAATAGTGATTAATCATTTTGATTTGATGAGTGATTAATTATTTTAAATTATAATTTAATAGCATTATTGTTTTAAAATTGTTTTAAAATTGTTTTATTGTCAAAGTAATTTATTGTTTTAATGTTATAATAAATTATTGTTTTAATGTCATAATAAACTATTATTTTATTGTTTTATTCTTTTAATGTCATAATAAATTATAGTTTTAATGTTATAATAAATTATTATTTTACTGTCTTAAACACATCAATATAAAATAGATGTATCCATTTATATTATTAATATTATTTTGTTAGGAAGTAAAAATCATAAACCTAACAAAGCTACGAAGAAAGCATTAAAACTAAGAAAAAACTTTAAAACTCAGAATGATAAAACTAAATTGATAAAAGTAAATTTAATTTTTCATTTGATACCTTAAAATATGTCAAAGACAATACATATACAATGCTCATAATGGATAATGAGTTAAGAGCCCGATTACAACAATAGTGCAATAACAATACTAATAGCTAATAATATAAATTCTAAATTATATTTTACCCTTCTATCATTGCCGTCGAGTTCACTTGAACCTTGTCCTCAAGGTTCTAAAATAATACCAAAACACATAGTAAATGTAAGAGCTTCAAAACATCAGTCCAGTTCTTCCAAGATTTTTTTTTTCACCATAAAATCTCCTTCAATGACAAATGAATCAGTGCAACCCACAAGTTTTGAACTCCATGAACAACCGTAGCTCTAGAACCAAAACAAAATATACCAACAACATATATCAATGTCCAAGCAAATCTTTCTTTGGGATAACCATAAGGATGCATAACATCTGGTGCCAATCTAGAGCTAGATAGACCATAAGCAAGCAGCGTCTGATTTGAAAAATCGGCAACGGAATGCACAACTTCAGCTAACAGAACACGAGTAGAGGAAGCTAACCATACTCCAGATTTAAGTGAAAAAACAAGGAAGTTACACCATAATCCAGTTTTAACAGCTCGTTGACTATAAAATGAAAATCCAGCCATTACGTTGATGATATTAAAGCCAAACACAATTAAAGGACTTCCTGAGAAGCTAGCAACAGTGTTCAAAACGAGACCAAACGAACTGATACCGAGGCCTTTCCTGACCAACCCAAGTTGTTCGCTTTCATGAAATGCTCTAAATAGAGACACTTGCACAAGGTTTTCTGGCCACTACATGTAATGTGAATTAACAAGGAAACTTAGGAAAATTGCAGCCCATCCATACCCTAGTATCTGAGTCGATAACTCTAGCAAATAAGTCGTTACAGGATGAATGTTCCTATGATAGAAAGCCTTGACACTTGTGATGAAGTTAATTGAATAAACACCACTAGATCTTTTGAAAGGCACTTGAATTAGTTTTGTAGGAAGTTTTGCAGCCATAAGTTTCCCAAGAGGCATTTCAAACATTTTTTTCTCAAACTGCATCATGGCAGCTCTGTATGTTTCCACATTAAAGAGTGTTTCCATCAATAATTGAAAGATGTCCCTCATAACTTGGTCAATATCAGAAGCAGATGCATCAACAAATCTTTTCCTCGAAGAAACAAGTTTGAAAAAGTCAGAAGCATGAAGACTTAAGTCTGAAGCAAATAGTAGGAAACCACAACCAATAATGATACCAGACTTAGCAAGATCAGTCAATGGAGCCCACTCAGTATATACAATTATTGTATTTAAAGTAGTTATTTCTATAGCAACATGCAGTTTGGCAATGTCGGTATGTCTGCTACTTACTTCATTTAGTGCAGTTACAAAATGTCTTTCTAGAAAAGTGTATAATAGTGGAAAAATTTCAGACAATGATTGAATTAGCCCGCACAAAAGTAGCCACCGTTGGTTCCTTTCTGATTCTTCATTGTGAACTGTAATGTCCCAAGGAAGCCACTGTAGCATCATTGAAACCAGCTTAGCTTGTATTGGACCCTTGTTGGATGGAGTAACCAAAGATGGAAGCATTTCTTTCCATAGATCAATACCCTTTATTCTAACTATCTCGACAACAAGGTCAACTGTCAGATTTTTAAGAACTAGAATTGCAGCTTTTTGCTCACTCCATTTACCATCTCTAAAACCCTTTGTTTTAGGAGCAAAGCCCACCATAAAAGCAACATCAACCTTTCCAACATTTTTTTCTTGAATGAAAGTGATAATATAATTGATAAATAGAAAGTACACAATTCCCTTAAAAAGTTGCCAATTTGGAGTTTGCACTCCACCATTTGCAAGAGCAATTTCCAATATAATTTCAGCTTCCATCACACATGATAACAGATTCCACATACATCCACGAATCTTGAGAAATTTGCTATTTTTTCTCTCTTCAAGCTTGTTTGGACCAGATATTTGAAACCTGTATTCTATTTCTATAAAGGAAAAATCTTCTCTTGTCGGAATCCTCGTTGTGTCTGAGAATGAAGATTTCGGTGGCGGGAAGAAATGGTGAATCCGCATATTTTCGTGAACGTTTCCCGTGTACATATTCTTTTTATATTTGAAATAGAATCAGGAGGTTTTGGTGGAATTTTGAGATCGACGTCGTCATGAAAAAATCCACTATTAGAACGAGCTTCGGAAATGGAAGGGGTTATAGATGCCAAATGTATGATTTCGTCCTGAGGTGAAAAAGAAGGAAAATGGTTTTGTTTGTGCTTTGGAATTTGTGAAGGATTCAAAGCCCTTTGGTTAACTTTAATCATAATCATAGGAGTGGATTTGCCAACCAAAATTTCAAGGAAGGAAAATTTCTTAATGGTTAGCGATTTCAGATCTCGCAGTTCAGGTGGTCGTTCTAGTGAGTCCGGCAACATTTGTGGTCGCTCCGGTGACAAATTTGGTGGTTTTGGTGATACATTTGGTGGTTTCAGCGGCAGTGAATGAGAAGAAGCTATGTCCGGTGGTTTCAAGAGTAACCACATTACTGGAGGTTTATTAGAGACCGTTGTCGGTGGTGGATATGTCGAGAAGCTTTTCACATACTTCTTCTTTGCTAATAATGCAGTGGGTGCTAAAACAAGCTTTTTGAAAGCAGAGTGTGAAGAATATATGGGATCTGTTTGTTTTATGACCAGATCTGACTCCTCCATGAACAATGGGGGTTGAAGCTCATACATGTTTGGTTGTCTTTCATACAGATCTGATGATTTTTTTTCTATAAGAAAGTTGTGATGTTTTTAGAGAGTAATCAAAATTTTGAATCAGCTCCTTCAACTCTTCTCTATATTCATTTTCAATTTTCTGAGTTTCAATCAAATATTGTTTTAGAGTTTCTAGTTGTGAATAGAAATTTTGAGATTGAGGTTGGTAGCTATGGTAATTTGAATGTTCATGGAAGGTGAAAGATGATTGTTGAGGTGAAGAAGAAATTATGTGTTTTTGTTGTTGATATGAAATATATGGAGTGTAGGAATAATAATATGGATATGCCATGGAAGAAATGATTGAAGTTCAAGATGAAAGCACCCATTGTTAGGAAGTAAAAACCATAAACCTAACAAAACTACGAAGAAAGCATTAAAACTAAGAAAAAAACTCTAAATCTCAGATTGATAAAACTAAATTGATTTTAGAGCAACTCATTCAATTTTCACTCCAATGGTGCAACTTCAAAGAACTCATATTGGATCCCACTATTTTATTTAAATTTTAATTAATATAAATACAAATTAAACATAAAATTGAAAATAATAATTAAAATTAAATTTAAATACATGTCACATGATTAAAAACAATAAAAGTGAGAGAAAATAGGAGAGAGAAATTTGAAATTAAAGAGTAAATAAAAGTGAAAGAAAATAGGATTGGTATACAATTTTTCCAACAAACCTATATTTATAATAAATAAAAAAAGTTAAAAAATAAAAAAATAAAGCCGTTGCACAACGGCTAAATGATTATTTTAATAATAAAAAAATGAAGAACCATTGCTTATGTTTGCAACGTTCACCAGCTGGAACAACTTTTTGTTGACAATTTCAATGTCAAGCTGGCAAACCAATTTGAAAAACCACCGTTGGAAAGTAAATAAAAGTGAGAGAAAATAGGATTGGTATACAATTTTTCCAACAAACTTATATTTATAATAAATAAAAAAAGTTAAAAAATAAAAAAATAAAGCCGTTGCACAACGGCTAAATGATTATTTTAATAATAAAAAAAAATAAAGAATCATTACTTATGTTTGCAACGTTCACCAGCTGGAACAACTTTTTGTTGACAATTTCAATGTCAAGCTGGCAAACTAATTTGAAAAACCACCCTTGAAAGTGGTCTAAGAACTCAATTACAACAATAATTCAATAATAATACTAATAACTAATAATATAAATTCTAAATTATATTTTACCCTTCTATTATATTTATACAATTAAAATAATATTTATAAATATTATATTATTAGACGCCAAATACATTTATATAATATAGTTTTTTTACTCAATATTTAGTTAATAATGAAAAGAAGAAGAAAAAAAAAAGGAAGAAGGCACTGTTATTTTATTACTACTAATCGGTAGTAACATATTGTTATCTATCAAAATTAAATAAAAAAATTAAATAGCCTTATTATCACATCAATTTCACCGTCATCATAATTAAGTATGAAAAGAATGATTGATATGAACTATAAATGCAGCTAAGCCACTCCTTGGCCGGCTGTGATTGATACAAAAACATTGCAAAACATTTCTCTCTCTTTTAACAAATTTATGGGCGATAATGGTGATGATCAACCCTTTACTTTGTTCAGTAGCAAATTTGGGGTGATACTAATCGCCATGGGCTCAGCTAGTTTTGTAGTAACAATGTACCATCTCATAGTCATTTGCTGCCAAAACTCATCTCATCAAGCAAGGCGGCACGGGCAACTGACGACACAAACGCCGAGCGCCACCGAAGAAGGAGGTTTCGTGCCGCATCAAATTCCATCTCACAAATATGAGAAGAAAAACAATGAAGATGAATGTGTGACTTGTGCTGTATGCTTGGGAGATTTTGAAGAAGGTGAAGAGTTGAGGACTATGCCTTCTTGTATGCACTCTTTTCATGTACCGTGCATAGATATGTGGCTCCATTCACATCCTAATTGTCCTGTTTGTCGCGCCGATGCCACACCTTCCCCGGTGATGCCTTGCCGGTCACCGGAGGTTGGATCTGTCGAGGTGAATGTAGATCAAGGAATAGATATGATTCAAATTATTGTTGTCCGATAATTGTAGTTTAAAAAATATATTTATTTTTTGGTCTTGACTCTTTAGTTTTAAGATTTTATAATTTGATGTTTGAAATTCTGGTCCAAAATTGTGACTGTTCACATTTTTATGAATACTAAGAACCGTGACTATAATCACGATTTATTGCATGTAGATTTAATTTTGTAATGTTGGATTTAGCAAAAGGTGTTACAAAGTTAGAATTGCAACGGTAGATTCAGATGATCAGATTTAATGTCTAACTACTAAAATATAATTGCTTCTGATGAGAGGTGACATGTGAATTCAACTAATATAAAGGCCTATTTAATTTAATTTTAGTATTTAAATTTTTAAATATTCTTTTGAAATCAATTTTTGAAAAGCAATGATGGAACAATGAATGCGAGTTTTTTCCAAATAGCAACTACATTAGGATCTCGACATGTTTATCAACAACTTTCTCTACATATTGGTGTTATTCTATCACTAGCGAGTATTGGAAGTATTGAACATTAGGTCTAGAATAACACATGTGAGAGAGATACTATATATTAGCGGAGTGTATGTGTTCTCTCACTTATAAATGTTCAACTCTTGTCCACATACATTTCAACTCTTTTTACTGAGCATTTTGTTACACCTCTCACTACACCATTTT
Source organism: Lathyrus sativus (assembly GCA_963859935.3). Lineage (NCBI taxonomy): Eukaryota > Viridiplantae > Streptophyta > Magnoliopsida > Fabales > Fabaceae > Lathyrus > Lathyrus sativus. Next base: position 424,744,432 of record OZ012738.1, read on the forward strand.
GACTTTAGGCAATGGAAGAATAGGCAACCGCTTAAAAACCGTAGCCAAAAAACAAATAGAGTGCGGTTTTTACGTGTTGACAAATTTTTAAATTTTTGAAAAAATCCGTAACTTATTCACTTTAAGTTACGGTTTAGGAAGCGTTGGCCTAAATTAACCGCAGTCTATTATGTATAGACAGTAATATTTAGTTATAGCTATTTTAAGCCACACGATATAAGTGTGGCCTATTGTTATTCAATTACAAATAGTCACCTAATCATAAAAACTTAATAACAAAATCTATATTTACACTTTTTTTATTATTTTAGTAATTAGTATATATTTGTATTTCTTCTCCTCCTTATTTGATTAGTTAATGTATATTTAATTTCTCTTTTACGGGGGACTAAGCGTAAGTAATTATTTTATTGAAAGAATTTAGAAATATATATTTTAGCTCTATTCTATTTTTAGATAATTTTAATTTAATAATTAATAAATATTTTAATATGTTTTTAATAATTAAAAAATGAAATATATTACTATATTAATTTTTTATTTGTAATATTTTATAAAATTGATTAGAAAAATAAAATAAAACATTTATTACAAATAAATTTAAAAATTCGATAACAAAATTAAAAATAAAATATTTTATGTAATGTATACAAATATCATGGACTATATGCTACTCTATAGATAAATGAAGAAGTTAAATAAATGTATTTATATTTTTTTAGTGTTCCAAACTATTTTTTTAAAATTTTATATTAATATTTATAAGCTATTTATTATATTGTAAAATTATAAACTATAATTCTTAAAAATAAAAACTGTATAAATGTTACGCTAGGTATAATAGTGTGTTTATTTTTTATTAGTATTGAGATGCTATATTTATTAATTAATATTTCAAAATTAATTATAATATATTATAATTTGTATGCAAAATATATTAAATATGTCTATTTGAAAAGAAGTGTTCTTACATTTTTTCATATTCTTTTATAAAAAAAAATGATAAATGTGTAAGTGAATATGTTATAATTTAATAAATTTAGAAAAACAAATAAATATATAAATGCATATAATTTCTTTGTCGCTCTCACTTCCTCATAGAATCCTAACCACAGTCGTCTTCCTCGAGCGGCCTTTTCGTTTTCATCGTTCCAGCCATTTTCTACTCTGTGCACACTTCATCTACTTCTTCCCTTTCATCTTCTGGCTTCAGCCCCTTTCATGTTCTCGCCTCCATCATAGAATGGATACCTCACACTAAGCTCATCTCTTCTCTCCACCTTCACCAGGAAAAAAAATCGATATCACTTAATTCACCACTGTTCAAGGTATTCATTTGTCATTTCCTCTTTTTAACTAACCCTAACAATCTCTTAATTTTGTTTTTATAACTTAACTTCCACCACCAATGTGTCAGATAAGAACTTGTTGTTCAACTTGGGGAGGGAGTAGATTGTGTCATTCAATTTGAATACAAAATTCCAAGCAACATGTGGCGAATGAAGTAATTGCTCTGTCTTGCATTCTCTTGAGGTTTCTCAAATTTTCATGTAAGGAGTACTTCTTTTCTTTCCTAGACAAACAAAAGGCCTAGGATTTACAGAAATGGATTTAGGATTTACTGACTATTTTAATGGTGATTCATGGTTATATGCTTATTGTTTATAATTGGTGTAAATGTTCTTTGACATGTGTGTTTTGTGGTATTCCAGTTCTTTGACATGTGTGTTTTGTGTCATTCCTAATTTTGTTCTTAGAAATCACGAGCGACAATGGAGAAAGGACTTGTCTCTATGCATAAAAGGGATGGATTTGAGAGATAAGAAATTGAAATCTTGTAGATATGATTATGAGGTTTGATTCTATCTATGTGGAATAGCTAATTATTTAGAGTTATGACATAAGTTATTATTGAAATTTTCTTCTATTGAATCTTAATCTTTTAAACCCTTATTAAGGTTTATTTTGATTGTTTTGCATGATTATTAGTAAGTTTGGGAATTTATTTTCTCTTAACTTTATATAAGGTAGAAATGGTGGTTAAAGTTAAGTGTTACTTCTTCATCTTTTGAAAATCTTAAGAATTGTTTTTAAAATTGGCTTATTTCTTTTATAGTAGTGAGTGCCTATTGTTGGATCCTAGCACTGCTCTTGAAACCAACTACTAATGACTGGCAACAGAGCTCATGTACAAAAATTAAAAATAATCTTTATAGAAATATTATGTTAAATCAATCATTATTTTCTCTAGGTGAGGAATAAGTTCATTTTAAATAGTCTTGTCTTGAATTTTCTTGCTCCCTGCATATAACTCGGTGGCTAAATTTTTATTATCTCACATGCTAATTTTCAGTTGCAACCAAACTGTAGAGAGATTTAGATCATATTTAGTTTATGATTTTAGTTGAATTATCTCACATGGTAATTTTTGAACCTTACTTACAGCATGGGGGTGGTACATGGAAGAATTGCTCCCTATATTATGTTGTTAATATGACATTTGAATCAATTGTGAACCGTGCATCTATCAGTAACCATACAAACACTAGTGGCTTACCAATGATTTCCAAATATTACAACATACATGACTAATTATCCAATAAAAAAAGTCTAAAACCGATTTATGTGTGGAATGGAATGAAAGCAATAAATAATTTATAAATTAGTTCTATTTATTGAAATAAGTTTGATAGTTTTCAATATCAATATAATTTTTATTATAATTACAAAAAATAAACAAAGATTTGGAATTACTAAAGAAAATTGTACCGACTAGTCTAAAAAATTATAGTAATTAGATTTATGTTTAATGTGTGTTTTTACATAAAATAGTTCCACTACTTTTCATATTATTAATTAATCTCTAAGAAACATTTTCTTTTACCTGTAGGTTGTTAACCGATGATGAACAACATGGCGGACAAGGTTGTCACTATCAGAACTAGGCAGTTCATGACAAACAAACTTCTTTCAAGAAAACAATTTTTCATTGATGTTTTTCATCTAGGGATGGCCAATGTCTCCAAGACTGAAATTAAAAAAAAGTGGCCAATGTCATCTAGGACTTGCCTCGTCTTCAATTTCATAACTTATTTATTTTAGAGGAGGCAAGTCCTTTGGTTTGATCTATGATTATGTTTAGAATGAAAAAAAAAAAAAAAGTTTATTAGATATAGGTTGGTGATGCTATCGAAGCTTGAAAGAAGAAATAAAATTTCAAGAATTTTGATATGATATTAAAGTCTGATACCTTTCTAGTTGTCTTTTGTACTTAAACTTTTATATGTTGAGATTGAGTACTAGCAGTGACCAATTAGCTTACATAAAATATTAATGTTTTATTTACATAATAGAGATTCTATTATATATATTATTAATTAATATGTTAGAATGATATATTTATAAAAAAGTAAATTACACTTCATATTATTAGTTATTGTTTTATAATGATATATCATTACTAAGTGTGATAAATTTTATTGTCACATTAGGAGAAGCGTGTGACAAATTTGATTTTGTTATTATTATTAAATTAAAAAAAATGTCTAAATTGGGACAGAAAACTTGAGTTAAAGGTTAGACAAAAAATGTCTAAATTGGGACAGGAAATTTGAGTTAAAGGTTAGACAACGATTTCAAAACTGTGACTACAATAAAAGCTGTAGCCTAAAACTGACATAAAAAAATTGTGGTACAATCAGTAGACAACGGTTATATATTTGTAGCCAATCAAAACCGCGGTCTAAAACTAGTTAGAAAAATCGTCCCCTATTTACATATTTAGGCAACGATTTTCACAATGGTGGACTAAAATCAAAAAACCGTAGTTTATACAAATAAGCAACGGGCGTATATTCCACGTCTAGATAACCGCGGGCTAAAGGTTTCAGCTACGGTTTTTCTATGTCTAGCCACGGTTTTTCATCATTATTTAAACTCAATTTTGTTGTAGTGTCTTCCTTGGGCATTTCAATTTCAACGGAACACCACTTCCTGGGCATTTCGATACATGTAAGTCAGTCCCTTTACTCGAACTAAAAGCTCATGATACCATTTGTTGGGTCGTAAGGGTCGTAAGGAGGAGTATCAGCATTGGGTCAACAGCAACACAAGTGAGAGATATATCACATATTCACACAAAACCTTAAGGTGATAAGTGTACGGATTCTCCCACTTATAAATTGTTCAACTCTCCACATTTATAACTAATGTGGGACTCCAACTCACACTTGATATATTATTCTCAACACCCTTAATAAGAACATTCTTGCAAGATGTAACTGAGATAGGTTTTTTAGGTATGGTTTAAAGTTCTAATCTTCGAATTAGGGACCTACTTTACAAGATCTTGGTTCCATCCTTCATATATTTGTGTCAATATTTGTTCTAGTGTCGCGGTGAAAATCGGATACCAAACTATTGATTAGTTTGAATCTTTAATTCATTTTGCAACCGAACTTTGATTTGTCCAAAGGAAGGGATAAAGATCGAAATTCCCACAATGTAATGCAAATGCAAGCTAGATTGTTTTAGGTTCGGGGGTTGGTTAAACTTAGGGAAGGTACTAGCATCCTAAGTTTCTGTAGTACTCTACAGGAACCTCTTGTTTTATGTTTGTTTACTGCTAAGTGTTATCTGCTTAATGGTTAAAGACCCTAGTGGTTTATATCTAAGTATACTCGATAAGCCGTCGCACCTTGTGCCTACATATCCTTACGGGAATGGAATCAGAGTATGTTGTAGTTCACCCTAAAGGGTTTGAGGAGCTCTTTGACTGTGGTCAAAGTTCCTACGGGTTTAGGGTAGTTGATTGATTGGGTATGGGAGAAGAGATGAGTCTTCATGTTAAGGGAGAGATAACCACCACAAATGTAAAAGAGAAGGGTTGTAGGAAATGGTCTTTGCATCGTCTTAAGAAAAGGTCTTACATACTCGGATGGTCGCCAAGCATGCCTTTGTCGCTCTTAAGGCAAAGTCCCTACGTGTTTGATTGTATTGATGTGGAGGTGGAGATTATATCTCACTTAAGATGATTAACATCTATTCTCTAAATGTGTTTGTAAATGTTGTGTTGTATTGATTGTTTGTTTCTATGTTGTAAAGATAAAGACAAGGTCCTTCCTATGGGGTAGGATCTATCTTAAGCGATCAACTTGAATGGAATCAAGGATCAGGAGGGATAATGATGCAAATGATGTGCAACTACACACAACGTTGAATTATGTGTAGGTTTTTCCTTTGGACGGAATGCGATGTAATAATATAAGTACGATAATGTAAATTGCGATAGGCAGATAAATTGCAAAAAAGTAAACCATACACATACGCATGAAAGCGCTGGAAGTGTGTGAGAGTGATTGTGTCGTGAAGTAGTTGTGCACGATTGATTATTTTTACGCTGTTAATTGATTTTAAACGATTGATTTGTTTTTAGATGAGTGATTGATTTTATGAGAAATGATTAATTTAGTGAGATGTTGAATTGATCTTAAGTTGATTGATTAGTTCCTAAGGGTGGAATTGATTTAGAGAAAAATGGATTGGTTTTAGGAACTTATTATTTTCAGAAGATTAATGTTGATGATATTGATAAAAAAGGTTGAATTTATATTTAGGTAAAAATTTGATTTTATGAAAAAGGTTATTATTAGTTTTAATAAAAAGTTTAGATTAAGCGGTGAGGTTGATTTATAAAAGGTCAATTTTAATAAAAAGTTAGATCGAGATTGATTTTAAAAGAATAGGATTTAATAAAATAAAGAGTCCTTAGATATTATCATAAAAATATTAGTTTAAATTGGAGAAGGGGGGGTTTAATATTTATTTAAAAGGGTATTAAGTTTATAAAAAAAGGTTTTAAGAAAGAGCGAATAACTATATTATTATTTAGAAAGAGGATTTATTAGTTTATATTAAAATAAAATAAAAAGATTAAAAGGATATTGTCGCTACTGCGAAAATCGGCGCCGGCTGAACAGAAGAGTCGCCACCGTGCGTTATTTATCCCACGGGAGGGAAAGGAAACGCTCAGAGTAAACCTCGCACAACACGGGAAAGGTATGGTCGTCGCAACCAAAACCTGGGTTCGGGAGTCGGTTACGCAAGGGGAAGGTATTAGCACCCCTCACGTCCGTCGTACTCGACGGGATCCACGCTTGTTTTCGGGTATGGATTGTTATTCTATCTAAACTATAGGTCAAGGGTTAAAAAGAAAATAAAATGAAAATAAAAATGACTCGGCAAAGTATCGCACTTTATGCCTACGTATTCCCGTCTGGAACGAGAAATCAGAGTCAACGTAGTTCGCCCACCTACGGGAAAGGAGGGGAAGGTTGCTCACTAGGATATCGCATCCTATGCCTACGTACTTCCACACAGCATGGAAGATCAGAGCAAACGTAGTTCGGGCCACGTACGACATAAGTCTGTCATGATTGATTTTATTCCTTCTGAAAAAGGTTTTTCTGATTACCAGTCCAAGAGGACAAAAATGACGCTTTGATGAGTTCACATTCTTTTACGGAAGAAGTGTCTTTTATTGTGTTTGAAATCTTTATGTGTTTTTCTGTTTGTTTTTGAGAAAGAAAGAGACAGAACTCTAACCTACGGTTGCGAAGGGAATCAAACTATCCTAATGTTATCATGCATGGGTTAAGACCTAGTGTCTATCATGCTCCTCTCTTGCACAGAGAGAAACAGAGATCCTACGGGATAGGCAGAAACAGAAACAATACCAGATATATACAGTAAAGCAGTAAAATGCATGGATGCAACAGCACAAGCGAGGCCAGGGAGTCCCACTCAACCTCGAACCTAGAAAACAATAGGCAAAAGTGAACAGGCTTCACTTTCAACCCAACAGGGTAAACAGCAAACAATACAGTCCAGAAAACCAATCAATACATCAACAAATGAAATACAACAGCAAAAGAAACAGCATCAGCAGCTCTGAATCAACATCTAGCTTCCAGTAATCTCCAATCAGTTACAGGCTTCAACAAGCATCAATCTCCATCTTCATGGCCTTCAGACAAGGGCTTTGATCATCTGTCTTCTATCTGCAATGGCTTTTCTTCAAGCTCAAACCTCCAGGATGAGGGATCAGTCACAAGAGTGAATTGGGTGTTAAGCAATCAGTTAACTACCAAGGGTGGTGAACAGACTGCTTCTAACACAAAAGACATTTTCTCTCAAGAGTTCTATCTCATAGACACTATCACCAAGCCTTCCAAAGGAAGGGGGTGAGTGTCTTAGAGAGACTCTGAATCACAGAGAAGAATGGATGCAGACAAGGCAATCCATGTTTGAGAAACAAATTTTCTAACCTAGAGCTCTGCCTAGCTCCTAAACCCTAGTCTCCTCAGCATCTGCTAACAAGAATCTTCTCTTCAACTCTGGAAGTTGAACTCCAACATCTGGATCTCCAATGGTCTTCATCTCCTCAAGTCTTCAGCTTCCCCAAGTCCCCAGACAATCCCAATACCCAAGCAAGCAAGCAATAAACCCCAGAGGGCACACCACACCAGTCAATCAGATATATACAGAGTATTAATAGCAGTAGGGGAATCCTGACTTTTCTCTAAGGGATCTAATAACTACCCATAGCCCCTATATTCCCATAACTAATCTAGTCAAACCCTAAGTCCTAAGGGAAAAGAATCAAATCTCCTAAGTCATCACCTAAAACCCTAGTTTTATCCATGTTATTCAAGCCTACATTAAGCACCTAAAATTGATTCCTAAAAATGGGAACTAAATTGAATCTACAAGTTCAATATCTCATCTAAACAACCTAAAAAGAATGAACAAAAAATATTAAAGCATTTAGTAGAACAAAAATTAATAAAATCATGCATGAAATGAAGCTATTTAAAATGACATTTATTTAGAAAATATGGAAAAAATATGAAATAAAAATAAAAATGCAATTTTATTTAATGACAATTTTCTACACATCCTAAAGAAAATAGTGTAAAAAGAATGAATTAAAAATGATTTTTTATGTATTTATTATGAATTTTCAAAATGAATGAAAAACATGAAAAGAAAATAATAAAAAAGAATAGAGAAATAGCCAGGGGGGTTCAATAAGCAAATGCGCTCAGTTCATTTCAGGATGGGCCAAGCAGGGGTGGGGTGCGCGTAGCACTTTGGTTAAGGCCCAGAACCACTTCAGAATTATTGAAAATAAAAAACCACGCAGGGGGTGAGAATAGCAACAGAATCACGTTCAAAATTGATTGGGCTCACTAAAGGGGGGTGGGGATATCACTCATGCACTCAGGCCCGCCCGTTTCAATTAATGAAACGGTGCGTTTAGGGCACCACGCTAATTCCCTCCAAATTCTGAATCAAATCTCAGCCACACGATGGGCTTCTGAGTCAAAGGTCCAACATGAAATGGACGCACACGATTTCGTCTCCTTCACTTGATCATCTAGGGTTTCTGAAACCCTCACGCGCATGCCATGAACGTCCAATGTTCAAGCTCTCGGTTCTCTCTCTCCAGGCCATGAAACGCCACGATATAAACATGAAACTTACTCTAAATCTCTCCCTCTATACGTCTATGGTCTTAGCTCAACCTGAAATTCAGCAAATCATTCAACCCGAGCACAACAAGTTCTGGTCACCATGGAAATACTCTGCAACCTACCAACACAATTCTCCATCAAACCTAGACTAATCTCTTCCATGACTAAAGGTGATCATTCTAAAATAACAAGCTAAGGTTATCATGCAAGATCCTACGAATTCTTGATCCAAACAGTTTGGTGCACCTGCTATGAATTGTCTCTATTCAGCCTCAAATTCATCTAAACTAACCTCCTAACATCCTAGACCATGAATATACTAGTAAAACTACCTAAATCTCCCTAGATTGAGTAAGTTAGAAAGATTTGCACCTTGAGCAAGCTCTAATGGAGGCTGAGTAATCACGTGGATCCAGGCTCTTGTATGCTTCAATCTTGATCCATTCTTGATATACTTGATTCTGTTTGCAATATTTGGATGAAACTTGGCTTGGATATTGCTGTCCAATGGAAATTGCAATTTGTGTGTTCTTGATGGAAGTGCACGAAATTGGATTGATCACACCTTGTTCTTGATTGAATTCTGATCTATGATGATGAATCAGTATGATGAAATTGATTTTGATGGTGATTGGTGAAGAATTTGAGAATTTGGAGTGAAAATGCAATGAGAAAGAATGAGAGAATTTGGGAAATTCTTGGTGAAAAATGAGTCCAACCCTTGATCAATCTTCATTTCATGTTTATATAGTGTTCAATGGTAACTTCTAGATCCCTCTTACACATTCCCTTGCCTTCCAACTTTGATTCATTTTGGCTATGTTTCTTAAAATGCAAGTAACCAAGGATAACTTTGAAATCTTCCACTAAACTCAAAAAAGTGCTTGAACCATTGTCTCTAGAATGTCTTTTCCATTCAAAATCATATATTGGAAGTCTCCATTTGGACTTATAAATCTCCCAAACCATTTTCCACTTTGACTTTATTCAAATTATAAGCCATTTTAGTTCAAATTTGGACCAATCATGCAACTTCATGTTATGAGCTTTTCCAACAATTTGTGACCTTCTTTCTAGACTTAAAATCACATTTGGAGCAAGTTTGATGTTGTAAGTTTTTCCATTTGAGGCCTCCTTGTATGAGTTTTGGACATAGGTTAAAATGACCTGTAATTCACAAATGCCCAAAATACCCTTTGCTTGCCAAGACCATAAGTTGAGCTCCACACATCATATAAAGGCATACTATACCATTCTAGAAAGCTAAGACAATGAGGAACAATTCTTATGTTGACCAAGAATTCATTTGAAATCTCCTTGAGGGGTAAAAATTGCTTGGAAGTCAAGTCACTTTCACAGACAAAATTTCAGATACCTCAGATGACCTGTAACTTGCAAGGACCATAACTTGAGTTCTATAAATCTCCTTGATGTCTTCCACCACTCAAATTAAAGGTCTTGAGATCCTCTACAAGTTTCATGTTGGCCAAGAAGCCATTTGAAGCTAGCATTTTGACTTATCTTGCTTGGAAATTTGACCTAAACTAGGGGATTTTACACAGAAACCCTAATTTAGAAACTCCTCTTCTCCTTGATTCCTCTTGAATTCTCCTTGGCATATCTCCATATCCTTCTTTATATGTCCAATGATGAACCCCACATCTCTCCACTAGCCTTGAATGCCCCTTAAATCAGTCAATTGACCTAGGGTTGACCTAGGGTTGACCCAGATGAAACCCTAGTTGACTGTCTTCAGCTATAGCTCTTGTGCTCTCATCAATGACTTGTCTCCTTCTTCAAATGACTTTCTAAGTCTCTCATAATGTCTAGATACTCTCCATGCCTTCAACTTACAGCTCACAACCCTCTTGTTGACCCTCAGATACCCTCAGCTAGGAGATGGACTCAAGGCTTGATCTGCTGAACTTTTTGCTTTCAAATTCTTTCCTGATGACTTGAATGAGATTGAATTGGGATAATAACCTCTTGATAGGCTTCTAGAGATGAGAATAATGATTGGTCCCCTGTTGAATGACTTGCTATGCTTATGCTATGCAGATGGTTAGTCTATGTACATGACTCTATATGCAAATGCTAATGATATTGAAACATAAACCAAGTGAATAAGGTTGGGCAAATTTTAGGGTGCAACAGCTGCCCCTATTCAAGCGACTTGGACCCGATTGGGTGAAGAGCCCGGAGCCTTCAGACATTCGCGGTACGAGACGGTTGAATACTAGTGAAACCAGAAATTTGCCAACCGCAAAACTAAATTGCGCTCCTGCTTGAGGAACGACATTCATCAGCTGAATCTGACTGTTACAGTAACCCACTGATCTCATGCGAGCGTGCTGGGGATTGTCTTCATCGTTCTGAAGAGGATTCTGTCATAACAGATTGCTTGCTTGCTTGTCCACGTTAGGACTCTGTCTGTCATCAATACGAAGAAATCTCAACTAAAACCTGTCCACGTTAGGACTCCACCTGCTGTTAACCCAGAAAAATCTCGGCAACTCCGCTGGGGATAATTCGTCTGCATTTCCATAAACTGAATCGTCCACGTTAGGAATAAAACTTTTCCACGTTAGGAGTAACACCTGTCCACGTTAGGAATAACATCGTCCACGTTAGGAATCATTTCTTCTGTATCTGTCCACGTAAGGACTAACCCTTTCATCTTTCCACGTCAGGAAGCAATCTTCTTTCCACATAAGGAGAACTATATCAATCTGTCCACGTAAGGACTCCAATACCACTTGACATGTCCGCGTCAGGACTCCAATCTTTCCACGTAAGGAATCCAACTTTGGTTCTGAACCTGTCCACGTCAGGACTCAACTTTCCACGTAAGGAGTACATCATTCTTCCACGTCAGGAATCTACTTTTCTTGCATCTGTCCACGTAAGGACCCCAATTTTCCACGTAAGGACTAAATCTTCTTCTTCCCCATTAGGAATAACTTCTTTGATCTGTCCGCGTCAGGACTAAACTCTTCCACGTCAGGAATAATCCATTTCTTTCCACGTCAGGAATCAATCTTGATATGTCCGCGTGAGGACTTAATCTTTCCACGTAAGGAATAAACTCGTCTTTCCACGTAAGGAAACCATTTTTCTTCCACGTAAGGAATGCTCTTGATATGTCCGCGTAAGGACTCTGATCTTTCCACGTAAGGAATACCAACTTCTTTCCGATTTGTCCGCGTCAGGACTACATTTTTCCACGTAAGGAATGCCATCTTAATCTGTCCACGTAAGGACTCCACTCTTTCCACGTTAGGAATCACCTCTTTTGATATGTCCGCGTAAGGACTACATCGTCCACGTTAGGACCCACTTCTCCCCGTTAGGAATAATAATTTCTTTGATTTGTCCACGTCAGGACACTGATCTCGTCTTGATTTGTCCATGTTAGGACTCAGGCGTCTTCGACCCGCTGAGGAAATAAGACTTGTCCACGTAAGGACTCACATCCTTGTCTAATCTGTCCGCGTCAGGGCACCAACACAAGGAGTAATTACTTTTGTCAACGTCATGACCTCCCATTCCCCTAATTTCAAGAAACCGAATCTGCCCACGATAGGACTAACACACTTCACCAATCCAGGGAAATAAACCTGTCCACGTTAGGACGCCCACTTCTGAAGAAATCCCGTCAATATAGGAATAAATTGTCCACGTCAGGACTTAGTTCTCCACTGATCCCAACCCACAAACTTCTTAGCACTGACGTGACAGCGTCTTTGAGGCGGACTCTACTGCGGATATCTGGAAACCAAACTATCGGACGCCTGCTCTGATAACCGGCGGTGGCCTCTGCAATTCTGATTCATGGAACCCCTGATGACAACTAATTCTGCCTGGGAATAAAGAGAAACTTATCCCGGTACCTCTGTGGGGAATACAGCCGAAACTGACATTATCATTGGATGTCTCCTGCCGAGATCTTGAGCGCTTGGTAGTTTATTTGAGCAAGAGCTCTTTTCACCTGAACTGCTAGAGTACAGAAACTGCTTCAGCAAAATAAATGCTGGAAGGATAATGCCGACTCTGCCGGGGATAGCCAGATGCTACAGAATTATTCCAGCAAAATAAATGCTGGAAAGGTGAAGTCGACCCAGCTGGGAAATTAGGAACCCAAACCAAACCCCCTGTTGAGGTAACCCCCTGCTGGGGAATAGCAGATGTGCATAGTATGATCGGACTTTCTGCTGGAACGTGAACTGATATCACCAGTATCTCTGACAAAAATAAATGACAGGACCCACCATCAACTCTGCTTTGGAGAGTCTTGATCTCCGAGTTCCACTGGAAGGAATGAAAACACTTGCAAAGAGAATTCCGCTGGGGATGAGATGATTCTCTTGGGGAAAATTAACTGACTCCGCTAGGGGCGAGTGCATGACCCTGCGGGGAAAGGTGAACCTGTCTGAATACAGCCTTATGATCTTGGAATCGTCAAGCTCTGCTGAGGACGAATAACTTTTCTGGAGCACGTCCTTTGGATAAGCTACGGCTAGCTGGGGAATTCTATCCTTCCTCAGGAAGAACACGCATGACTTGCGTGGGGATCAAGTCTTTCGTTATTGCAATCTTTTGATCATCCTCCTCGTATGGTTATGAACCCTGTAACAACACAAACAAGACACGACAAGTCTATGCAATCAAATCAATTCAGGTTAGTGACGTTACACTCAGTTAATTCAAAGCTTTAGCAATTGTTGGCAAGGGCCAGTGACGTTATACTCATGCTAGCTTCAATAAACTTAGGCGTTTTATCATGAGCAAAACAGTAAAGAACAGTGTCAAGTACTGAATAACATATTTTCATTGATTGGGCCCCTGAATGGGCGGAGTTTTTTGTACATGGGATGTAACTCCTGAAAAAAGGAAGCTACGCAAAGCAGATATACAAGTATGCAAGTATGCACAAGAAGCATGAATATTTTGACAAATTAAATTTTGTACACATGTCGGCAACGGGATGCAGATGAACACCACGAACTGATCCTCCTATGACTCATCCGACTCTAATGCTTTCCCGGTATCCATTTTTCTGAAGAGACTGTATCTGATAACTGGCTCCTCAAGTATATTCTCCCGCATTGATTCTCATTGAATTCGGACCGCAGTCATTTGCTTTTCAAATCCCTAACTTTTGCGTGAACCGCCCTTTACGGGTTTTCAGTTCACCGGGATACCCTTTTTTGCCGAAGCCGCCCAGTGTAGGTTTTCAACTTCGCGGGTGTACATTTTTTCAATTTTATCCCTAACTTTTGCCCGAACCTTTCATTCTGTTTTTGGTTCGCCAGGATGCCCCATTTTTGCCTAGACTCTCTTTTTCTGTCCAGCGGGTCTATTTTAAGCAAAGTATTTTTTAACTGCGTCCGAATTCACAGGTGACGCAAAGTCTTCTCCGTCCATGGTGGACAACAACAACGCTCCTCCTGAAAAGACTTTCCTGACAACGTATGGCCCTTCGTAGTTGGGGGTCCACTTGCCCCTGTGATCTGCTTGCGGCGGGAGAATCCTTTTCAGCACAAGGTCGCCCGTCTGAAAGCTTCGCGGAAGTATCTTCTTGTCGTACGCTTTCTTCATTCGTCTTTGGTACAAACGACCGTATGCCAGAGAAGCTAGCCTCTTCTCATCCATCAAACTCAGTTGGTTCAATCTATTCGTTACCCATTCTGCCTCGTCCAGCTGAACGTCTCGCAATACCCTCAGAGAAGGGATCTCAACTTCCAATGGTAATACCGCTTCCATTCCGTATACCAACGAGAACGGAGTTGCCCCGGTTGATGTGCGTACCGTCGTACGATAACCGTGCAAAGCGAAAGGTAGCATTTCATGCCAATCTTTATAAGTCACCACCATTTTCTGGACGATTTTCTTGATATTCTTATTGGCCGCTTCGACAGCGCCATTCATCTTGGGTCGGTAAGGGGAGGAGTTGTGATGTTCAATCTTGAAATTCTGACAGAGCTACTTCATCATTTTGTTGTTCAGATTAGAACCGTTGTCCGTGATTATCCGCTCGGGAATCCCATATCGGCAAATGATATCTCTCTTGATGAATCTAGCCACCACTTGCTTCGTTACATTTGCGTAAGACGCCGCTTCCACCCACTTGGTGAAATAATCGATTGCTACTAGGATGAACCGATGCCCGTTAGAAGCCGTCGGCTCGATCTTTCCGATCATATCGATTCCCCACATCGAGAATGGCCATGGAGATGACATCACATTTAGAGGACTCGGAGGCACGTGTATCTTGTCAGCATAGATTTGGCACTTGTGGCACTTCCTCGCGAACTTGAAACAATCAGTTTCCATCGTCAGCCAAAAGTAACCTGCCCTCAGCAGCTTTCTCGTCATAGCATGCCCACCAGCATGCGTACCAAAGGCACCTTCGTGAATTTCCTCCATGAGAAGCTTTGCCTCTTTCTCGTCTACACAACGCAACAACACCAAGTCGTGGTTTCTTCTGTACAAGACGCCATCCGGGTTCAAATAGAAATTACCCGCTAATCTCCTGAGAGTCTTCTGATCTTGACTGGATGCCCCAGCCGGATACTCCTTGTTCTTCAGGAAATTAAGGATATCGAAATACCACAGTTTGTCATCAGACGCCTCATCAATAGCAAATACATAAGCTGGCCTGTCCAACCGAGAGATAGTGATTTGGGGAGCTTCGTTCCAGAAGTTGACCTTGTACATGGAAGACAAAGTGGCAAGGGCGTCAGCCATTTGATTTTCTGCCCTCGGTACGTGATGCAATTCCACCTTGTCGAAGAAAGGCAACAATCTCCTTGCATAATTCATGTAATGTATCAAATTAGGCTGCCGTGTCTCCCATTCCCCTTTGATCTGATTCACCACCAGAGCTGAGTCTCCGTATACGTCTAGATGTTTGATTCGCAAATCAATGGCTTCTTCAAGCCCCATTATACAAGCTTTGTATTCGGCCTCATTATTGGTAACGGCAAAGGTCAATCGAGCAGTAAACGGGATGTGCGACCCGTGTGGCGTCGTGATGATTGCCCCTATTCCGCTACCGTAAGCATTCACAGCTCCGTCAAAAATCATCTTCCACTGGGACCCCAACTCTGGTCCTTCGTCTGGCAACGGCTCTTCGCAATCCTTCATCTTTAAGTACATGATATCCTCGTCAGGAAAATCAAACCTCATCGATTGGTATTCTTCAATAGGCTGCTCCGCCAGATACTCAGACAGCACACTCCCCTTTATAGCCTTTTGCGAGACGTATTGGATATCATATTCAGTCAAGACCATCTGCCAACGGGCAATTCTACCTGACAACGCCTGCTTTTCGAATATATATTTGATAGGATCCATCTTCGAGATGAGCATGGTTGTATGATTTAGCATGTACTGCCTCAAACGCTTGGCGGCCCAGGCTAGCGCGCAACAAGTTTTCTCCAGCATTGAGTATCGAGATTCACAGTCTGTAAATTTCTTACTCAAGTAATAGATTGCATGCTCTTTTCTCCCTGTCTCGTCGTGTTGACCGAGAACACAACCCATGCTTCCCTCAAGAACCGTCAAATACATTATCAAGGGTCTACCTGCCACTGGGGGTATCAAAATAGGAGGCTCCTGCAGATACTTCTTTATTTTATCGAACGCCTTTTGACAATTTTCGTTCCACGTTACAGCTTGATCTTTCTTTAGCAACTTGAATAATGGTTCACACGTGGCCGTTAGGTGAGATATGAACCGGGCAATGTAGTTCAATCTCCCTAAAAACCCGCGCACCTCTTTCTCTGTTTTTGGCGTCGGCATTTCTTGAATCGCTTTTATTTTAGCAGGATCGACCTCTATTCCTCTTTCGCTTACGATAAACCCCAGCAGTTTACCCGATCTCACCCCGAAGGTGCATTTATTAGGGTTCAGCCTCAGCCTGAACTTCCTAAGTCTTTTAAACAACTTCAGCAGATTCACCAGATGCTCTTCCTCCGTCTGGGATTTGGCAATCATATCGTCAACATAAACTTCGATCTCTTTATGCATCATGTCATGGAAAAGAGTCGTCATCGCACGCTGATATGTTGCCCCAGCATTTTTCAAACCAAAGGGCATCACTTTGTAGCAAAACGTTCCCCAAGGCGTTATGAAAGTAGTCTTCTCCATATCCTCTGGCGCCATTTTAATTTGATTATAGCCTGAAAAGCCATCCATGAAGGAGAATACGGAGTATTGAGCGGTATTATCAACTAACACGTCAATGTGAGGAAGTGGAAAATCGTCTTTTGGGCTTGCTTTATTCAAATCTCTATAATCCACGCACATTCGAACCTTGCCATCTTTCTTTGGCACTGGTACGATGTTGGCAACCCATGAGGGATACTTTGTCACAGCCAGGAAACCAGCGTCCCACTGTTTCTGCACCTCCTCTTTGATCTTCATTGCCATATCTGGTCATGTTCTGCGAAGCTTTTGCTTGACTGGCAGGCAATCTTCTTTCAGTGGCAGGCGATGCACAACCATATCTGTATCGAGCCCTGGCATATCTTCATATGACCAAGCGAATACATCATTATACTCTCGGAGCATTTCAACCAGTCTTCGCTTGATATCACTCTGCAATGCGGCTCCGATACGAATATTCTTCTCAACCCCTTCCGACCCCAAATTGATAATTTCGATGACCTCGTCGTGAGGCAGAATGGCTCTTTCCTCTTGCTTCACTAACCAAGACAGTTCTTCAGGAACGTCGCTATCTTCGACAACCTCTTCTTCAGCCTGAAACACTGGGCGCTCAAAGTCGGGACGAGTCATAGGTGGTTCAAGGATGTCATCTGAAAATGTTATCCTGCAAAAGGAATGGTTAAGTGCTTCAAAATGCGTATAAAGCGAATAACCACGTTACCATTTTATTGAAAAATACAAAACAGGAAAGACAGGGATTACGGTATTTGCACATGAAAAAACGCCATTTATTTAATGATTAACACGCAATGTTTATAACAACACAGCCCTAAGCAAATCCTGATGCCCCGGGCAAGACATCAGATTATTCAACAATTAATAAAGCAAAGCATTACTGTTTAAAAGTCACAGGAACAAGCTCCTGAATAGACCAGTTGCACAGTCCTTGTCCTGGCGTGCTTGGCTGAATCCAGGCATCCATATCACAGTCGCTGTCTCCTTCATCAGACTCCGAAGCAGCATTGACAGTTTCATGACATACTCCACTGGCAGAGATGGTGATTGACTTTCTGAAACAGGGCGCTCCCACGGAAGGAGTTGATGACGACGGTTGGTACCCCAGTCCGAACCGGTCCATCTTCACAGGAATGTCCAGCACTTTGCCCCAGCCCTTGACTTCTCCTGCTTCTACTAGAGCTTGAGCTTCCTTATACGATGAGACGGCTATCTCTGGCACTTTGCTCGGCCCGGGACCTTTGTCCTTGATGCGCAAACCTTCGAATGCCTGGCATGGCGTCTCGTGGATTTCTCCGTCGACTTCCACATATTTAAACGAAGATAGATGGCTGACCAGGATGTCTTCTTCTCCGCACACGGTGACTACACTGTCTCCGACCATATATTTTAACTTCTGATGCAGGGTAGACGTGACTGCCCCTGCTCCATGAATCCAAGGTCTTCCAAGCAAGCAGCTATACGCAGGCTGTATATCCATGATATAAAACTCCGTTGCAAACACCTCCGGCCCCACTTGCAGGGGCAAGGTAATCGATCCGAAGACTGTTCTCCGCGTGCCGTCAAACGCTCTAACTACCAAATCGCTGGGTGTACATAAAATCCCTCGAACATCCAGCTTCATCATCGCCTTCTTGGGTAGCACATTCAAAGATGATCCGGTGTCAACCAATACGTGCGACATTACTGATCCTCTACACTCAACAGATACGTGTAATGCCATATTATGATCTCTCCCTTTCGGAGTCAAGTCGAAATCGGTAAAGCCCAGACTGTGGCCTGCATTCACATGTGCCAGCACTCCTTCCAGTTGATTCACGGAGACATCCTGGGGTACAAAAGAAGTGTCCAGGACTTTTAGCAAAGCGTTTCTGTGAGCTTCCGAACACAGCAGCAATGACAGGATAGATATTTTGGACGGTGTCTGCTGCAGATGCTCCACAATCTTATAATCACTTTTTCGAATTAAGCGCATGAATTCTTCTACATCTTTCGATGCCGCTTCTTTTTCACTTGCTTGTACCGGAACATTTTCAACCGCTTTCCCTTTTCCTTTCGCTAATCTTTCAGCCTCCACTTCAGGAGATATAAAGATCCTGCCACTCCTCGTCATGCCTCCTGAACCAACAACATTATCCACTATCTCCACTGGCTGCTTGTTAACATCAATCTTTATCCCGTCACAATACACCTCTAACCCATATGACCATGGGACTGCTTTCGTGTTCTCATACGGGATTGGCCCGACCTTAGTTATGGTAATCGGTGGTCGCTGGACCGGTGCTGCAATAGTGATTGTCTTCCGAGGAATCGTTACCGTGGCCACATCCCTCCGATTATCCACCACTGCCCCTGCAGGCTCGTCAGTTGCCGCTCGATCAAACTGCAATATACCTTCATCAATTAAAGCCTGAATGCCTTTCTTCAAATCCTCACACCCCCCAGCTAGGGTCCAACAATCTAAGCAATACTCGTTACATCCTGGGTAAACACCTCCTTGCAACAGTCGGCTCTTTATCTTGCTCAGCGGCGTCTTTAAATCTTCAACATTCATAATCAGATTCAGGCCTTCCTCAATCAGAACGGCGTTTGCCCCATGATTAGGCATGGGTTTCTGGACTATATTCGGACCTGCCGTTCCGAAATTGATGGTCTTGTTGTCTAAAAGATCCTGCACAACGTGCTTAAAAGCATGGCAACCTTCTATATCGTGGCCCGGGGCCCCAGAATGAAACTCACAGTGCCTATTCGCATCGTAACCAAACGGGGGAGCTCCCGTTATCGGCGCCAGAGTTCTTTTCTCTACTAGATTCAATCCCAACAATGTCTGCAATAAATCAGCATAGGTCGAGGGAGGCTTCTCAAACACTCTTCTCGGTTTACTACCCTGGAATCTTCGTTGAGCCTGCTGTGCCCCCTGCTGAGGCTGCTGCTGCTGTGGCATTGGTTGCTGCTGAACCGGTTGTTGTTGCTGGAGTGGTTGTTGTTGATAGGGAATAGTAACACTCGACACCTGCTGCGGCTGACGATATTGACCTCGTCCCCTGCCTCGGCCTCGGCCTCGGCCTCCAAATACCGCGCTTGCCTCGCCCTGACGGCGCCCCCCATAAGCTTTCCTATTACTGCCAGATGCCGTTGATTCCTCGACTTGGAACTTTCCTTGCTTAATGTTACGCTCAATCTTTTCCCCCATCAGAATCAGGTCTGAAAAACTGGCCAGAGACGTATGAAACAGCATATCATGAAACAGCCCGGTGAATGTGCCGACAAACATGTCATTCATTTCCTTATCTTCTACAGGAGGACGGACCCTGGCAGCCATATCGCGCCACCTTTGCGCGTACTCTTTAAAACTCTCCCCCTTCTTCTGCGACAGCCCGGCCAACTGGACCCGATTGGGTGCCAGGTCGCTGTTATATTTGTAATGGGCTACAAACGCCTCCGCTAATTGCTTCCATGTCTTGATATCAGTTGGCTCCAACCCCATGTACCACTCTAAGGAAGGGCCCGATAGACTATCCTGAAAGAAATGCATTAGCATTCTTTCATCAGTTGAGTATGCAGACATCTTTCTGTAATAAGCTCGTACATGCACTTTCGGACATGTGTCTCCTTTGTACTTATCGAACGCAGGAGCTTTAAATTTAATTGGCACCCTCAAGCCAGGTACCAAGCCCATTGTTGCCATGTCCAATCCCACAGCACTTTGATTTAAGACTCCCTTCATCTGCTCTTCCAGCATTCTAATCTTTTGGGAATCATCCATCGGCCCTTCAAGACCTCCTCCGGAGAAGGCATCCTCCTGCTGATCCTCTTGCCACATACCATTTCCAGCCCCGTACCCGTCGTACGCATTATTACGTCCAGCTCTGATCTGATTCATCCCCGGACCTCGGCCTCTGTTGCCGTACCCTTGAACACCTCCAGCAGGACCAAAAGCCATAAATCCAGTACCGTTTCCGTTTCCAAAGCCTCCGTAACCCTGATTGACCATACCATAACCATCTTGCCCAAAGCCTTGAGCATTAAAACCATACTTCCCAGTGTTATCGAATCCCTGATCGTTGAATCCGAACCCAGTATTGACAAAGCCATTGCCTCCTAGGTTATCTCCCAAATTGACATCACCCAGCCCCACATTATGGACAGCAGTCTCATTCCCCACTCCGACGTTACCATTCACAGCAGCGGTAGCATTGTTGACATTAGCAGCAGGTATATTGACTACGGGCGGAGCCACGGGCGTGGGAGTGCCGTCTCCATGAGCAGTATCGACCCGGACAGACTGATGATCTTCATTACCATGACCAGCGCTTCGGGCCAACAGAGGCTGGACCATGGCCTGCAAATTCTCCTGCCCTTTTGCTATAGCTTCCATGGTTTGCATGAAGAGAGCGAGCTTCTCGCGCACATCTTGCATCTCGTTCTGCATTTGGTCCATGACTTTTCGACAATTGGAGCGTGTAGAATAGCGGTGCTGGTGCTGATCTGCAATCCTGTTAAGTACCTGGATCAAAGCAGGAAATAAGACACCATCCAAAGATTACCTGTAATACAATATGAATATGAATGCAATGCAATGTGTCTGTGCATTAGGGAAGTTCATTCCCCCAGTTCTAGTATGAAGGTGCCGGTGCAGTGACAGTGTTGACAATAGGAATATCGGAGTTGAATCATAGAAAGCCTCATATATTGCAGGGAGAATCAATAAGCCCAGGGTACAATATCGCTGAGAATACAAAGAAGGCATGACCTCAACCAACAATCCTGGTGATGGTCAACACTATGCAAATAAAGCATACAAGTTAATACATGAAATGATCAAATCCTCCCAAAAGTCTGGTACTCCTCTATCAACTTCTTGGTCTCCGGATGACTTGGTCGATCAAGCAGCCCTTCAACAAGCTGGTTTCTCCTCTTAAGGACACGGCGTACGTCTTCAGCAGTTTCTTCCCATGCTGCTTCTCCGAAGCAATCTTCTAACTTGCGCTTCTGAGATACTGCTTCATCTCTGGATTTGATTGCCTTGTTCAGTGCATGCTGGACACTATACCGGGTCATCACTTCCTCCTCACACTTCTTGATGCTAGACTTCAACTTCTCTTCGAGGTCGGAAATTTGCTGCTTCAGCTTATCTTCCCTCTTCTTGTTGTTAGTGAGTGTAGCATTCCAAGTCTTATTGCAAGAGGATATCTCTCGGTGTGCTGCGTCGAGCGCTTTCTTTTTTGCTTCCAGCATGTCATGGGAGCTTCTGAACTCTTGCCCCAGACGTTCGCGCTTTTTCTTTTCCTCGGTTAACTCAGCTCCTAACCTGTTTACCAGCTCGATCTGTTGTTGGAAAGCATATACGGCCTTGTTTTTCTCACTGCGTATCTGAGCTAACTCTTGCTCTAACCCTTCATTAATCTTCATCAGGGCTTCTTTTTCCTTCACAACTTGTTCATAGACTTCTCTAGAAACAGTAGTTGGCTCTACTACCGGAACGGGAACAAGAATTGGTGCATCTGGAAACGGCATCCTCAACTGACTAGCCCTCTCCTGAATCCAAACTCTGTAAGGTGCATAGGCCTGACAGTCATTCTTTCCTAACAATGGCTTCCCTCTGCGGTTAATACGCGTCCAGGCATGTTGCAACTTGGCTAATAACTCCCCTTTCACGTCTCCGGTGAAGTACAGAGATTCCTGTACTTCTTCCTCCTGAGGCGGGTTCTTCAGCGCATATCCGAACTGGCGAATGAATAGAGAAGGGTTGTAATTGATACACCCTTTTCTTCCTATCAACGGCACATTAGGGTAACCAGAACAACTGACGATAAGCTCGGATCCCAGCAGATCTCTATCAAACCACTCCATATCTTCCGATGATAGCCTCATCAGGCGCTCTGGCCAACCGGCTGGAACTGTAGTCTCTGCAACAGATCTTCTCTTAGGGAGGTGACTCTCAAACCACCTACTCAACAAGGGTACACACAGATGAACATTCTTCCCTCTTCCCTTCTCATTCTTATAATGCAGTGAGTGGTAGAGATCTCCGAGTAAAGTAGGTACAGGATTACCAGCGGCAAACAAGTAGAAAGCGTCAAAGTCCACAAAATCCGGTATATTGGGGAACAGTACTATGCCATAAATGCACAAGGCCAACACAGCATTGAAAGCAACCCAGCACCCGCTCTTGGCGTACTCTTGGGCTTTACCAACTAAGAACTGAAATGAGAAGCCTGGAACTCCACGGGAAACAGTAGTCACAAGTTCAGAAGCATCAATATGCAAGGCTTTTGCCAATTCCTCCGGCTTGGGCTTGGCGTCATAATGAATGAATGGAACCTGGTTCTGCACAGGCAGCTCAACATACTCAGCGTATTCCTCCAGGGTTGGTCCCATAATAAAGTCAGAGAACGTAAAGCACCTCAAAGCAGGGTCGTAGAATTGCATCAAAGCATATAGCCCATCTAACTCTACCTCTGTAGGTTTGCACACCAATCTCAGTAATCTACCATAGCTCATCTGGAAGCTCCTACGAACACCCTCATCAGCAAGAGAGATCAACCCAAGTAAAGGAACAATATCAGGCGTAGGCAATTTATAAGCAACCGTTCTCCTTAAGCTAGTCATGATCAAAACTCAGAAGTCTGGGCACTAGAACTAGGGAAATGCAAATGCACCTGCAGCACAGACACACATTAGTGAAATGCAAATGGTAATGGATATGCAGGCAATGCAATGCAAGTAACATGCAACAGGGACCAAAGCTGTAGCTGAATAGCCTGAACCCAATCAAGAAAGGTCTCAGATAGACCATCCAGAAGTCATCAAACCCTGGTCTCAGATAGACCTAAAATAAAACTCCAACACTGGTCCCTGACAGACCTCAAACCATAACTCCAACTGGTCTCTGATAGACCTCAAATCACATCTCTAATTGGTCTCTGACAGACCTCAGAACTCTCCAACTGGTCTCTGACAGACCTCAAAACACATCTCCAAATGGTCTCTGATAGACCTCCTAACTCTCCATAAATACCCAGGATCTCTGATCAAGAAATAACCGGTGGTCTGAAGGTCTAGTTACCTGCATAACCCTGAATCCCCTCACAGGTGGGTGGCCCTATAACTGGCACAAGGTACGGCATCCTATGCGGTCGTTGGCGTCACAGACTTTCAGGGTTGATGATACGATTCCCAGAAGGAGTGGCATCATCAATTCCTGAAGAGGCCTCACTTAGCCAACTTCCAAATGATCGGTCCCCAGAGTCGACAATCCAACTAACCAGCAACCCACGCCAACCAAAGGAAGGGGCAGGAGGCCAACCAGAGGAACCTCGTCTGAGTGTAGATTTCATGGGACACCAAAGCAAACAAAGCAAGCGGGCGCCCACTAATTTCTACTCTAATTCTAGGTGCACTCAAGCCCAGGTCCGGCTTATCTCTCAATATCAGAACACCCGTCACACCCCAAATACAGCAATAATAATCAATATATATAATGATGAAAATAAAGGTCAGAAATATAAATCCATACAAAATCCTCGACGGGAAAACAAGCGTTAGGATTGACTCGCTCAAGGGACGTTGGATCCCAAATGCATAAGAACTATCGCAGTCCTTAGCAGCCAGGGGACGTTGGATCCCCAGCAGAGTCGCCAGTTGTCGCTACTGCGAAAATCGGCGCCGGCTGAACAGAAGAGTCGCCACCGTGCGTTATTTATCCCACGGGAGGGAAAGGAAACGCTCAGAGTAAACCTCGCACAACACGGGAAAGGTATGGTCGTCGCAACCAAAACCTGGGTTCGGGAGTCGGTTACGCAAGGGGAAGGTATTAGCACCCCTCACGTCCGTCGTACTCGACGGGATCCACGCTTGTTTTCGGGTATGGATTGTTATTCTATCTAAACTATAGGTCAAGGGTTAAAAAGAAAATAAAATGAAAATAAAAATGACTCGGCAAAGTATCGCACTTTATGCCTACGTATTCCCGTCTGGAACGAGAAATCAGAGTCAACGTAGTTCGCCCACCTACGGGAAAGGAGGGGAAGGTTGCTCGCTAGGATATCGCATCATATGCCTACGTACTTCCACACAGCATGGAAGATCAGAGCAAACGTAGTTCGGGCCACGTACGACATAAGTCTGTCTTGATTGATTTTATTCCTTCTGAAAAAGGTTTTTCTGATTACCAGTCCAAGAGGACAAAAATGACGCTTTGATGAGTTCACATTCTTTTACGGAAGAAGTGTCTTTTATTGTGTTTGAAATCTTTATGTGTTTTTCTGTTTGTTTTTGAGAAAGAAAGAGACAGAACTCTAACCTACGGTTGCGAAGGGAATCAAACTATCCTAATGTTATCATGCATGGGTTAAGACCTAGTGTCTATCATGCTCCTCTCTTGCACAGAGAGAAACAGAGATCCTACGGGATAGGCAGAAACAGAAACAATACCAGATATATACAGTAAAGCAGTAAAATGCATGGATGCAACAGCACAAGCGAGGCCAGGGAGTCCCACTCAACCTCGAACCTAGAAAACAATAGGCAAAAGTGAACAGGCTTCACTTTCAACCCAACAGGGTAAACAGCAAACAATACAGTCCAGAAAACCAATCAATACATCAACAAATGAAATACAACAGCAAAAGAAACAGCATCAGCAGCTCTGAATCAACATCTAGCTTCCAGTAATCTCCAATCAGTTACAGGCTTCAACAAGCATCAATCTCCATCTTCATGGCCTTCAGACAAGGGCTTTGATCATCTGTCTTCTATCTGCAATGGCTTTTCTTCAAGCTCAAACCTCCAGGATGAGGGATCAGTCACAAGAGTGAATTGGGTGTTAAGCAATCAGTTAACTACCAAGGGTGGTGAACAGACTGCTTCTAACACAAAAGACATTTTCTCTCAAGAGTTCTATCTCATAGACACTATCACCAAGCCTTCCAAAGGAAGGGGGTGAGTGTCTTAGAGAGACTCTGAATCACAGAGAAGAATGGATGCAGACAAGGCAATCCATGTTTGAGAAACAAATTTTCTAACCTAGAGCTCTGCCTAGTTCCTAAACCCTAGTCTCCTCAGCATCTGCTAACAAGAATCTTCTCTTCAACTCTGGAAGTTGAACTCCAACATCTGGATCTCCAATGGTCTTCATCTCCTCAAGTCTTCAGCTTCCCCAAGTCCCCAGACAATCCCAATACCCAAGCAAGCAAGCAATAAACCCCAGAGGGCACACCACACCAGTCAATCAGATATATACAGAGTATTAATAGCAGTAGGGGAATCCTGACTTTTCTCTAAGGGATCTAATAACTACCCATAGCCCCTATATTCCCATAACTAATCTAGTCAAACCCTAAGTCCTAAGGGAAAAGAATCAAATCTCCTAAGTCATCACCTAAAACCCTAGTTTTATCCATGTTATTCAAGCCTACATTAAGCACCTAAAATTGATTCCTAAAAATGGGAACTAAATTGAATCTACAAGTTCAATATCTCATCTAAACAACCTAAAAAGAATGAACAAAAAATATTAAAGCATTTAGTAGAACAAAAATTAATAAAATCATGCATGAAATGAAGCTATTTAAAATGACATTTATTTAGAAAATATGGAAAAAATATGAAATAAAAATAAAAATGCAATTTTATTTAATGACAATTTTCTACACATCCTAAAGAAAATAGTGTAAAAAGAATGAATTAAAAATGATTTTTTATGTATTTATTATGAATTTTCAAAATGAATGAAAAACATGAAAAGAAAATAATAAAAAAGAATAGAGAAATAGCCAGGGGGGTTCAATAAGCAAATGCGCTCAGTTCATTTCAGGATGGGCCAAGCAGGGGTGGGGTGCGCGTAGCACTTTGGTTAAGGCCCAGAACCACTTCAGAATTATTGAAAATAAAAAACCACGCAGGGGGTGAGAATAGCAACAGAATCACGTTCAAAATTGATTGGGCTCACTAAAGGGGGGTGGGGATATCACTCATGCACTCAGGCCCGCCCGTTTCAATTAATGAAACGGTGCGTTTAGGGCACCACGCTAATTCCCTCCAAATTCTGAATCAAATCTCAGCCACACGATGGGCTTCTGAGTCAAAGGTCCAACATGAAATGGACGCACACGATTTCGTCTCCTTCACTTGATCATCTAGGGTTTCTGAAACCCTCACGCGCATGCCATGAACGTCCAATGTTCAAGCTCTCGGTTCTCTCTCTCCAGGCCATGAAACGCCACGATATAAACATGAAACTTACTCTAAATCTCTCCCTCTATACGTCTATGGTCTTAGCTCAACCTGAAATTCAGCAAATCATTCAACCCGAGCACAACAAGTTCTGGTCACCATGGAAATACTCTGCAACCTACCAACACAATTCTCCATCAAACCTAGACTAATCTCTTCCATGACTAAAGGTGATCATTCTAAAATAACAAGCTAAGGTTATCATGCAAGATCCTACGAATTCTTGATCCAAACAGTTTGGTGCACCTGCTATGAATTGTCTCTATTCAGCCTCAAATTCATCTAAACTAACCTCCTAACATCCTAGACCATGAATATACTAGTAAAACTACCTAAATCTCCCTAGATTGAGTAAGTTAGAAAGATTTGCACCTTGAGCAAGCTCTAATGGAGGCTGAGTAATCACGTGGATCCAGGCTCTTGTATGCTTCAATCTTGATCCATTCTTGATATACTTGATTCTGTTTGCAATATTTGGATGAAACTTGGCTTGGATATTGCTGTCCAATGGAAATTGCAATTTGTGTGTTCTTGATGGAAGTGCACGAAATTGGATTGATCACACCTTGTTATTGATTGAATTCTGATCTATGATGATGAATCAGTATGATGAAATTGATTTTGATGGTGATTGGTGAAGAATTTGAGAATTTGGAGTGAAAATGCAATGAGAAAGAATGAGAGAATTTGGGAAATTCTTGGTGAAAAATGAGTCCAACCCTTGATCAATCTTCATTTCATGTTTATATAGTGTTCAATGGTAACTTCTAGATCCCTCTTACACATTCCCTTGCCTTCCAACTTTGATTCATTTTGGCTATGTTTCTTAAAATGCAAGTAACCAAGGATAACTTTGAAATCTTCCACTAAACTCAAAAAAGTGCTTGAACCATTGTCTCTAGAATGTCTTTTCCATTCAAAATCATATATTGGAAGTCTCCATTTGGACTTATAAATCTCCCAAACCATTTTCCACTTTGACTTTATTCAAATTATAAGCCATTTTAGTTCAAATTTGGACCAATCATGCAACTTCATGTTATGAGCTTTTCCAACAATTTGTGACCTTCTTTCTAGACTTAAAATCACATTTGGAGCAAGTTTGATGTTGTAAGTTTTTCCATTTGAGGCCTCCTTGTATGAGTTTTGGACATAGGTTAAAATGACCTGTAATTCACAAATGCCCAAAATACCCTTTGCTTGCCAAGACCATAAGTTGAGCTCCACACATCATATGAAGGCATACTATACCATTCTAGAAAGCTAAGACAATGAGGAACAATTCTTATGTTGACCAAGAATTAATTTGAAATCTCCATGAGGGGTAAAAATTGCTTGGAAGTCAAGTCACTTTCACAGACAAAATTTCAGATACCTCAGATGACCTGTAACTTGCAAGGACCATAACTTGAGTTCTATAAATCTACTTGATGTCTTCCACCACTCAAATTAAAGGTCTTGAGATCCTCTACAAGTTTCATGTTGGCCAAGAAGCCATTTGAAGCTAGCATTTTGACTTATCTTGCTTGGAAATTTGACCTAAACTAGGGGATTTTACACAGAAACCCTAATTTAGAAACTCCTCTTCTCCTTGATTCCTCTTGAATTCTCCTTGGCATATCTCCATATCCTTCTTTATATGTCCAATGATGAACCCCACATCTCTCCACTAGCCTTGAATGCCCCTTAAATCAGTCAATTGACCTAGGGTTGACCTAGGGTTGACCCAGATGAAACCCTAGTTGACTGTCTTCAGCTATAACTCTTGTGCTCTCATCAATGACTTGTCTCCTTCTTAAAATGACTTTCTAAGTCTCTCATAATGTCTAGATACTCTCCATGCCTTCAACTTACAGCTCACAACCCTCTTGTTGACCCTCAGATACCCTCAGCTAGGAGATGGACTCAAGGCTTGATCTGCTGAACTTTTTGCTTTCAAATTCTTTCCTGATGACTTGAATGAGATTGAATTGGGATAATAACCTCTTGATAGGCTTCTAGATATGAGAATAATGATTGGTCCCCTGTTGAATGACTTGCTATGCTTATGCTATGCAGATGGTTAGTCTATGTACATGACTCTATATGCAAATGCTAATGATATTGAAACATAAACCAAGTGAATAAGGTTGGGCAAATTTTAGGGTGCAACAGATATAATTAATAGCTAAATAGTTAATTAGTTATTTTATAAAAAACAACTTGATTAAGGTTAAATTAATTGAAACTAATTGGTCGGTTAATGAGGTGATAGAGAGGTTTAATTAGTGGGGTTAGTGATTTGGCATGAAGGTTGTGTGATTAGTATGTGTGTGTAGGTGATTAAGTGTATTAACAAATTACAAAAATAATTAAAAAACGAAAACACGTGAAAACCCTAGATCCCAAATCAGCCCCCCCAAATCTCCCGATCCATGGCTTTCTCGTCTCCTCTCTCGTTCAATCCCCGCTTCAAATCTCCGTTCGATCTCCGTTCAAACCTTCATCATCTCGTTCTGTTTTTTTGTACCTGAAACACAACACCAAACAATCAATAGATTCGATAGTTCTAACAAAGATGGGGGTTTTACCAAAGGTGAGCGGCGGCGAAGCTTGAGACGGCCGGAGGGTGATGTCCCTTGTGGCGATTAGGTGTTTGCGGCGGCGGTTTCAACGGTTAAAGAAGATAAGTCGTCTTTCAATCTTTTTCTTTTTTGAGGTCACGACTTCGGCGTTTCTTTTCGGTAACGTTAGGGTTTTTATTCTGGATCCCCTGTGAATCTCTCCCCTCGTTTTATATAGCCCCTTTTGAAGATCAATGCTTTGAAACCTGATTTAAAATGCTTTTAAAACTGATTGAACCTTCCTTTTTTGTCTGTGCGAAATTTGAAACCTTTCCTAACTGGGGTTTCGAATCTTCGATTGGGGTTCACACTGAGATTGGATTTGGTTGGATTTTTACGGAATATTCTCTCCAAGTACAATGCTAACCCGATTTTGTCTTTTAACAGGTGCGAATAACAGATGTGATGTTGGGCTGAGTGACGAATCAGAGGCCCAGAATGAGCTCTTGCTTGATGCGTGTGGGGATCTCACGAAAGGCAAAGTTGTTGGTGTTTTGATGACCTTTGGATGGTAAGCTTCGGTCCTGATATCACTTTGTTGTTCATTCGATTCAAACAATGATGTCTGCGACCACTCTCTCTAATTTCTTTGAAGGCTTTCATTGTGCAATTGGTCTTGCAGGGAAACACAGCTTGGCCTCACAACATCTTGAGTAAAATCATGATTCAGGAATAAAGTTGTTGATGCAGTAACTATGGCCCTGATGATTCTCTGCCAATTTTGGTACTTTAGCTTGTTAGCGAGGAATCCGCTAAGAGTATAGCCAGGAGGCCACTGATCCTTGGTAAGCTTGGGACCTGTTAACTGTTAAGCGAAGCTCGCTGTGAGAGTGATAACTGTTGCTTTGCTCTTGAACCTTTAGCTAATCCTGCTATATTCAATAACTCTCTTTTGTAATTCCAGGTATGAAACTTGAAGGAAGAACGTGATCGGTGAACGACGAGAAAGCCGGAGCTGCGAGGTTGGACTCCCATCGGATACTCCTACCGTGATTTGATTTGAAACTTATGTTGTGTCGGTGATATAGCCGTTTGCATCACAACATCTCTAGTGTGATAAAGAACAAAATTGCTGCTACTACTGAGAGCGACCATGCTTCATGAGACCCTGGATTTTGAGAAGTGGGAGATTTGGACTACTCCAAAACTGGTCATGTATGGATTGCTTGAAATCCTATACGGATCGCATCTGGTCTCTTAATCTTATGTATTTCAAGCCTCTCCCATGATTTAGAGGCTGAGAGCGTTATGGTTACTCCCAACAAGCAACAAGCGATGGTATTATCGGGAAGGCCACGACTGAGACTGCTGATTGAGAGCGGCATGTGGCTGAAAAACTCCTCCTAGTAGTCTCCTCTAAATTCACAGGTTTACTCATGGCCCTTTATTCATACTTCACCTTTATAATTTCAGATTGATTTACTGGTTTGTGAACTGAGCATGCTTCTCTCTCTTCTATGTAGGGTGACGCCTTATTGTCTCAGATGCCAAACTAGAAAATCTCCAAAAGCAGGACATATATGTCAATGACGTTCTTCTCTGCGCGAAAGATGTCGGCCTGCCGAAGTATGTTACCAGCAACCCGATAATAAAACCGAAGAGCAATTCGATTATCAACATCAAGCTTCTGAGCACTCGCAGCGATATTGATCGTACCCGAATCAGCAGCAGTAGAAGAAGAAGACCTCATTTTTCTGTTGATTGAAATTCTCCAAATGCAGCGTATCACTGTGTTCTTGTTGTTATTAGAGAGAGAAGAAGAAACATTAATGGTGTTGTTGGTTGCTTGCAGGGTGTCATGAAGTGATGCAGCTGGTGGTGAGCTCAAAGGGAAATACTTCTATCAATTTATTACTTGAGCTGTGTAACCATTCCTCTTGCCAGCACATGCAGGAGACCATGCGTTTTGCTGAGCCCAGGTTTTCATTGTTGCAGGCACACAATCTGGTGGTTGGAAAGCCTTCGTGGCGGTTTGCCGATAACAATCACTTCACTGATAAGATCTTTTCTACTGCTGTGACGTGAGCACTCTCTGGGTATCAGAATAGAGTCGTTCAGTGTATCTTATGATTACCGTTTCGACTATTTGGATAGATTGATTATACTGGTATCAGCTCAGCAAGTCGTCCTCTTGAATAAGTTCAATATCTCTAACAGTTCTCCTTGCCAATTCTCTCACTTATCTGTTCAATTTGACATGTAGGTTTCAACAAAAGCTGTGGAGGTTCGAGCAGGGCTCTTTCGTATGGATGCGGTTCAGAAGCGGATGCCTCTTCTCATGTCATGCTACCACGAGAATAGATGAATGGAATTGAGCAAACTGGAGCGAGTTTGGCGAGGCGCACACTACATGAGTTACCTATTACTCCTATTATTTCTGCAACGTTGATCTTAGAAGTATGAAGTTAGTTATGATACGATTCACCGCTAACATCGTTATCATCTGTGACAGGTATTGGCCGGTATTTCAACGGTTCAAAGTGTTAGCGTCTCTCCGAGAGCTTCGTGAGATTCACAGCGAGTTCAAGGTCGATATTGAGGTCGCGGTTCGAAGCCATGGAATTGACTTGTTTGCAGAACTGTTTGATGGAGGGGCCTTGATGCCTAGGGAAATTATCAATGCGCCTATCTCCTCTGTATCATCACTTATAGAAATACCTCATTGTGATATTCTGATGTTTGTTGGTTGTTAGTCCAGTTTAATAACCGTTTTGCCTTCACAAATAGCACATGACGTTGTAATCTCTGAAAGGGAATGGATGCTTGATTTAAGACTGTGGATTTAGTGGGGTCAACCAGCTTCACGTTGTTTGATTCACCAGTTTGCAATTAGTGCCTTTACAGTGTAGCTAGGTATTTAGATTGGTGTGAGCCAGACTCTGATGGGTCTTTGTAACATTGATTGTAAGCTCATGCGGTAGTGCTTAAGTTTATTGCTTGAAAACAATATATCCCTTGTAATAATGAAAAACGTAGTTGTGAAAATAGACTTTCATGCTTTCCTGTTTAGTCTTTGAATGGTAGAAGCTCAAGTATGAATTGTGTTTATGATTGATGAATTTGAGCTGCCCTTGAATTATTGATTGATCAAGAAACAACGAGTTCTTCTCTGGTTTTCTTCAAAATTATAAACTTTCAATTGTAATCTTTGGATAATAAAAAGAATGCTTGCCAATCAATTGTATGCGGTTAGCTTCCGAAAGCGTAAAAAAACGTGTAGTAGTTATCCATTTTTCAGTTGTCAATTGGGTGATGCCAGCTTCCTCTGTTGCCTTAGCTATCCCACACAAACCACTCATGCACTTGTTTTGGATTTTGATCTCATCGCATGAAACTTATAACCTGATCTTGAATTTTATAGAGATAACGAGCCAACGTCCTGAGGAGTATGGGACCTGAACCAAACTTTAGAATGGATTTTCTAAACTCATCTCATATTCTCTGAGGTCAAACAAAACATCCCAAAGATCCAAACAATTCTCGAATAGACATCTTTGGGACCAGATAGGTGTGACTCCTTAGAGAAAATCCGTTTCGTACTAGCTTCACAAAATAAAACAAATAAAACGGTGGACCAAGGTTAGCTCTGCGTAATGATTGACTATGAGAATGAACGTTAACTCCACTCGATATTACTGCGTCTGTACAAAAATTGGTTAGTCACAAAAATATATCAAAATTAAATAAATATTAAAATGACAATAGAAAAATGCGCAAAAGAGGTGGGATCTTGTGGTCAAAAATTAGGGTGCAACAGATGCCCCTATTTAAGTTACTCCTATTCGGAGATATGGAGATTGAAATCTTCGTCTCGACGAGATAGGAGGGACTTAAATACAAACATTGCGCGAATTTTTGGCCATAAGAAACCACCGAATGCATATGATATGCAATGATATGAAAATGCAGGACGGACAAAATACGTGAGAAAGAGGTCATGAACTGGACGTGACATGCTAGACAGAAAAGCAACAGATCCAACAAGGCGGGACCCTACGAGGACATGGACAATCACTCATGGGAAATCTCCAAACGTGCAACGGTAACTCATGCATCAGGGATGCAGTGATTTTGACAATTTGTGATCGAAGGATACTTTTGCTACCGAGGTGGTGGTCAATAGTAAAAAATGGATCTCTTTTTTTTTTATTATTATTATTTTTTGTAACTCAGCTGAAATGGTAAAATGTATAACCTCTCCTGGCATCATGGTACGGGGACCATGAGCTAGTCTCGGTCTTCGATGTCATTGTAGTTGTAGATGTTGTTGTAATTGTTGAGCTTCCCCGAGCATCATGATATGGGAGTCATGCGCCGGTCTCAGTCTCTGATGTCAAACTTCCCCTTGCTCCATGGTATGGGAACCATGAGCTGGTCTCGGTTTTAGATGTCAAACTTCCCCTTGCTCCATGGTATGGGAACCGTGAGCTGGTCTCGGTTTCAGATGTCGAACTTCCCCTTGCTCCATGGTATGGGAACCATGAGCTGGTCTCGGTTTTAGATGTCAAACTTCCCCTTGCTCCATGGTATGGGAATCGTGAGCTGGTCTCGGTTTCAGATGTCGAACTTCCCCTTGCTCCATGGTATGGGAACCATGAGCTGGTCTCGGTTTTAGATGTCAAACTTCCCCTTGCTCCATGGTATGGGAACCATGAGCTGGTCTCGGTTCCTACCCAAAATGATGGAAACTCGCGAGAGCGTCCTCAAAGAGGGGTTGTAAATTTGTAGATTGTAGATGTTGATGTAGATGTTCGGCTGTGAGCCATAGTGTCATTGTAGATTGTAATGCTGTAGAATTGTTGATGTAAATGTTGTAGATGTAATCTTGTAATTGTAGAATTTTGTAGATGATCTTGTATTTGTAATTGTAGATGCAATTTGTATTGAATTGGCAATTTGTAGAATGTGCACCGGGGATCTTCAAAAGAGTTGTAAACCGGTTGATACGTGGAGTGTCCTCTTGTAAGGAGATATGTCATTGATTGTACTCGTAATGAACTCTCTGAGGAAGATCATTTTTGTAGTACCTCTGCTGTAATTGTAAAAGAAATGTGAAATTGTAGTAGCAGAAATCCTCAAATGGGGAAGTATCTGTAATGTCCTTTGACTTGATAATCTTGAAATAGTCCACTGAGGAAGGACAGATTGTCTTGATGAATATTGTTGTTTGTCGTTTTGAGAATAGATCTGCCCAAAACGAGTTGCTCAAATAAAGAGATCTTCTGTCATTTAGTTGTAAGTTTTTGAGTGGATCTTGTAATGCTGAAGAAAGGTCACGTCTTCAATGGTGATCCTCATAATGTCAAAGCGCAAAATAAATGCACTTTTGATCCAGGCTCAAAAGTTGGAGATGTTCACAGTGTGATTGTCAAAGACTGAGGTTCAATTCGGGAAATAAGAGAAACTGTCAAGCAAGACTCAACCATAGAGGCATAAACTCCAATGGGAATGTACTGAAGCAACTGTCTTCCACGAGGATTGAACTTCGTGGGGAAATGGAAATACTGAGTTTTTTCTGCTTAGGGCTGATAACTCTATTTGGAAGGAGTAAGACGCGCCCAAATACCCAAGGGTAAACCGCAATCGAAGAGATGGAAAACATACAAAGGATGCACAAATGCAAATGTTATGCTATCTACTTATATGATATGAGTATGCTTATGCTGACAAGACAGACGAAAGCAAAGACCGAATACAGGATAAACATCTCGGACAAACATCCGACCAATCTTCAAAGATAGAAGTATCACTGAGGATAGATGGAGGACT
The DNA here is from genome assembly GCA_963859935.3 of Lathyrus sativus. Taxonomy (NCBI): domain Eukaryota; kingdom Viridiplantae; phylum Streptophyta; class Magnoliopsida; order Fabales; family Fabaceae; genus Lathyrus; species Lathyrus sativus. The sequence continues at coordinate 424,779,758 of OZ012738.1, forward strand.
ACATGTAGGGTCCCAATACTGCTTCAGAGCTTCAAAATTTCTCTTGAGACAAAATGATCAATCCAGTTGGGGATGTACCATCTTGATAAGCTTGAAATGTTGTATGAAATTGTAGACGGAGGTATCCAAACCGAAGTTTCATAGGGGATAAAATAAATATCCTGGGTCTTCGTAGTCGTTGAACATGTTGGGGTTGAGCTTCCTGAGGATGAAATATACATCTTTTGCTCCAATCTTCAAATGCCCCAAGTCGCATATTTAAAAAACGCCATCTAGAGAGGATTTTACAGAAAACATGATGCTCAGATGCCCCACTGTTTTCAAACTCTTCTAGAGATTCGTCGAATCTCGACGTAACTGCCCCTGATTGGCGGTAAGTGAGTCCTTGAATTTCTTCCAGTCGAACCCAAGACTTGCACGGATGAAATTTTCTCGGGAAGAATGACTTGCCCCAAGTCAGTAAGGTCTTCAAATATCATCATCAATGTCTGTATGTCGTCTTTCTAAGATGTCAAACGTATTTAGCACATTTGAAATATCCATTTTGAAATGGTTAATGCAACACGCGTTTGTCTTGAAGTTTTGAAAAGAAGTATCGCAATAACTTGTGATCGAAACCACTAGTGAGGATATAAATTGAATCATTATTTATAAAGCCGATTTAAATTTGAGCATAGCTCAAGGAGTCAGGAAACAATATCTCATCGAGTATGCTTTCGAATTAAACCTTACCTCAATTAGGACTTTGAGGTTGGTATATGGGTTTAATTTATGACTTGTAGAATGGAAGTAGAAAGGGTTGGTATATTTGTGCCCACCCCATTTTTTTGAAGATGTTCATTTTTTGATATTACCCTGCCCCAGGTTAAGAAAATGATGTTTGAAAGGGTTGGGGAGAAAGAGAACGGATCCTCAATCAAGTTTTAAAAGAAAGGATTGACTATTTTGGCTTTCAGGAGGTTTACAATAATGCCTTACATCATCAGTAGGGTTTTTATTCGAAGCATACAACAAGAGATCATGTGTTTTACTTTATCATCCTCCTTCCAATTCTCTGTCAGAGCAAGAGATCGGGTACAAGTCGGCATTATAAATAATTTTGAAAAAACTATTTGAGTGAAAACGAATGGATTTCTTCAGGACAAACAATTATTGCATTACTTATTCAAAACAGAAAGTTCTTACATGCAAAATATGCTTTCAATCAAAGAAATAAACACACAAACAAACGAAAGAAATATAAAGTTCTTCTGAGAGTCCTTTCCAGGATCTTTATTGCTTTCATGTAGACGGGAAAGACAGGCAGAAATGTCTGGTGCGCAGCTTTCAGACACGGCGTTGACGACCTTGAATCATGCCTGGGGAGGATGAACCTTGTTGAGACATGGGTCTATCTCGTACGTAAGGGACGGAACCCTCAAAGATCAAGACTCTATCTTTGACCAAATTTTGGACGTCTGCTTTCATGCCGTAACAACTCTCAATGTCGTGCCCCGGAGCACCTTGATGATACAGGCAAAATTTGTTGGCATTGTACCAGTATGGAAACCTCTTAGGTACCTTGGGTGGGGCTTTAGTCTGGATATGCCCTCTTTGAATTAGAGCTGGAAACAAATCAGCGTACTTCACCGGGATAGGATCAAACTGGTGAATTGCTTCCCTTGGTGCATCTGGAGTCATCCTTTGATACCTTTTCCGAAATTGTCGGTGCTGTGGTTGATCTGGAGAGGCCAACCTCTGCCTAGGATGTGGTTGTTGTTCACGCTGAGCGGGCATCGCATACTGATGCTGAGGATGGGGTACCGGAGCTATGAATTCTCTGGAAGGTCCACAGTCATCTCTATTGTTTGGGGATATACCCAAGTTATGATGGTATTGCTTCACGAAAGCAAAAGTTAAGTCTTCCCAAGACTGAATGTGATTCCTTTGCAGATTCATATACCATGCTGATGGTGCTCTACCCAAACTCTCTTGGAAGCAGTGAATCAAGAGTTGGTCGTTCCCAAGATAGGCGGTCATCTTCTGACAAAACATCATCAAGTGATACCTTGGACAAATTATACCCTTGTACACTTCAAAGGCGGGCATTTGGAATCCTGGGGGGATAACTAAGTTTGGAACTAGGTGCGGGTCATGAGCATGAAAATCAGGCGCACGGTTCCTCTTCATTATTTTCCATCGCTCCTCGAAGTCACGAAATTCATTCTTGAATGCTGTAAGCTCTGGATCGTCCATTTCCTTTTCTTGCACAGGCTGAAGTTGCATAGGAACAAAGTCGTCGAAAGGACGGCGGAGCGTCGGGTTAGACCTTACTCTGAAGCTAGTCATGCGATCCATGTCTTTGTTCTCCTCACTATCCTTTAATGATACTTCCGGCTTGGTCCGATGGTCGAGACGGCGACTGACAGCAAAGATGGAAAACCAAAATGAGCCACAACAAAGGAAGGACACATGCACAAATGTGAAATGCCATGCAGAATGTTAATGCATGATGTAGATGCAGATGTAGGAGGATACTTCAAGAAACCCAAAGTGTTTTTTCAGTGTTACAATGTAGGATAATTGAAAAACTTTTTATTTTGAGAAACGATGAAAACAAAATACTCTTTAAGAGTTTATTACAACGGAAGCAAAAGAAAGCTTGGAACTCTATTCCACGGTCTTCTCTTTTGTACGGAGCTCCTCTGTTAGCTGGTCAATGCGATCCTGCAACGCTGCTTTCTCGATGATGAGCCGTTCCACACATTCTTTCCAAGCCATGGTAGTTGAGGGGAGATCATCATTGGTGACAGCACTTGAAGAGGCATGAGGAGAAAATAAATCTCCTTGCGCCTTTCTCTTTCTGGCAACTTCTAATTCTGGTGTCTTCTGAAGTCTTTCCTTCTCTACTTTGAGGGTGAAGAACTTATTCTTCCAGGCAGTCCTCAACTTCCGGGCTTCATCCAAAGCAATCCTTACTTGTTCAATTTCCTCCTCTTCGAACCAGTCGGGGTCGTGAGGAGATAATACCATAGGTTCATGGAAAGGAAAAGGCATCTTGAGATCGAGAGCCCTTTCTCGCACCCAATGTAGATATTCTTCAGAGACAGTACAATCGGGGTATCCTGAAGCAGCTGTTCCTTTTCTGTCAATGTATTTCCATGCATAAATGATGACAGTCTTTAGGTCTAGGTCCTCTTCTCCTTTGAAGTAGATCTCTTCCGATGAAGCCAGGTCAGGCACTTGGATCATAGGGTGTCCAAACTGTCTACGGGCCAAAGCGGGATTGTAACTTATACATCCTTCTCTTCCAATAAGCGGTACGTTGGGGAATCCTCCGATGCTAGGAATCATAGGCACGCCTCCACAGGCGGGATCATACCAGACAATGTCCGAATGGGTAAGGGCCATAAGTATCTCGGGCCATCGAGGTGTTGCTACTTCATCCCAAAGGGACGGGTACCGAGTCAAACGAGTGATGAACCATGAGTACAGCAAGGCGGTACAACATATAATGTGTCCTCCTCCTTCGGCATTCTTCGAGTGAATCGAGAAGTACGTATCAGCAAGCAAGGTGGGTACTGGATTCTTGAGTATGAACAACTTGATTGCATCCATATCAATAAAGTTGTCGATTTTAGGGAACCAGAAAGTCCCATAGACCAATAAAGCGAAATTGTCTTCCGATATGAGAACCTCCTTTCTTTCGGCGTGGTAACGGACTTTTTTGATCAAAAAGTCGGCAGGGAACCCAAGGACTCCTTCCTTGGTGGTTAGGTGTGTCTGGACATCTTCTAGGCTGAGATGGGTAGCGTTTGCAATTTCCTGGTGACTGGGCGTGTCTTCTCTTCCGGTGAATAGGGGTCGAACAGTCACAGGCATCCTCAAAAGCTCTGAGTACTCTTCCAAGGTCGGCATCAATTGGTAGTCCGGAAAAGTGAAGCAGTGATACATCGGGTCGTAAAATTGAACCAACGTTTCCAACAATCCTTCTTTCATCCTTAGCTCAAGGAAGCGAAAGACTCCTCCATATTCTGCTGCGAAGGCAAAGCGATCCTCGACGAATTCGGCTAGCTCTCTCAAGCTTTCGAGGTTGGGACTCTGAAAAGTGTACTTCAGGGTTTCTCTTCTGAAATCCATGATTACAACACCTACAGAACGAATTTGAGTTTCTTGAAGTGAACAATGGAAAAGAATGCAATGCAAGATGATTAGGACTTCATGGGATTCCTCTATTTATAGGCATTGCGGTAAAAGAAAACGTTTTATTAAATTTGAAACGGACTACATAAATATTCTTTTAAAGAGTCCCAAATAAAAGCTAAATAAAAGCTAGTAAAGACACTAAAGAAGCTTTGAATGCTGCTGCTTGAGCTGCTCTTCTAGTTGCGCCTTCTCACGGATAAGGTTGTCCACAATTATTTTCCAAATAGTGCATTGTGGGTCGGAGAAAAATAAATCCTCCATGACTTTCCTCTTCTTGCAGGGGAGTAGCTCTTCATCCTTCAATTGTAGCTGTTTCTGAAGTTCATCCTTCTTCTCTTGAAGTTCAGCATTCTGCTTTTGAAGTTCAACCTTCTCCTTCTGAAGTTCAGCATTCTGCTTTTGGAACTCAGCATTCTGCTTTCGACACTCATCTTTTTCTGCCACTGCCACCTGGCACTTGTTCCTCCAAGATTCCAGCTCATGTTGAGATTTCCTTAAGGACACCTCTAACTCCTCGGCTTTAGACATAAAGACATAAGTGGGCTCTCTCCTGGGAGCTATGGGATCTTGACGGGAATAAGGCATCTTTAGATCGGTTGCCCTTTTTCTGACCCACTGGAGGTATGGTTCTAAAGATACGCAGTTAGGCTTCCCTAGACTTCTCTTCCCTTTCTTGTATACCCTACGCCATGCGTCCAGAACTCTTCCTAGAAGCTCTATATCATCTTTGAAAAACATACCCTCTACTTGAACACTTTTGGGAGGTTCCTTCAACGGGTATCCCAATTGTCGACGGGCTAAGATAGGATTATAGCTGATTCCTCCATCAAAGCTGAGCAATGGTACATTAGCAAAGTCACCGCAGCTATCAATGATCAACACTCCATCATAGACTCGGTTGTACCAATCAATGTCAGAATGGGTCAAGGCCATAACCCTGGGAGACCAGTGCTCTTTGCCAATGTTTGTAAAAGAGCTAGACTTCGGCAAGTGCGAAATAAACCACTTGTAAAGCAGAGGTACATAGCAAGTAATCATCCCTCCACCACGGAGGTTTCGGAGATGTACAGAGTGATATGTATTCCCCAACAAAGTTGGTACTGGGTTGTTCTTCGTAAAGATCTTGAATGCCTTGAGATCGATGAACCCTTCGAAACTTGGGAATAAGAACATCCCATAAACAAGCAAAGCAAAAATTGCCTCAAACGGAGCCTTATTAGAATAACCAGCATAGAAGGAAGCTTTCTCGATTAGGAAACCTGTCTTTAAACCAAGGATCCCATTCTTAGTAACTAGGTTAGCTTTGACGTCAGACACCTTCAAACGGAGAGCTTTAGCAATATCTTTCTCATCAGGGTCCTTTTCCAAGAAGGGAAAAGGAGATTCCTCAAGGACAGGTAAACCAACCAAAAAAGAATACTCTTCTAATGTAGGTAACAGCTGAAAGTCTGGAAAGGTGAAACAATGGTAGAGAGGATCATAGAACTGTAGTAGAGTGGCAAGAAGTCCTTCATTCACTGAGCAACCCAACAAGGATATCAGCTTCCCATACTTGGTCTTGAATCCTTCTTGATCTTCGATGAAACCCCACAACTTCTTTAGGTCATCCAATTTGGGACTCTTAAAAGTATATTTCACAGTATGTCTTTTATCTGAAGTCATAGTGACCTACAATGTCCATAAACGAAAGTAAATCCCATGAAGTCCAATGCAGAATGATGTTACATGAATGCAGCAAACACAAGTATTCACATAAGGATAATAAAGATAAACAAACAAAGGGGGTGCCCTAGGTTTGCAACGAGCATGGAGTAAAGGTGTACCCTTCCCAAAAGGTTTAAGGACCAAATGTTGTTTTGTACCTGTAGAACAAGGTTCTAATAAGGTTCCCAAAGTCATTAGCCCATCTTTCGGATATTATCAACTTCCCAAGTACTCGAGGGTTAATAATATTCTTAAGAGAACTTCTTCTGAGTGTAGCATCGTGTAGCACTATTTCGGGGGTACCCCCTCATAGTCTCGCACTACGTCCTAATAAAGGCCAAAGTTGGGTTAAGGTAACTACGGTCCTCAATATCATAGGCTCCAAAGTCGAAAGTAGTGAGTGTCTTCACGATTGATCGTTCAACAGTACTATTTCGAAAGGGCCTCAACTGAGCGGGATTTTCGATTCAACTTAGTAGGGATTCCACTCCCTATAAGCCTCCTCGAATATATCCCATCCTATCTTAATTTCTCTCAAAGTTCGGGTGCAGAACTTTATCTCACCGCTCAAGGACAACAATCCCAAAAGAAACATAAGAGAAAGCATGTAAACAATTAATCAAGTAGGCAGATATATAAAGCAGTAAACAAAACAAAATAAGATAGGGAAACCCACTAGAGAGACTCCCCAGTGAAAGTCGCCATTTCTGTCGCGGTGAAAATCGGATACCAAACTATTGATTAGTTTGAATCTTTAATTCATTTTGCAACCGAACTTTGATTTGTCCAAAGGAAGGGATAAAGATCGAAATTCCCACAATGCAATGCAAATGCAAGCTAGATTGTTTTAGGTTCGGGGGTTGGTTAAACTTAGGATGCTAGTACCTTCCCTAAGTTTAACCAACCCCCGAACCTAAAACAATCTAGCTTGCATTTGCATTGCATTGTGGGAATTTCGATCTTTATCCCTTCCTTTGGACAAATCAAAGTTCGGTTGCAAAATGAATTAAAGATTCAAACTAATCAATAGTTTGGTATCCGATTTTCACCGCGACAGTGTGTTGCTGGAATATGAGTAGAAACAGATTTGGTTGGAAGGAAGTGAAGAATGGGAGAGATAGAAATATTATCCCTAGATGTTCCATATGGTCGGATAGGAGTGGGAAACATATTGAGGAAAATGAAGTTACTACCTCATTTTTCTTTACTGAATTCTCTGAAGATTATGGAGCTAAAGAGATGTTCAAGGTGTTTAAGGAACATGGGCTGGTTTCAGAAATTTTCATACATGCAAGGAGAGATAAGAGGGGGAAAAGATACGGTTTTGTCAGATTCAGAAAGGTGAAAGATGAAAGAATTTTGGCAGTCAACCTTGATAGCATCATGATCAAAGGGCGCAAAATCTTTCCTAATACTCCTAGGTTCTAAAGGAGTACGGGGGTTGCGAAGGGGAAGTAACACTTGAGGGTAACAGACGTGGGCAACAAAGGAGATAACCCTCAAGGCAAGTTGGCGAACAATGGTGTTCCAAGGAGGTCATACGCTCAAGTTGTTGGTAAAAAAACTGATGAGTTGATTAGGCGTTATGATACGGAGGATAAACCAAAGTTTGCCCACTTATAATTTGACATTGAGGAGAAGGAAATGGAAAGATTTAGAAAAGCATTTTTTGGGTTAGTATTTAAGGAAGGATCCACATATAATGTGCAAAAAGCATTGAATGTGAAGGGTTATTTCATGATCACTGCAACCCCCATATGGGCTAATCTTTTCCTGATGGAAGAATCCTCGCTTGGAGATATTAATACAATGATAAAGGAAGATGAGGCTTGGGTGAAGAAGTGGTTCGATGATATCCACCCTTGGTTGCTGGCGGACATTGATAACGAACGCTTAACATGGATGAAATGTTACGGATTGTCATGTCATGCATGAAACAACTGATTTTCACCTTTATTTCTAGGTGTGTGGGCAAATTCATTGCCTGCAATGTGAATACAGAGAAACATAAATTTTTGGATGTTGCAAGATTTTTTATTAAAATCAAGTATACTTCAAATATTAACGAAGTCTTCAATGTTGAAATTAATGACAACATTTGTAGAATCAAATTGGTCGAGGATTTTCACAGTCCTAAGAAAATCACGATGCGATGGAATAGTTGGAAAAGCAGCGAGTCGAAAATGGAAGAAACCGAAGAAGACTCAGACAGTGACGACGGCGTTTCGGAAACTTCAGAAGAGGGGGAAGATGAAGACAGTGGGAATCGTAATTCTCGAGAAAGTCAGGCAGGTGACAAAATAGTGGAGCAGTTGGATAGGTCAAATCCATTAATAAAGGGAACTAGTTTGATTAAGAAGGTGATAATACGTGATGATGCTGGAGTGTCAAGAAAAAGGAGTTTCTTGGAGGTAGCGGAAAAGGTGATATCAGGTGTAGAGAAGTTAGGGTACCTATGAGAGCCAATGTGATAGAGACATGAATAGTTAATATGGGACTAAATGAAGCGGTTGGGGGAACGTGTTATTAGAAATAGGCTATGAAGGCATTGGATCTTGTGGGACTTGACTTGGTCATAACTTACCCATTGGGCGCTAATGGGTCAATTGGGTCAGTAAAGGACTCCAAACAAAGGAAGACAAAGACGTTAAAATAATTATACAACAAAATCAAAATTCCCTTTTCTCTCTTATATTATTTTGTGCTAACTAAAGCAATGAATAATCAAGATGAATCTTTGATTGTACCTGCTACGGATCCTGGTGATTTTAAGGATACAATTGTAGTAAAAGACTCAAACTCTAATTACTCAGGGGGGTTCTATACTTTGTTGTGAATTCATCAGTGATGGAGATGTTATTCAAGGAAATTCTCATATAAATAAATCTTTAGAGGATGTTCCTACAAAGTTATGGCATTTGATTAAGGAATCGAAGGTATTATACTTTATTGTAAAATTCCCTTTGTTGTGAATCGAAGGTATTATTAGAAATTTGGAAGCCAGGGATAGGAAATTCTTTGAAGGTAAGAAGGGGAATGAGATTAGGGTTGCATGAACCTAATCTCATATAATGTGAGAAGGTGTTGCTCTTCAATTAAGAAGAGAAGGTTTCATAAAATTGTATCAGAAGGGAGGGCAGATTTGTGTTTCATTCAAGAATATAAAATTTAGGTAATTGAGGATGAGGTGGTGAGAAGCATATGGGGAAGGGATGGTTGTGAATGGTACGTTGTAGCTCCTGATAATTTCAATTTGGCTAAGAATGTTTGAATGGTACATTGTAGCTCCTGATAATTTCAATTTGGCTAAGAATGTTTGTTTTTCAATGTTCAGCTTCAGAGGAAAAGGTTATCTAGGGATCAATTGTTTGTGGAAAGGCTTCAATTGTTATTTTGTCAATGTTTATTCATCGTGTGCAATTGGGGAACAGAGAAAAATATGGTCTGAATTGATTGAGAGTTTCCTAAGGGAGAATGGTTAATTGGAGGAGATTTTAATGCATTTAAATTGAAGGAAGAAAGGCAAGGCAATGGAAAGGCTGATATGGCAGCAATGGAGGATTTTTCAATGTTCATGGAGGTAATGGAATTGGTTGATCTTCCATTGATTGGAAATAAATTTCGTGGTTTAATTCCAATGGTAAATGTAAGAGTAGACTAGATAGCTTCCTTATATTGGAAATTTTGATTAAGGAATGGGACGTTATGGTTCAACATGTTGGTAAGCGGGATATATCGGATCATAGACCAATTTGGCTAAAAACAAGCAAGATCAATTGCGGGACGAAACCTTTTAAGGTTTTCAGTTATTTGTTTGATCATCCCGAGTTTATGGATTTCGTAAGTAAGGTGTGGAATGAAGCTCTATTTCCGGGTAGCAGTTGCCAAGTTATTATAAAGACACTCAAATGGCTGAGAGATCATTTGAGATGGTGGAATACAAACATGTTTGGTTGGATCGATTTGAAGGTAGATAATGGGATTGATTCTCTAAACTGGATTGAATATGCTATGTCATGTAATAGAGGAGACTCAATAGAGGAGTAGTTACGAGCAAGATGTGAGTCATAAAACTTAATGTGGAATAATATATATATATATATATATATATATATATATATATATATATATATATATATATATATATATATATATATATATATATATATATATATACATATATATATATATATATATATATATATATATATATATACATATATATATATATATATATATATATATATATATATATATATATATATATATATATATATATATATACACACACACATGTGTGTGTGTGTGTGTGTGTGTGTGTGTGTGTGTGTGTGTGTGTGTGTGTGTGTGAAGGAGAGCATACTAAAACAGAAATCGAGGCTAACATGGGTTAGAGAGGGAGACCTAAATTTAAAATACTTCCACTCCTTCATGAAATGCAGAACAAGAAACAATTTCATTTCGTCCATTCAAGTAGGTGGGAATATATCAGAGGAAATTCATGTGGTGAAGAAGACTACAAAAAAGTTTTTTGAGAATAAATTTCAAAAGTCGGGATGTAAAAGACCAGTTTTGAATATGTAGGATATGCCGAAGCTCACTACTACAGACACTGAAATGCTGGAAGAATTGTTTTTGGCAGAAGATATTTTGGATGCCATCAACGGGTGCGATGGGTATAAATGCCCTGGCCCGATGGATTTAATATTGACTTCATCAAGCGGAGTTGGGGTGTGGTAGGCGCAGATATGACGTGGTGCATACAAGAATTCCATACAACTTATACTTTGCCAAAAACGCTTGTATCCTCATTCATTGCTTTAATCTCAAAAAACTTGAACCCTCAACATTTCGAAGAATATCGTTCTATAAATCTTGTGGGGTGTATCTACAAGATAATTTTAAAGATCATGGCGCCAAGGTTATGCAAGGTTATGGACAGGTTGGTTTCAATATCACAAACAACTTTCATACCTTGTAGGAAAATCTTAGATGGTATTTTGGTTGTGAATGAACTGGTAGATCACGTTAAAAGGAAGAACAAAAGGTGAATCTTATTTGATGTTGATTTTGCACAAGCGTACGATTGTGCAGAGTGCGACTTTTTGTAAAATGTCTTGAAGGCGATGGACTTTGGAGCAAAATGGTGTAAGTGGATTAGAGGAGGTGTATGGAACAACTTTCTTTCTGTGTTGGTAAATGGAAGTACTACGGAGGATTTCAAATGCTTTAGAGGCCTACTACAAAGGGACCCTTTTGTCGCCATTTTTCTTTGTGCTGGTGGCAGAGGCTCTTGCGTTGTTAGTTAGAAGAGCGGTAATCAACAATGTGTTCAACGAATTACAATTGAATGGAGGAAAATCACTAGGGCTAATTCTGATGAGTCCAAGCTTTTGAGGTTGGCATCAATTTTGGTAAAACTAACTTGACAGCTAGATGATGGACAAGATGTCCTAACAAGAAGAACTAACTCGAGATCGATTTTTTAGAAGAGATGTCCTATCATGATGATTCGACATCTTTGTCTGTTACTTTTCAGCTTTTTATTATGTTTTTTTATTTCCATATTTGAGATTATTCTGGGAATATTTGTTTATCCTAGGTGACGTTCAAGATTGAGGAATCAGAGATTCTGTAGGAATCTGAAGATGTCATTTTCTAAGTGTGGAGTCACTTTAGGAAACTTTAGATTGAAGAAACTATTCTTTTGGAGAATCAGTTGCAGATTCTGTGTAACAGAATTGCTGCATTTTTGAAGCTTAAATCCAGTCTAGTTTATGGTTATAAATAGAATGGATTTAACCTAAGAAAAGTGTGGAATATACATTGTTGCTTAGTGTGTATTAAGGTTTGTATTTTGTGAGCCTCCCTCGTGCGTGTTGATACTTGAGCTGGTTTGTTTACATTGAGTTGTAATTTTTGTCACTGTTGTGATTGAAAGGGAATTGAGAAGGGTCTCATACCTAGGAGGATTCTTAGGTAGAAATTAAGAACGGGTAGTGATTAAGTGATAATTTGTAAATCGGAGGTTTTTTAGCTTAGAATTAATATTATCTAGTGGATTTCATTTCTGGCATGGTAGCCCCCAGACGTAGGTGTTGTTGTTCAACGAACGGAGTTAATAATTACTGGGTGTTTGTTTACTTTCTGTAAGTTTTTATTGTGCCGCTTCTTGTCATTGTTCTTAGCAGAGATCAAGTGTCTCGAAATCTCTCAAGACATCAGAGATTTGCATACCAAAATTTCAATTGGTATCAGAGCAGGCATCCTGCTCTACATCTGGTTGAGATTCAGTGAGGTTACTTTTTGATACAATGGACAAAGAAGGGGGAATATTAAATAGATCGCCTATTCTTGATGGATCCAATTATGAATATTGGAAAGTGCGTATGGTGGCCTTTATCAAGTCTATGGATGGTAAATCTTGGAAATTTGTGATCAAAGAATGGGATCCTCCAAAGGTTAAAGATCAACAAGGTAAGATTACTGATGTTATAAAGCTTGAGGAAGACTGAGATGATGAAGATGACAAGCTAGCTCAAGGTAATTCTAAAGCATTGAATTCCTTATTCAATGGTGTGGACAAGAATATTTTCAGGTTGATTAAGAATTGTATTGTTGCCAAGGAGGCTTGGGAGATTTTGAAGACTGCGCATGAAGGAACTTCTAGGGTGAAATCATCTAGACTTCAACTTCTCAAAGCCAAGTTTTAAAATTTGAAGATGAGAGAAGATGAAAGCATTCAAGACTTTTATATGAACATTATTGATATAGCCAATACTTCAAGTGATCTTGGAGAAAAGATTCCAGAAGCCAAGTTGGTCCAAAAAATTCTAAGATCTCTTCCCAAGAAGTTTGACATGAAGGTAATTGTCATTAAAGAAGCTCAAGATATAAATACCCTAAAATGGATGAACTCGTGGATTCTCTTCAAACTTTTGAAATGACTATCAGTGAGAAATCTGAGAAGAAGAAAAGCATAGCCTTGGTGTCTAATCAAGATGAATGTGACCCTAATTCCAATAAGGAATTGTCCAAGGCTATGGCGCTTCTTGAAAAACAATATAGCTAACTGTTGAAAAACTGGACGAGAATTTAAGATCTAATGTTAAGACTCAATCATCCAACATCAACAGAAGGAAGGATTCTGGAAGAAGAACCAATAATGATTAGAAATATAACAAAGGAAAGGGAAACCAATGTTATGAATGTAAAAGGTTTGGACACACAAGAGCTGAGTTCCTACCTTTCTCAAGAAGGAGAAGAAAGGCTTGTCTACATCTTGGTCTAAAGATGACCCCTCAAGCAAAGAAGAAACAACTAAACATGTTTCTACACTTACTGGAGTATGTAATTATGACAGAGAACCAGATGTTGAAGAACTCATTTCTGATGAATTGACTGCCTCTTATAAGGAGATGTGCATCAGAAGTGCGGAAATTTATCAATTAGGACAGGATCAACAAGATCTTATTGCTCAACTCTGTGACGAAAGATTAAAACACTTGGCTACCATTTATAACATGGAAGACGAAGTTGTATTTCTCAATTCAAAACTTGAAAGTATGACAAAGTATATAAGAATGCTCAATAGCAGTTCGGACGTGTTGGATGAAATTCTACAATCAGGAAGGAATGCTAGAAATCTTAAGGGACTTGGTTATAATGATAAAGTAGAGAATAAAGGGAAAAGGCATGTTGTGAATTCTATTCAACACAAAAAGAAAACAGGATCGAACAATGTTAAGTAAGATGTCCTAACATCTACCAAGACCTCAGAAGAACTCCTCATGAAGAAAGAAACAGGACTGGAAATGTCATCATTGTGGTAAGTATGGTCACATAAAGCCTTAATGCAACAAGTTGCATGGTTACCCCAAATCAGCGACTCGGTCCAGGAGGAGAAAGGATGCTGCTAAAGCAAAGAAGAAGTGGATTCCTAAGAATGAAATTGTTGCTCTTATAACTCATACCTCTCTTAGAGCCTCTGTCAGAGAAGATTGGTATTTTGATAATGGTTGCTCTAGACACATGACTGGTGTCAAGAAGTTTTTGGATGATATTAAACCATATTCCACTAGCTATGTCACCTTTGGAGATGAGTCAAAAGGTGAAATAAAGGGTGTTGGGAAGCTGGACTATACTAGGCAGCCTAGGCTGGATAAGGTGTTGTTTATCAAAGGGTTGGCTGCTAATCTAATAAGTATTAGTCAACTGTGTGACCAGGGTCTCAAAGTTAACTTTTCTAAATTTGAGTGTCTGGTAACAAATGATAAAGAGAAAGTTATCATGAAGGGTGTCAGATCTAAGGATAATTGTTACTTGTGGACTCCTCTTGAAACAAAGTGTTCGTTCACCTGCTTGATGTCAAAAGAAGATGAGGTGAAGATGTGGCATCAGAAACTTGGCCACTTACACTTGAAGGGAATGAAGGAAGTCCTGTCAAAGGAGGTTGTCAGAGGTATTCTTCATCTAAAAATTGATGAAGGAAGAGTTTGTGGCGACTGTCAAATTAGAAAATAGACTAGGATGTCACATAAGAAACTTCAACATATGACCACTTCAAAAATCCTGGAGCTACTTCATATGGACTTGATGGGACCTATGCAGGTTGAAAGTCTTTGAGGAAAGAGGTATGCTTATGTTGTGGTGGATGACTTCTCAAGATACACCTGGGTGAATTTCATCAAAGAAAAGTCTGAAGTGTTTGAAGTGTTCAAACAACTGTGCCAAAAACTTCAAAGGGAGAATTATTTTGGCATAGTTAGAATTAGAAGTGACCATGGGAAGGAATTTAAAAACATCAAGTTTTACGATTTTTGTTCCTCTGAGGGAATTGGGAATGAGTTTTCTTCACCCATCACCCCTCAACAAAATGGTGTGGTTGAGAGAAAGAATATGACCATTCAAGAATGTGCAAAGGTCATGCTTCATGCCAACAAACTTCCATATCATTTTTGGGATGAAGTTATGAATATTGCTTATTATATTCTTAATAGAGTAACTGTAATACCTCAAATTTTGCCCTAAGATTAGTCGACTCGTCTCGTATTTCATTGCATTTTTTCATTGCATGTAACCAGTCACTAACAAGTTTGTGCAGTTGGTTGATTTTTGCAGGAAAGTCACATTTATGCGCTCTTTGGCTTATGAAGGGCAGAATGGTCATTTTATTCGCAGCCGGCTGTCAATTTATGAATCTGAGTTGTAGTCAGGAAATTTGAGCCATTTGGATGTATTGGTGTGAATTGAGGCCGAGGGAGTTAATCGGAAGAGGTTAATCATGGAGGATCTGAGCTGGATGAATGAAATCAGTTCAATTCGTTTGGTTGAAGTTAGTCGAAAAAGCGGGGTCATTTAAACAGATTGGATTTTATTCTGATAAGGTTGTTCATTTAAATTGCCGGAAGGATTAATCTGAAGTTGTGTCAGAGACAAGGTTAATCGGATAAGTTGGATGAGTTTTGAATTAATAAAAAAATAGAACTTTATTGGTGTTTTCATCTCATTTTAAAATAAAAAATAACAAAATGGCGGCTCGTCAACCTTGGAAACATCAGCAGAATTATGTTCAAGGGTATCCCGTTCAGTATGCTCAACAACCCTATGATGCTATTGTTGCACCTCCTCTCAATCAACAATTTCCTACATATCAGCCTGTGCACCCGGCTCCGGTCTCTCAGTCTCCGGTTTACCAACAACCTCCTAGTTATCAGCCTGCACAAGCTCCTGTCAACTGTCAACGAGCGCCCAACGCTCCTGCTTATCAACAGCCTAAGAATCAGGCGCCTCATCAGAATGGTCCGAATAAGAGACAATACAAGCCTTGTCCTTCGATTCCGATGACTTTCACAGAGTTGTATCCTTTCTTGGTGCAACGAGGTCTGATTACCACCCGGGCTTTGGGTCCACCTCCCAATCTTTTGCCTGCCAACCACAACGCCGCCGCTCATTATTTATTTCATGAGGATGCGCCCGACCATAATTTGAAAGGTTGTTATGCTCTCAAGTACATTGTCAGAGGTTTGTTAGAAGAGAAGATTTTGTCTTTCGATGATCCTCCGTCGACGATCAGAACTCCTCTCCGGATTTTCCATTTGCCAAGATCAAGCTCTACAAAGCCTGTTTCCAACATATCTAAGCATGTTACTCCTACAGTGAATCATCCGAAGCTGGTATCTGTTCAGAGGACTAGTCCATTTCAGTTCAGTGATCCTCAAGACGACGTGACCGTGATCAACCAAGAATCCAGGAAAGTTATTCCGAAGGAAGACTTGAAGACTAATAATGAAGCAGTGACAGATATAGCCGGGGCAAACAAGATGACTCGCAGTGAGCGTATCTACACTCCCCGTTCCATTGAGGCTCCGCCAGAGGAAACCACTACGATTGTGCCGGTCTTGAACACAAAGACTTCATGAATTCCTTCAGAGTAGAAGAAGAAGAAGAGAGCAAACAAATGGGAGAAAATTGCATGGAAAAGAGGAAGAGAGAGATCCGAAAAATCGGAGAAGATGAAGAGGAATGAAGGCGCCGCCGGCGTGTAGAAGGAGAAGAGGGTTTGACCAACCCTAGAAATGTTTCAGCAACAAACCCTTTACTCACTCTTTTTATTTCCTTGCATTTATTTATTTATTTATTTATGTGTAATTTAATGTTAAATCAGATAAAATCAAATTGGTAATAACTCCCCATTAATTTAGTTTGAAATTAACTTATAACCATTTTTTTTATGTAACTAACCATTAACATTTTTATAATAACTCTTTTCCTAATAATCTTTAGTTAGCAATGTTTTATAACTTGTAGTAGAAAAATATTTTTATAATTAAAAGTTAAATCTTTTAGTAAATTAAAATATTTTTTTTCTTGTATGGTAAAACAAATTTATTTTTTAACTTAAAAGTCACATTTTTCTCACTTCGAATTAGAACCTATTTTATCAAGATTAACATCAAGCCATTTTATTAAAATTCAAATTAATTGCTCTTTTTAAAAAAAAAATAAAAGTCAAAAATAAAAAGTTTCTAATCTTCCCGTTCAAGAGTTGCCTGACTTTCGGTGTTCTTTATTCGTCCGTATTAAAATTTCTTTATGTTTCGTATTGCATTTTTTGGTTGTAATTATGTGAGGCCATCGTTGCAATTATTTATTCTTGCATTTTTTGGATTTGTAATTTACGCGAGTGATCGTCGCGATGCTTTTTGCTTTACCGATTTCCTTATTTTCGTACTTTAATTATGCCATATGATAATCTTCATCCTTTGCATCATTTACCGTTACAACCCTCCGAAGGATTAGGTCTAGCAGTTTGACCACCGAGTCAATAGTCTTTAACCTTGACCGTTTTTAAAACCCTAATAGCCTAGGTGTTCCGCCGTGGACGAAAACGCCCTTTACCCTAGCATTAGGTCAAAGAGTCGTCATGCTCTGTTTTAGGGTTTCCCGCCGTGGAATCCTTAATTTCAACCCTAATCTAATTAACAATTTCAACGTAGAAATAGGAGTCACGAGACTCCACGTAAGTGTTTCCTTAAGAAATGCTTACTCCCCTTGAAACCTTGACCACAGTCAAGAAGTTTCTAACCTCCCTTTCGAGGGAAACTACGATTATTCTGATTCCATCCCCTATCCAGGATATGTAGGCACAAGATGCTAATCTTACCAAGTAAAGTTAGGACTAACCCTTAGGTCTTTCAGTCACTCTTAACACTTAGCTCAGTATATATATATATCTTCAAGCAAATAATAAAGCGAATAGTAAAATTTAAACAAAAGGTTCATGTAGAGTACTACAGAAGTTTAGGGTGCTAGTACCTTCCCTAAGCTTAACCAACCCCTTACCTAGATCTCTCCCTGCATTGTTTACGATGCAAAATTAGGTTTTCCTTCTTTTGACCTTTTCCTTCGGATAAATCAAAGATCGGTTGTGAACTAAAGATGCGATTCAAATTAATTAATAATTTGATATCCTATTCTCACCGCAACACTAACCATCAGATATGGCACATCAACTACCTTATATGAGCTATGGAAAGGAAGGAAGCCAACTGTGAAATACTTCCATGTTTTTGGAAGAAAATGTTACATTTGGTTGACCGAGAACAAAGGAGGAAAATGGATCCTAAAAGTGATGAAAGAATCTTTCTAGAATACTCTACAAATAGTAGAGCCTACAAAGTCTTCAACTCAAGAACTAAAGTTGTGCTGAAATCTATAAAGGTTGTGGTTGATGACTCAACTACTGAAGCTGGTGTCTTAGATGATATTGTAACATTCTTTCCCATGAGTGATGAAGATGTTACAGAAGATGTTGGAACATTACATGATGATCCTGAAGATGCTACAGACTCAAACAATGTTAATCCTGAATCTGCAGAGACTGAGAAAGTAGACAAGGGACCCTCCACCATAATTCAAAAGATCATCCTAAGGAGCTTATAATAGGAGATCCAAATGGTGGAAGAATTACCAAATCAAGAAAAGTTGTTGTTTGTGATTGCTTTGTCTCAAAGATGGAACCCAAGAATGTCAAGGAGGCCTTAACTAATGAATTCTATATCAATGTTATGCAAGAGGAACTAGAGCAGTTTAAAAGACATGAGGTCTTAGATCTTGTACCAAGACCTGAAGGGTCAAATGTTATTAGTACAAGATGGGTGTTTAAAAACAAGTCTGATGAGCAAGGTGTGGTCACTAGAAACAAGGCTAGACTTGTTGCTCAAGGGTACACTCAGATTGAAGGAGTGGACTTTGATGAAACTTTTGCTCCTGTTGCTAGATTGAAGTCTGCTAGACTGTTACTTGGAGTAGCTTGCATGTTGAAATTCAAGCTATTTAAAATGGATGTTAAGAGCGCCTTTCTGAATGGATACTTGAATGAAGAAGTATATGTGGAACAACCAAAAGGATTTGTTAGTCCTACTTTTCCAGATCACGTGTTCAAATTGAAAAAGGCCTTGTATGGGTTGAAACAAGCTCCAAGAGATTGGTATGAGAGGCTAACTGAATTCCTCGTCAATTATGGATATAGAAAAAGTGGAATTGACAAAACTCTCTTTGTTAAAGAGAGGGGTGAAGAACTCATGATAGCACAAACCTATGTAGATGATATTGTGTTTGGAGGGATGTCTGATGAGATGGTTTAACACTTTATCAAGCAAATGCAATCTAAGTTTGAGATGAGTTTAGTGGGTGAATTAACCTACTTTCTTGGTCTCCAAGTTAAACAGATGGAAGACTCCATATTCCTTTGTCAAGAGAAATATGCAAAGATTATTGTGAAGAAGTTTGGCTTAGAGAATGCTAACCATAAAAGAACTTATGCTCATACAAACTTGAAGTTGTCTAAGGATGAAAAGGGAGTTAGTGTTGACCAGAGTTTGTATAGAAGCATGATTGGCAGTCTTCTATACCTTACTGCTAGCAGACCTGACATAATTTTTATTGTAGGAGTCTCTGCTAGATATCTAGCTGAACCTAAAGTCAGTCATATCAATCAAGTTAAAAGGATTCTGAAGTATGTGAATGGTACATGCGACTATGGTCTGTTATATTCTTATAGTTCTAATTCCATGTTGATGGGATATTGTGATGTTGATTGGGCTGGTAGTGTTGATGATAGGAAGAACACCTCTGGTGGATGTTTCTTTATGGGAAACAACTTAATTTCTTGGTTTAGTAAGAAACAGAATTGTGTTTCTTTATCTACTGTTGAGGATGAATACATAGTTGTAGGTAGCAGTTGTTCTCAAATGATGTGGATGAAGCAGATGCTGACTGAGTATAATGTCACACAAGATGTCATGATACTTTTATGTGACAACTTGAGTGCCATCGATATTTCAAAGAATCCTACTCAGCACAACAGGACCAAATATATTGACATCGGGCACCATTTTATTAGAAATCTAGTGGAAGACAACCTTATAGCATTGGAGCATGTTGCCACAAAGAATCAGTTAGCTGACATCTTCAATAAATCCTTAGATGCTAATCAATTTGAAGTGTTAAGGGGCAAGCTTAGGGATTGTTTGTCTGAAGATTTGTAGTAGTCTTTTTGGTATGGGAATACTACTCGTGTGAGTTTATATGTGTTCCCACCAAATAAAGAGAGGTCTTCTAAGACAACTCTCATCTATAGCATTTCTTTTCAACAATATCCTGGTATTCAGATGATGAGGCTGCTGAAGATGATATATGAGTATAGTTTTATTTTTTTATGGTTATGTAAGGGCTTAATGCCCAGAATATTTGTTATTTTGGAACTTCATGTTCTTGTTATGCACCTTTAACTTTTATGTTATTGTTTGGTTGTTTAGTTAGTTTAACTACCTTTGTCATATTATGGCTAAAAAGGGGGAGTAATACTAACTTTGCTAACCACTGACTGCTACTATTGAGGGGGGGGCTTTAGAGTGTTTTAGTTTTTCTGCTGTTGTTCTGATTTTTGGGCTCTGACTTTGTGTTTCCGCTTGCAAGGGTTATTTAGTTAGTTTTAGCCAAAATCTGCTAAATGGGGAAATTGATGAGTCCAAACTTTTGAGGTTGACAGCAATTTTAGTAAAACTAACTTGACAACTAGATGTTGGACAAGATGTCCTAACATGAAGAACTAATTGAAGATCAAGTTGTTAGACAAGATGTCCTATCATGATGATTTGACATCTTTGTCTGTTACTTTTCAGTTTTTGATTATGTTTTTTTACTTCCAAATTTAAGATTATTCTGGGAATATTTGTTTATCCTAGGTGGCGTTCAAGATTGAGGAATCAAAGATTCTGTAGAAATTTGAAGATGTCGTTTTCTAAGTGTGGAGCCACTTTAGGAAACTTTGGATTGAAGAAATTATTCTTTTGGAGAATCAGTTGCAGATTCTGTGTAACAGAATTGTTGCGTTTTTGAAGCATAAATCCAGTCTAGTTTATGGTTATAAATAGGATGGATTTAACCTAAGAAAAGTGTGGAATATACATTTTTGCTTAGTGTGTACTAGGGTTTGTATTTTGTGAGTCTCTTTCGTGTCGTGTTGATACTTGATCTGGATTATTTACTTTGAGTTGTAATTTCTGTCACTGTTGTGATTGAAAGAGAATTGAGAAGGGTCTCATACCTAGGAAGAGTCTTAGGTAGAAATTAAGCACGAGTAGTGATTAAGTGATAAGTTGTAAACCAGAGGTTGTTTAGCTTAAAATTAATATTATCTAGTGGATTTCATTCCTGGCTCGGTAGCCCCCCAGAAGTAAGTGTTGTTGTTCACCAAATTGGGTTAACAATTACTGGGTGTTTGTCTACTTTTTGTAAATTTTTATTGTGTGCTTCTTGTTATTGTTCTTAGCAAAGATCAAGTGTCTCGACATCTCTCAGGACATCTGAGATCTGCATACCAGAATTTCAAATTCAGTTCGTGGATGACACTATCTTAGTTTGCGAGGATGAGTGGAAAAATGTTTGGGGAATTAAATTAATACTTAGGGGATTCGAATTGGTCTCGGGCTTGAGAATGAACTTTTCGAAGAGTTTCCTCTACGAAGTGGGGGTGGATGAATCGTTTGTGGCTTCATCTGAATAATTCTTTATGTGCAATACATGTAGAATTCCATTTAAGTCTCTTGGATTAGTTATCGGTGGAAACTATAAGCGGATTAACTTTTGGAGACCGATAATCGATTGTTTTAAGGCAAAGTTATCTACTTGGAGAGGTAAACAATTATCCATAGGTGGAAGAGTTACATTAATAAATTTGGTGCTCACGAACCTTTCGGTTCATCACCATTCGTTTTTCAAAGCCCCCTCTAAAGTGGTAAAGGAATTGATTACCATTCAAAGATCTTTTCTTTGGTCCGGGTCCGCTAAACATTCGAGTATAACTTGGGTAAGCTGGTCCTCAATCTGCAAGCCAAAGGAGTATTTCAGATTAGGAATCAAGGATATCACTCTATTAAACACAACTTTTCTTTCAAAATGGGTGTTAAGATTAATTTATGAACATCACACCATTTGGAAGCCTCTTTTGGAATATAAGTATGGCAGAATTTTATGCAGAATTTTTTCCATTTCTGATACTGACAGGTGCAGCAGCAAGTTGGCGTCGTTGCGATTGAGAGATATTATACGCATTGCTGAATTGAAGGAAGATGATGGCTTTACGAAGAAATTAGGGTGCAAACTGGGTGACGGTGCAATAATTTCATTTTGGTACGCTCGTTGGTCCGAAGGATCGGTTTAGCATACGAGATTTCCAAATATGTATGATGTTTCTTCTTATAAATACAAAACTATTAGTAACTCGGGTATGTGGGAGGATAACAATTGGCAATGGAATTTAGAAACATTGAATACACAACTTGAAGGCATTGTAAATTATCAATTAAAGGAATTGTATTCGTTGTTGGCAGAGGTGGAACCATTCATTGGAAGGGATGACGCTTTTTCATGGCCAAAACTCACAAAACCATTGTTTTGATGTTAAGTTGTGTTACGATTTTTTGCAACTGGTTGGTGGGTTGGTTGCATTAGACATTGCTCTCAAGACTGCTTTATAGATCCTTGGCAATCCTCGGTCCCGTTAAAAGTGAATATATTTGGTTGGAGGCTTATATTGGATACACTTTCGACTAGATCGAATTTGGTAGGCTGGGGAGTAATATATAATCCTCACGAGTCGGTATGTGTTTTTTGTTTTCATCATATAGAATCTTTGGAACATGTCATTTTCTCTTGTCCAAAAACCATTTTGGTTTGGAAAACAATATTTGAATGGGCGGGGTGGAGTGGGGGCGACGAATGGTCGTTGTCAACATATGCTTCAATGGTTTGTGCAGGTAGTGGGAAATTCATCGAAGAAGACGACTTGCTTGATTTGGTTTTGTACATGTTGGTGTATTTAGGGACGTAGGAATCAAATAATTTTTAATGACAATTTCGCAAAATTATTTTCATTTCTTGGGGTTGGCTAGCCATTAGTTCGTACCCTAGAATTAGATGTAATTTCTACTAATGGTTTAAATTACCTTTCGATTTTTTGTAAGAAATTCCATACAACTTCGTATCAGTGGTGTAATTGACACTTTGGTGTGGAATACTTTCGATAATTTTTTTTTATATAAATACTCTGATTATCAAAAAAAAAATTAATTTTAAAAAAGAGAAGCTAAAACACTTGTTTGATAATTTTATTCTAACTACATAAAATATTTATTATATATTCTACTTTATTTTACTTAAATTGTTTTAATAATATTTGTTTCATGAAATTCACATATATTTTTTGTTCAATATAATAAGAAATAGATAAATTTTATGGGACAATATTTATAAATAGTATCAAAATAATGGTACAACTTTGAAATAGTTTGTTTCTATTAATGTGTTTTTGGTGAATGAAAATTTGGTCATAATTTTTTTGTCCGAACATTTGTGCTAGTTTGTTCGTTGACGCATGAGTGCACATTCATACATATTTAGTATTTTTTTTTTCTGTATCTTTGGATCGGGATTTCATTCACATCCTAATTATTTCGTTTGTCTCGTTGAAGCGACACCTTCTTTGATGATCTCACTCATTTATCTGAAGTTGGTTTTATCAAAGTGATATATATATAATTTAAAGGGTTAAATATATTTCGGGTCTCTATAAAATTGTCAAATTTTGTTTTTAGTCTCTATAAAAAAAATAGCGTGTTTTGATTCTTATAAAATGATTATGCATGTAGTTTTAGTCCTTATTGTTAAACCAATGTATATTTTTGAATGATTATTTTGCATATATTTTTATAACGTTATAAAAAGTTCCTCGAAAAAAAAAAAACTCAAAATTTGATTTATAAGTCGAGATTTTCATTATTTTTATCATTATCTTTTGAATTTTAAAAAATTCATATTGAATTCTTCTCATTTAAAAAAAATTATATAATTTGGTAAAGAAATATTTTATAATAATTTGAACACGTATGAAAAAAATTATTCAAATATTTAAAAGTTTAGGGGTAATTAAATAATTTTTAAAATTTTAAAAAATAGCAAGGACTAAAACTGCATGCATAAAAATTTTGTAGAGACCAAAATGTGTCCTTTTTTTTATAGGGACTAAAATTGAAATGTGAGATATTTATAGAGACCAAAAACATATTTAACTCTAATTTAAATTATTGTTGTGTGCCTAGACACACATATTTAATATCTTTTTTCGTCTCGAATTTTTGAATCGTGACTTCATTCACATCCTAATTATTCATTTTGTATCATACCCAAATTTTGTCCGAACATTTAAAATTCATCTGATAGATGTCCATTTGTCAAGTTTTGTATTTTTATCCATATGTATTTTTATCATCAAATAAAGTCACCATAATCATGCATATATGCATTATAGTAAAAAAGTCAACATAAAGTCAACATTTTACATGTTGAAGAAATTGACTAAAATTGTATTTTTTTCATTATACATTTATAAATAAATAAATTTTTGATCATTTAATTTATCATCAAAATATTCATTTGAATTTTATTAATCATTTTTATGCTTCATAAAACAAAAATCAAAGTTTCTAGAAGGTAAAAAATATCTCTCATTTATTACATCATTATTTCATGCATATACATTATATCATTATTCACTATTTAATTAAATAAGTTTCTAGAAGTCATTCACCACTCTTTGCATAATTCCTAAACTACCATTTTTAGAGCCTATAAATAAAGTCATTCTCATTCATAAATCTCACCACAAATCATTCACTAAACTAAGACAAAACTTTATTCCTTTTTCTCTTCATTTTCTTTCAAGTCATTTATTTATTTTTATTGAACAGGTAGGCTCTTATACTTAATGTTTATTTAATTCTATTGTATTTTTACTCTTACTTTATTTATTTAGTACCTTAATCATCACTATTTTGTATGGAAACTCAATTGATTTTAAATTAAGAGTTAAAAAATGTTCTTGAACTTCCATGAACAAAAAGGGTAAAATATAAATTGATGCTTGTTTACATAAATAATGTACCCAATAACTTCCTAACATCACCCCAAATATGAATCCATTGATCGTTTGTCACGAGGGTGGATAAAATGACTAAATCAAGCAATACATGTCGTTGCATTTTTGTTAATTTTTTATTTTTCTTGTTGTTCATTTTTTTTATTTAGAATATATCATTATATTCGTGAGATTGAGTAGATAAATTTCCATTATTTATTTGTTTAATTCCGTGAAAAATTGAGAAAGTTATGATGTTGTTACATTTTTAATAGAACCTTTTTTTTTTTTTCATTTTTGTTGTTGCAGAGTAAAAGTAGCCAAACGTGGGTTTGGGAAGATGAAGTCTCCCCACACTCCATAATTGCTCAATGCATTCCTATGGAGTCCCCTCCTTTGAGTCTAGAGCATTTTCCTAGTTACATCCCCAAATTTTTGCATGTTTTTGTCTTTTGTATATTTTTTGTTTATTATTTTATTGCTTTATTTATTTATTTATTTATTTATTTGTGTTCTTTCTTTTACTTCTTTTAAAAAAATTTTAACCTTTTGTATTAATAATGTACCCCTCTTTTTATTATTTATTTTATCTTTTTTATTGCTTTATTTTTTTTTAGTTTATTTTATTATATTTTTAGTTGATGCATCATTGTTAATTCAAAAAAGACAATATAACCATTAAAATTAACATTTCAAAAATACAAAAACCTTGGTCCAACGCCAAGTGTTTCATTTTCTCAAAACACATCAAACCCTTTTTCAAAAGAAAAATAATTCTCGAGTCAATGTCGAGTCATTTTATACTTTGCAAGTTGATCACTTTTTAATCATTGTAATCAACTTATGACTGACTCTTGGGCTTTCTTACAATGAGCTTGTTTTTGCATGCACCCACATATCTTACTCTTTGACTACCTTACAATGAGACTCATGCATTTTTAATTAATTAATTGGATGCTTGTTTGAGTGTTTAATCTATTTGTGTATGTTTATTTGTTTGGGCTTGTGTTTATTGCTTTACCTTTCTCCCATTCAACAAAGTGTATCCCCACTCTTTGAGCTTGTAATAATTGTATCGCTTCCTAAGGTTTTTGTTTTCTTGTTAACATTGCGTGTAAAAGGAAATCGAACCTAAAGCGTACTCGACCCACATATCGAGCCATCTCTTAACCCTTTCAAGTCGATCACCTTGTGCATTGCCACCAACCAAATCCAAAATATTATTGATCCATACATCAAGTCATACCTGACTTGTAAGCCGGTCGCTTCGTGCGTCACCATCAACCTTTCCCTTTCTCCATTTAAAACACTTTCATAATCAATTCTCAAACCTTGATCCAACGTCAAGTTCTTTTCACAATCGATTCAAACCCAAATCATTTTTACAATCACTTAAACAAAAAAGAAGTGGTCTAGAGCCTTATATTCTCTTCTTGAATACTTGGATACGAGTTGCTTTACTCGGTCATTCAAGTACTCGTCGTCCATTCAAAATATCTTAACAATATTCAAATCTTTTTGCAATTAAGGATGAAAAGGGATATGGTGTAGAGCCTTCCATTCCTCTACTCGAGTACTTGGATACAAAATGCCTTACTCTATCATTCGAGTATTTGTCATCCAACAAAACGCCTAACAAATGAAATCTTTTTTTTCTCGCCCCTGTGCAATCGAAACCAATCAACCTAATTACTCGCCCTTGTGCGAACAAACACTTTTTTTTTGCAAAAGAACATTGTTTAGTCCTTTCTAATGTGCATATAAATTAGTGCTTAAGCCTCCACTGAGAGTAGACAAGTCAATGTTTAGCCATTAGAACGCGATTTAAACACTTGTTCATTAAAAACACCAACAAACCATAGTCCCCCGAACTACGGAGCTTTGATTTCCTCATTGCACCATGAGGATACGTAGGCACAGGATTGTGAGATCCTGACGAGCAATCTTTTCTTTTCAACCTTTTTTTCTTTTTTCCACCATAGTCCTCCAAACTACGGATGCTCTGATTCCTCATTTCACAATGAGGATACATAGGCACGAGGGCCTCAATCCTTGGCGAGCACACTAATAAAAAACCTTTATTTTCCCTCTTTTGAGGATTCCTTTCTTTTCTCTTTTTAATCTTTTATCACTCGAAGAAAAAAATAACATTAGGTAACATTCAATCACAAATCTAACTAAGAGGTTCCTGTTGAGTACAACAGACGTGAGGGATGTTACTACCTTCCCCTTGCGTAATCGACTCCCAAACCCGAATATGGTTGCGACGACCATTATTCTATTTTTAAAGGTTTTGTCGATATTTTCTTATTCATTCATTAGAATAAATAAAGTTCGGTGGCAACTCTGTTCGAACTAATTTTTTTTCTGCGACCATTGTGAATGATCGTATTTTTTGAGGTACGACAGCTTGTCACACCAATGTCATGCCTTTTACGGTGATTCCTTGTCGTTTATTCGAGGCTATAGATCTATCGAAGTAAATGTAGATCAAAACATAGATATTGTTTAAATTATGGTTGTTCGAAAATCTCCAGTTTAGTGTGTGTGTGTGTGTGTGTGTGTGTGTGTGTGTGCGTGTGAGACTTTTGGTTCGATCTTTTGTGCATGTTTGACAGTTAAAGCGCACACGCATACACATACACACACATATTTAATACTCTTTTTCGTCTCATATCTTTGCATCAGGGCTCATTTCAGTCCCTTTACTAAGACTAATTTGATCGGTCTAATTTCCCCAAACGAAGTTTATTGTGGTCTAGGTTGCATCTCAGTTGGCGTATGTCTCATCACCATTATCAATTTCTTTAGTTTTCTCCATACATATGAACAAATTAACCCTAAACTAAATTAGGGAAAGTGCTTCATTTTAGACGTTCTCTCTGTAACCACCATAACATTCAACACCAGGCCACTTTTGTTCATCTTCTGTATAATTCTAAGTGATTTATGGACGTTCTTCACTTCATATTGTCATTTCAATCGAAGGAACGAATGAGTTATGAGTGTTCTTCTCCCATTTCAAAACAATATGGTAAATATAAAGAAAATTATAATAGTTTTGATTCAAATGTTAAACTCGAAGTTGCAATGACGACTTAGTTGTCGGTGTGGGGATATTGTCGTGCTTTGAAGAGCATCACTAGTTATGATTAATTATGGAAATAAACTAAGCAAGATTAAAATATTGTAACATTCACTAATAGCCTTCAAACATTCTTTGACTTCCGGGTTGCATAATTCAACAAACATACATTAACAACTTTAAAACATTAATTATCCAATAAACATACAAAATATGCTCTACAATATTCGGTAATATCATTATAAACAAACAACTTTCATAAACCTACAACATTCATAAATTGGAACGGATTTAGGATTTTTAATTAGTGAGGTCAAAATTATTTATCATAAATATTTATATAAAAATATATAAATACATGAAGGATAAAATAATCACATAGTTGTGATAAATATTAATATTATTAGATTAAATATTTTATGTCTAGTTCAAATATGAGACATTTCAATTATGTACGTAAATTTTTAATGGTTATAATCACTCTATCTATAGACCAAAAAGAATGACACTAGTATAATTTTAAAAAAAAAAGTTGAATATTTTTTTTTTTGGATAAAAAAATACTTTATTTACCACAAAGCGATACAAAACAAACAATCTCAAGAAAGAGATCCAACAGATCCAACAGACAATAAACAACAAGGAAAAGCAAAAACTCAGGCATTATCAGCTTGCCTATAGTCTTCTTAAGATTGGCTCTCATCCAACATCTATTAACAATGATGTCTATGATCCTAGGACCAATCACGCTTATGTTGTCAACCGTTCCAAAACTCATTTCATTTCTATACCTCCAAAACTCAGAGGGTTTCAGCCAAAGCACATTTGAAAATGCTATTTGTGGGGCTTTTAGATTTGCTCTTCTCCATGACCCAAGTCAGCTCATCACTCCAACAACTAGGTCTATGCACAAGTTGCATCCAATCTAATATGTTGTGCCAAACAGTTTCCATTTATCTACATTGAAAAAAGAGGTGATTTTGACTCTCACTTTCACTGCAGAAACAACAAACATCATCCCTTATCATACCAAATTTCTTGAGCCTATCTTTTGTAGTCAATCTAGAGTGGCAAGCCACCCAAAGTGTGATCATAGCACAAGGCCTAGCATGGTTATTATAGAACACTTTCCTCCAAGTCACCTCTCGATGGTTCTCAGCCAGTATAGCATACAGTTTCCTCGTGACTAACTTCCCTTCCTACATAAAGGAGTTCCAGGAAGTTAAGTTAGTAACAATGGGCATGACCTTTAGAATAACTTTCATTATCTAAGAGGAATTGATTTTCAGGTCCATTGTCATGATATCTTGATTTTTGACATAGTAGCAGTGGATCCATTTGATCCACATGCTATCAGACTTCCTGCACAAGTTTTAGAGCAGCTTAGCAATGCCAACAATATTCCAATTACTTATGTCAATAATACTTAAGCCTCCCTGCTTCTTGAGGGAGCCGACTTTCTTACAGGGTATGGACGATTTCCTAGTGATTTTATCAGAGCCGGATCAAAGAAAGAACCTGCATATAGCATCAATCTTGGCTAAAACTTTTTTAGGTAGAGGTAAACATTGAAGCCAATAGTTGGTTAGGGAAAACAACACATTGTTGATCAATTGAGTTCTACCAGCCATGGACAATAATCTAGAACTCCAATGATTAATTCTAACCACTATTTTGTCTATCATAGGCATATAATGATTCATGTTAAATTTTTTACTAGTAAGGGGTATACCAAGGTACCTAAAAGGGAGCTTTCCTTTAGCAAAACTAGTGATCTCTTGGATTCTTTGCTTATCAACAACTCCAACATTACCAAAGAAGACTTTACACTTGGCGGGATTTATCTTCAACCCTGTAGACTTGGAGAAAACTTCAAAAACATCCATCAACATGTCCACAGACTTTTGATCTCCTCTAGACAAAAGGAGCAAATCATCAGCAAAGCTCATATTTATGATGGACATCTTCTCACATTTTGAGTGGAAATTGAAATTAGGTTTCTCCTTGAGCTTTTGAAGGACTCTATAAAGGTAGTCCATGACTAACACAAACATCAAGGGGGAAAAAGGATCCCCTTGTCTGAGGCCTCTCTTAGCCTCCAACAGATGGAATAAGAAGCCAATAACCTGAAATTTATAAGATACAATTGTGACAGTTATCATAATCCAGTTTATGAACTGTTGGAAAAAGTTGAACTCCTTCAAGATAGCCTCCAGAATACTCCACTCTACATTATCATAAGCTTTCTGCAAGTCCATCTGTAACATACATCTAGGAGCTCCATTGTTGGCATTGTATCCTCTTATCATCTCATAGGCCATAAGGATGTGATCATCTCATAGGCCATTGTTGGCATTGTTGGCATTGTATCCTCTTATCATCTCATAGGCCATAAGGATGTGGCAGAATTGGACTTAGGGATCAAGGTGACAGGGGTGCACTTTATGGCTTTATAGATCTTATCCCTCTCAAAGAAATCTTTGATAGCATTGATGGTATCATACTTGATAACATCCCAAGCATTCTTGAAAATTTTGGCATTATAACCATCCATGCCAGGGGCAGAAATATCCTTAATACCTTTCAAGTTGTTGAAAATCTCATTCTCAGTTATGGAGGCTATAAGGAAATCCCTATGCAAATCAGTCAGTTGAGGGCCTTTCCTCATGGCTTCAATGTCAATTCTAACCAAGTTACAGTTAGAAGTGCCAATAAGATTCTTATAGAACCTTGTAATCTCTTGTTCAATCTCATCCTGTTGGTGAAGATTATTCCCATTCTCATCTTTCAGGCTACCTAGATGATTTTGCCTCTGTCTAGCCTACAAAGAAGCATGGAAATAGGAATTATTTCCATCACCAAGTCTAAGCCAATCCACCTTTGATTTATGTTTAATGATACTTTCTTCAATGTTGCTTAGTCTCAAAATTTCACCGATGCAATCTTTGACTCTATCAATGGCCTGGATATTCATCTTATCTCTAATTATGTTGTTTTGGGCTATAGATAACTCTTCCCTAGCTCTTCTAAGCTGACGAGTGATCCCATAATAAGACTTACTCAGATTTATTATCACAAGTTGAAGTCTTTGGAGCTTCTTCCACAAGACAAACATAGGCCTGTCAGGTAAGGGCTCATCCCAGATCTGCTGCACAGCTTCTTTATACCCAATTTTGTTTATAACCACATCTTAGAATTTGAAGGGAGTTCTAACAGGTTTGGTCACATTTCCTTTTTATAAACTCAACAGGGCATGATCATATACACCATGATTCATAATGATAAGCTTGTTATCCATATTGTGTTGCTGCCAGTCAATGTTCCCCAAAATTCTATCAATTCTGGAGTATATCATACTATTCCTTTGATTATTGCTCCATGTAAAATGATCAACACAACTCTCCTTTTCAAACAAGCCAATTTGGTCCATCATCTCCATTAGGTCTTTATACTCATGCTCCATAACCATATTCCCACCAATTCTATCATTGGCTTTCAGAACATTGTTGAAATCCCCTATGAGGCACCAAGGGCCTGAGACATTATCATGGATTCTAATTATATCCTTCCAGAGATTCTTCCTTTGTTCAAGCAGATTTGAGGCATAAATTGCAGTCATCCAAGTTTTCATAAATCCGTTGAGGTGGGATACACTACAATGGATAAATTGAGCATTTGAAGTATAAGCATTCACCTTTATTCTAGTCTCATCCCATAAGATCCATATTCTCTCATTGTTATGATTGGAATAATTGTCTATCATTTTCCAATTTGGCTAAACTTTTTCCTTATTTTAGCAGCATTCTGAGGCTTTATTCTAGTTTCTAACATAACACCAATTTCAGGGTCCATTTGCTTGAGGCGGGAGACAACCTCATGACACTTTCCTGAATTATTTATCTCTCTCACATTCCAAGAAATCATCATGTTACCTCTGCTTGTGACCTTCCAGGATCTCTAATCCTTAAGGCCTCAAATCCATTTTGGCAAGTGATAATTTCATTACTCTTGGGGCTCATTACAACTTTCCCTTTAATTCTACTAGTGATGCAAACATTTTCCCATCATGATCCCTCATTCTCTACCTTGTCATTTTTATGAACCTCTTGAATGGTTGGTATCGCTTGCTCCACCTTGTCTTCCACAGGATCGATCATCAAGCTTGGTTGAATTCTCTTGGGGGGCTTAGGCTGCAATTGCTTCTTGTTCTTAATTTTACATTGGTGCCCCACCTTTTGGCAGACCTCACAGAAAATAGACTTCCACTCATATTCCACAATTTGTTTCCTCTTGGTACCTTCATTGTCCTTAATCATGAAGTAATCTTTTTGTTTTTGAGTGATGTCTATTTCAACTAGAATTATAGCATAGGACACCCTTAATTTGTTTGCAGTGCGCTCATCTATAAACAAGGGAACACCTAAGGCACTGCCTATCTTTCCTAAGCTTCGAACACCCCACAAATGTAGAGGGAGATTAGGGAGCTTTATCCAGACAAGCAGGGTACGCAACATATCTCTTTTGAAACCAAAATTAGGTGACCAATCCTTTAGAACCATAGGCATATTCTGGATGGTATAAGGACCCCTCATCACAACCAAATATTTTTCTTGATGAGACTTAAATTTCAGGATAAAATAACCTTCACAAAGTTCCAAAACTTAATCATATACCGTTTGATCGCATTCATACTAAGATCTTTCCCTATAACATACATTATAAGAGATAAGTCCCAGAATTTTACCTCAGATTCAATATCTGCTTCCTCAATATCAACTTCAATTTCACCTTCCACAATGTTTGGAGCAATAAATTCGATTGGGGCTCCATTTGATGGACTTCTGTTACCACTTATGATATCAACCCAAAGCTTAGGGTTGGGTTCCTCAATGTTTTCTTTCGATTCAGATTCTCTAATAACCACAACTGGGGTTTCCTTTCTCACATCACAACTCTTCATTGAGTTGGATTCGGTACCCGCAATTGATCCTCGTTCTGATTCTTCCTTCCTAAAACTTTGTTGCAAGAGGGTGGTCAGAATCGACGGTGACAGCGCCTTGTTTTTCTTTGGCCTCCTTCTCCCTCGACCCATATTCTCCAAATACCCAGTATTAAACTTCACCAAAAGAGTCCCTAATCCAAGAATTAGGAGTTTAAACCATCCTGGATCGATTCAGCACCGGTAACCATTTCTTGTTCGCTAGATCAAAATGCTCGCCGAAAAAACAAGTAACTTATCGAAAATCGCAAAAGAAATTTGTTTTGCAAAAAAAAATTGAATATTATTATACAATAATGATAAGGTTTCGTGTACACATTAAAATTGAGGTAAAGTATTAACAATATCAAATTTATTTATTTTATTTTTTTAATTGCAACGTTGGTTTTTCTATTTTGTGTTTTTTTAAATTTTGATCTCTCATTTTAAAAATTACGATTTTAATTCTTTTTTAAGTTTCAAGATTAATATTAGTCCTCTTGTCATTTTAAGTCATGTTTTTAATGAGGTGGCGCGTTAAATGCTGATGTGACATTTCCATGTTAGTTAAAATGGTCTTTTTAATTTTAATATAATTTTTATGTCATTAACTTAAATATTATTTCATTTTCACAAATTTAATAAAATAAAACTTAAATAAAAAACCCCATTAACTTAAATATTATTTCATTTTCATCTTTAACCCATTGTAAGCATTTCTTCACGAACGAATCAAACCGCAGTTCGCATTTTTTTCCCATTGTAACCCATTTTCATCTTCCTATTTCTTCAAACCCAGTTCTATATCAAATCGCAGTTCGCTTCAAATCAAACCGCAGCTCGCTTCCCGTCGTCTCTGAAATGGCAAACCGAAGTTACGTGTCGAGGTATGTTTCGTTACTCACCTCTGAATACAAAAACCCTAAACATGCAAATGGCGTTTGTGTTCTGTCATAGCATATGATTTGTTAATACCAACTCCCGGTTTTATCTATGGTTTAATTCAGAAACTGTCGTTTGTATTTTGTAGGCCCTCTAATACCCAAGCTGTCAGATTTAGAGTACACCATAAAGGACATTTAATTCAGAATCCAGTTCTGTTGTATGTTGATGGGCTTATAACTGAAATGAATTGGGATTGGGATGTGGACTTGATGTCCTACATGCAAATTGAAGATTTGATCAAGAGTGAGGGGTATCGTAATATAAAGTGTTTATGGTATTGGAATCCTAATTTTTCCTTTTCTCGTGGACTTCGGCCTCTTAACAATGATAATGATGTCTTAAGGTTAATGGAGGATGTTAGAGCATTTAAGGTAGTTGATCTTTATGTTGAACACAAAGTTGAAGAAATAAGTATTAATGATGTTATTTTTGAGGAGGATAATGGTGAAAAAGGCAATGGTGAAGGAGCAAGCGTTGAGGGAGCAAATGATGAAGTTAATGTCGAGGGAGCAAATGATAAAGTTAATGTTGAGAGAGAAAATGATGAAGTTAATGTTGAGGGAGCAAATGATGAAGTTAATGTCGATGGAGCAAACGATGAAGAGGTTAGTGTTGATGGAGTAGATGAAGAGGTTACTGTTGATGAAGTAGATGAAGAGGTTAGTGTTAATGTTAATGACGTAGATGACGATAGTGAAACAGATCCAGATTATAGCATGGGCAGTGAGGATGACGAGGAAGAGGATGAAGATTTGAAATATGAAATTGATGTGATGAATTTAGGTGTTAATGCTAGTATAAATTGAAAGACCGTTTTACCTAATGCTACAACAGAAAAACCTTCAAAGTTGGATGATAATTTTGATAATGGTAGTGATTCAGATGTGCTTCAAACTCCACCCGGTAGTGATGCTGAAGGTGATACGACAAAGTTTCCAATCTTTAGGGAACCCACAAAATTTGAAGTAGGGATGATGTTCAAGGATAAACAACAAATCAAAGATGCCATAAAGGAGTATGAAATGGAGAACAAGAAGAATCTTGTATTCAAGAAAAATGACAAAAAGAGAATGGTTGTCAAGTGTGTAGACGGTTGTCCATTTCATATTAGGTTTAGCATGAGGACTACCAATCAATATTGACAACTTGTTAGCTTGACTGATCGTCATGGCTGTCATAGGACAGCCAAAAATAGACAAGCAAAAACGGATTGGTTGGGTCGCCAATTTATGTACACCATAAGACACACTCCTGAAATAAAAACCAAAGGGCTGATTGCAGAAGCTATTAAGAAGTGGGGGTGAAGTTGTCAAAGGATCAAGCTTATAGAGCCAAGAAAAAGGCAATGGAATTGATTCAAGGTGCTGGTCGTGAACAATTCACACATCTTAGAAGCTATGGCGAGGAGTTGTTAAAGTCAAATCCAAACTCCACTGTTAAAATTAAGTGTGCTGATTCAGATGGTGGTACTGTCTTTGAAAGAATATATGTATGCTTAGAAGCTTGTAAGACAGCGTTTGCAACGACGTGTAGGCCTCTAATAGGACTGGATGCTTGTTTTCTTAAAGAGGACTTTGGAGGTCAGTTAATAGGTGTTGTTGGTAAGGATGGAAATAACAAGATTTATCCAATCGCTTATACCGTAGTGGAAGCTGAAACGAAAGACTCATGGAAATGGTTCCTTAATTTGTTATTAGAAGACTTGCAATCTATACAAGACAACAAATATGGATTTATATTAAATCAATAGAAGGTTAGTTTTACAGTGCTGCTATTTGTTACAATGATGTTTGATATGTGATGCTTTTCTGTGTTGACATGTTGTTTGTTGTACAATACTGATATGTAATGTTGTTGTTTGTTGTGTTGATATGTTGTTTGGTGTACAGTACTGATATGTTGATTTGTTTGTTGTACATTACTGATATGTTGGTATGTTGATTTGTTTGCTGTACAATACTGATATGTGATGCTTAAAATTTGTACCATTGAACTAGTTATCATTCATTTGATAACCATGAGCAGCATTGTATATAATTTGTACCATTGAACTAGTTATTATTCATTTGATAATTACATATAATTTGTACTTATAATTGGTACTTATAATTTGTACTTATAATTGGTACTTAAGAATGTGTTACTCATGGTTGATAATTACATAAGAATGTGTTGTTCATTGAACTGCTATATACTGCTATATACAATGTTAATTATAACTGCTAATTATATACAATGATGCTCATGGTTAACCGATTGAAGTTATAACTGCTATATATTTTGGTGAAACTTTATGTTGTTACGTTTGGTACTTATAATTTGTACCATTGAACTAGTTATTATTCATTTGATAATTACATATAATTTGTACTTATAATTGGTACTTATAATTTGTACTTATAATTGGTACTTAAGAATGTGTTGCTCATGATTGATAATTACTTAAGAATGTGTTGCTCATTGAACTGCTATATATTGCTATATACAATGCTAATTCTAACTGCTAATTATAACTGTTAATTATATACAATGCTGCTCATGGTTAACAGATTGAAGTTATAGTAATTATATACAATACTAATTATAACTGCTAATTATATAACTGTAGTGTAGTTGTGAATGAACACACCAGAACATGTTTTCAGTGTCATTTTATAGTAATCTAAAGCAATGTTCATATAGGGGTCCATGTTGCAGTAATCTATCATATATCTAAGATATGTTATATGGAAAATATGAAATGTTTATTGTATGTATTGTTTGTCTAAAAAACATAGATATGTTTAGAAAGAGAATAAGTAGGATCGGTTTGGAATCCATCGTATAAAAAGGAAAATTGTTTGTGGTAGGATTAAAGTATAATAACTAAATGATTAAAAAATTAAAATTAAAAGTTGGAATGATGTTTTAGTTTAAAGTATGGTGAATAAAGGTGATATGGCAGTACTTGGAAACTTAAAAGTGTTGGAGGAATAATGATGTTCAGTATTTGAGTTCCAAAGGAGTAAAGAATAATAATAAATTAAGAAAGATTTAGAATATAAATGATTCACGTGTGTATAGCAGGTGCAAATAAAACTTAGAAGAATATGATATTTGGGCCAACTTTTCTTAATCGAGAAATGCAAAATGGATGGATCCAATTTGGAATGCATATAAAGTGCTTGCAGTTGAGTCAAGTGTTCGTAACAGAGAGATAAATTCTGGTTTACTTTGAGGTTGCTCCGTAGAATGGACAAATTATGTTTCTTGAAATAACTGCTAATTATATACAATGCTGCTCATGGTTAACAGATTGAAGTTATAACTGCTATATACTGCTATAACAGATTGAAGTTATATGCTGCTCATGGTTGATTATTCATTTGTTTTCTAAATTACTGTTCATACTGCTATATACAATGCTTAGAAGTTATATACAATGCTGTTGTTATATACAATGCTTAGAAGCTATATACAATGTTGCTGCTGTATACAATGTTGTTGTTGTTATATACTGATATGTGTTGTTATTTCAGGGATTGGTACCGGCTATTCTTGAGACAAGCCAACATGTTGAACACAGACTATGTGTTAAACACTTCTATGGCAATTGGAGAAAGAAATATCCTGGGATATTTATGAAGGAGGCTTTATGGCGGGCAGCTAGAGCCACAACAGTTCCTGCATGGGAAAGAGCAATGAATCATATGAAAGAGCTCAATGTCAATGCTTGGAAAGACATGATGGATGTCCCAACTGCATGTTGGACTTGGTCTCATTTCAAAACAGACACATAATGTGATTTGCAAGTCAACAATATGTGTGAGACTTTTAATTGTGCAATCTTGGAGGATAGAGATAAGCCGATCATTTCACTACTTGAAGGAATCAAACATTACATAACAGTGAGAGTATCTGCTCAAAAGGAGAAATTAAGTAGGTATATAGGTGTTACAAGTCCTAGCATTCAAAAAGTATTGAAAAAAACAAAGAGGGCTGCAGAAGGATGGATTGCAACATGACATGCAGATGATGACTTTGCTATATTCGAAGTTTCAAACGGTGTTGAGACATATGATGTGAACTTGCTTCAACAGAAATGTGGTTGTAGGAAGTGAGATTTAAGTGGAATACCATTTTTTCATGCTATTGCATGCATATGGTATAACAAGAAGGAGCCTGAAGATTACGTTTCATCATTCTATAGGTATCACCTACTCGTATATTATATTCATTTACATTCATATTTTTTGTACGTTTACTAAAATCATTGTGTCATATTGTCTAGGAAATCTACTGTTTTGGCTACTTATAGCCGTATCATCATGCCAACCAATGACCCACAACTATGGCATGTTAATGTTGCTAACCCAATCAGCCCTCAAGTCATGCGAAGATCTATCGGTCGTCCTAAGAAGAATCGTAACAAGGCGAATGACGAACCGAGGATAAGAAATACACTGCCTAGAACTCTTCAAATTGTCAAGTGCAAGAAATGTGGGAGTTTTGGCCATAACAAATGAACCTGTAAAGGGAAGCGAGCTGCGGAGAGAGTGATTCCTAAAGGTGGCAACAAAAAATATAAAAAAGGGTAACAAGTTGGGCAAGGAAGCGGGACAAACTGTTATAGACGGATGGTCGCAAGCACCGCCACCAACCCAAGAATAGTTCTATGTTTTGCTTTACTTTTTGTGATGCTGCTATAGCATATATTATGACCCAAAAAACTCAATGTCTTATTGTTAAAATATGTTGTCTTTAATGTTGCCGTCAATGTAATGATACATCAGTCTTGATACATCAGCTTTCAATGTTATGTTATGTAGTGTTGTTATATAATGTTGTGGTTTGATACATCAGTCTACCAACAGGTTTTTGATCCATTAACTCCTTAGTAGGTTTTTCTGTTGCAAGAGCCAAAACACCTAATGTATCCATAATCAAATTGACCCATAATAATTGAACTGCTGTTAATGGAACTTCACCTGCTGAAACAGCTGCTACAAAATTGATAACAAGTGCAGCTGCATTCACTGTTAATTGAAAATGAATGAATTTTTGAATGTAGTTGCAAAGCATAAAAAACAATACAGTATGTAGTAATATGTACCAATATTTTTAGAACACTTAAAAGCATAATTCTAATCATATATATCATCATTTTCAGAACATGAACTTACACCAGAGTTAGCTTTCAATGTGTTGATTTGTTAGAATGAGTTAACTTCCAATGAGTTAACTTCCACTAAAGATTGAATACCACCAACTTTCAGTCTTTTTGTTTGGGGTGAAATTGATCCAATTAGCTGAGTATGATTATTCTGATGCAAACATGTTATTAAAGTGTAGCAGGTATGAGTGCTTTAAACTGCAAAACGTGAGATTGTGTATTTTTTCAACTGCCACCAAGTTTTATAGCTCAATACTAACATACTTTAATAACTACCTGTGTTGTTTTTTTGTGTAAAATAACATGAAGTACTTTCAATATGCAGAGAGGAGTCATAACATTACACAATCGATCATAGCATCTCCATGAACAGATGGTTCAGCAGCTTGATGGTTCATACAATCTGTTTCCAACACAAATTTGTTTCAAACTGTTTCAACACAAATCTGTTCCCAATCTGTTCCCATAACATTACACAATCTGTTCTCATAACATTTCAATATGTTCTCATAACATCATTTGAAGACAATCGAAGTAACTACAACATAACTCTTCATTAACCCAGACAATCATAACTCTTCATTTGAAATTAGTTCATTTGGAAACTAAATAAACATCAAAGTAACTACAACATTTGATATTACATCAATTGAGTACATGTGTTTCAACTAATGCAAACACAACTAAAAAGACAAACATCAAAGATAACCCCACAAAATAATACATAAACCTAATTTTCATCTTCAACAAATCTTCATTTTTCTTGATGTCCTTAATCACATCCATGAGCTTCTCATTCTTGTCTTTCAAAGATCTTATCACATCTTTAGCACGACTGCTCATGTCTTCATCAACCCACTGAAAGTAATTACATCCTTTTTTCCTCATCACCTTAAAATTACCACACCCATGAAATCTTCTTTCGGGATTATCGTATGTCTATGACGTCATCAACGGTGACTCAAGCTCATACCAACATCTATTACCTCTTCTTCTTATACCAGACTCAGACTTGTTTGTTGAAGAAAAAGAAAATTTTGTTTCGGACATGTTGGTAAATGGGAGGGATGGTATGGGTTTGTTGAGGAAAGGAGGATTGAGTTTGAAGAAATGGCTACAGAAATGGCTGAAGAAATGGGTTGTTCTTCGTGAAAAAATAGGGGTTGATGAATGGTTGAAGAAATGGGTTTGAAGAAATGGCTACAGAAATGGGTTGTTCTTCGTGAACAAATAGGGGTTGATGAATGGTTGAAGAAATGGGTTGAAGAAGAAACTGAACTCCTCAATCCTGCTACTTTGAAAACAAAATAGA
Source organism: Lathyrus sativus (assembly GCA_963859935.3). Classification (NCBI taxonomy): domain Eukaryota; kingdom Viridiplantae; phylum Streptophyta; class Magnoliopsida; order Fabales; family Fabaceae; genus Lathyrus; species Lathyrus sativus. The sequence goes on from OZ012738.1 coordinate 424,820,098, forward strand.
GTTAGGAACAGAAGGCCACAAAGAACACATGCGATGCAAATGAAAATGCAAGATGCAAAATGCAAACATGTCTATGTATGCACAGGGAGATCTTCCCCCTTGATTCCAGTTTCAAATAAACGAGAACAACAGAGATGGATAAACACACCATAATAATCTTCTCATATATCAGGTAAAGCTGAGACAATACGATGACCAATGAGAAATATTCGCATACAAAGATGTATTGATCTCATCCAACATCCCTGGTGATGATCAAGATACAAAAGCAAATGAAACTACAAAAGATAAAACTCCCTAGTAGCCATGATCTCTACTCCAGTTCTGAGACTCCTTAAGCATCTCTTTTGTATCTGGGTGATCTGGTCTGGCAACCAACTCTTTGACGAGGACATCCCTCTTGCATATCACACCTCAGAGATAATGACAATGATCCTCCCAAGCATCCTGGCCGAAGGCATCCTCAAGCATGGGTTTCTTCACCTCTGCTCGAATCTTGAACTCTTCAAGTGCTGATAAAGTTTCCTGGTATTTCTGCTCGATCGCGCTTCTGCGGAACGATTCTAACAATACCTCCCTCTCCTTAGCCTTAAATTGTGTTTTCAGATTATCAACCTGAATATGAAGCTGGTCCTCTCTATTCTTGTTGGCAGTCAAGGTAGCATTCCATTGCTCATTGAATTTGGATATCTTCAGATAGGCTCTGTCTAAATCCTCCTTCTTACTCTTCAGAATGTCAAAAGTGCTTTTCAGATCAAGACCGACTTGCTTCCGTGCTTGCACCTGATCAGAAAGTTCTTTCTCCAACTTGGTCAAGGATTATGACTTTCTCTTGGCCAAATAAACAGCTTCACCCTTATCATGCTTCAGCTGACTGATTTCCTGCTTCAACTCTTCGTTCTCTTTGTGCATCTCTTCCTTCTCTGCCCAAATCTTGGTATATCTCAGGATGTCGACGGTTGTCGGCAGCTCAATGACTAATGGATACAGTGGTTCTTCAACAGGAAACGGCAAAAGTACCTCTCCAACCCTCTTCTGAACCCACTCCAAGTAGGGATCATAGGCTCTACAATCTCCTTTGCCTAAAGAAAGCTTTCCCTTCTTGTGAATTGTACCCCAAGCGTCCACGAATCTGGCCGAGATATCATGATCAGCTACACCTGTGAAGTATAGAGATTCCTGCACTTCTTCTTCTTTCGAAGGTCCTTTCAAAGCATAACCAAACTGTCTGACATCCAGAGAAGGATTATAGTTGATACCGCCTTTCCTCCCTATCAAGGGAACATTAGGAAAGCTACCACAACTAAAGATAAGTTCGCAACCCAGCAAGTCTCGGTTGAACCAGACAATATTCTTTTCTGTTAAACCCATAACCCTCTTTGACCATTCAGACGAATCCCTCAAATCCACAAAAGCTCTAGAGCGAGGAAAGTGATCAACAAACCACTTATGCAACAACGATGCACAACAAGAAACCATCTTTTCTCGCTCTTGTAATGTACCGAATGATACAAATCTCTCAGAAGAGTAGGTACGGGGTTTCCGGAAGCGAAGATATGAAAAGCATCGAAATCCACAAGGTTCAGTAGATTGGGAAACAATACAATGCCATAGACACATAGAGCCAAGATAGCACTGAAGACCACCCAACAACCCTTCTCAGCATACTCTCGGGCTTTGTCCACCAAGAAAGATAAAGTAAAGCCGGAAACTCTGTTTCTGCTAATAACATGGTCTACCAAGTCAGAGGCGCTCAAATAAAGAGCGGTGGATAACTTCTCAAGATTAGGTTCTTCCTTGGAGCTGAAGAATGGCACCTTATTTAGGATCGAAACGCCTAAGATGAAGGCGAATTCCTCCGAAGTCGGAGCCAACACATAGTCTGGGAATGTGAAACAGCGCAGTGGCAGATCATAAAACTGTAACAGGGTATGAATAGCACCATACTCATAGCTCGTGACCTTACGGACCAGATTCAGAATACTCCCATAATCTTCCCTGAAGGTTACCAGAACACCAGGATCAGCCAGGGAAATCAGACCAAATAAAGGTCCTAACTCAGGCGCAGGAAACTTGTACACAACAATCCTCTTTCTGCTTGCTTCCATCTCTACAGAAGACCAGTACCAGAATCAAGGGGAAAACAAGAACCTGTTGTTGCACCCTAAAATTTGACCAACCGGTTCTCTTATCTGACTCGTGGTTTAAATTCATATTCGCAAATCAGACGCATGATATTTGTGTACAGACGGAGGATATCAGAGTTTACAGCTTGATTTTAGTCTATCAGCTACGGCAGATCCAGTCTAGATCATCAGGGTTTTGTTTTCGGGAAATTATGTGCTCCTCGGTGATTTTTAGCTTGCATAGTGATTTTCGGGATATTCTGATGCCCGGGGTCCTCTGTTCGATTCGATCTGGTCTCGTGCACTCTTTTATGGGGGTCATTTGTATTTGTCTGCATTTTTAGGGTTTAATAGACTTTTGTGGATTTTTAATAGGCTTTATAGATTTTTCTGGAATTTAAATAGGGTTTTTGTATTTTTTTTAATAGTTTAAATCTCTTTTTAGAATTTTATATAGATTTTTAAATAGGTTTAATAGTTTTTAATCTTTTTTTTTTTAGAATATAAAAGAATTTAAATAGTTTTAATTGTTTTAGATAATATAGAAAATATTATAGATTTTTCTTTTAGGTTAATGGAGGTTTAATAGTTTTAAATAGAAATAGATAGAATTTGTTTAATATAGTTTTCCTTTTCAAATAGATATTAAATAATGAATAGAAATTAAACAGAATTTTGTAGAGTTTTATTAGTGCTAGTTAATATAGGTTTAATTAGTTTTTTTAATCTTTTTAGAGTTGATTAGGGGAATTAGTTTAATTAGGTGTTAATTCTGTTTTTAGGTTTAATTAGATTAATTAGGATTTTTAGGTCAATTAGGATTAGTCTTAATTAGTATAATTAGATTTAACATTTTATTAATCAGTTTTTAGTTTTTAGGGTTTTTTCCAGAGTTTCGTTGGGCCCAGAGGGGATTCTTGGAGGCCCATTTCAGTTTTTTTTCAGTCCAATTCGTTTTTGTCCAGGTTGTGGCCAGAGAATGACACTTGGCAGTATATAAAGGGCCCCACGTTACGCTTCAGGAGGACCCCACCACACACTCAGATTCTCCCCAGCTCACGCCACGCGTCCCACTCAGCCACCACTTTCTCTCTCTCTCTCTCTCTGTGCATGTGTGCCACGCGTTGCACAGGCAAATCTCCCCTTCGCCACTTGTCACCGTCTAACCTTCACCGGAGCCTCACCAGAAAACACACTGGCGGCCATGCATCCGCCCTGATCCTCCCACCGCCGGTCACCCCAACGTCTTCCGGCCACCGCAACAGCTCGCCGGAGCTCGTTTTCCACCCAGAATTCCCAGAAACACTCCTCCTTCATCTTCTTCCTCCATCCGACTTCATCATCACCTCGCCGGAAAGCTCATACACGCCGGAAACTTCATACGAATCTCCAGAAACCTCCATCCACCAACGAACGTCAACAATCTTCAAAGAGGATCCTCGTGGTTCGTCCTCCCTCATCAAGATCTTCAACGATCTTTTGAAGGTTTTCCTCAGAACATCCAAGCAAATCAAAGGACCTTCAACCATCGTCTTCATCAGTTCTTGAAGCCTTCTTCCCAGATCTTCATAGAACTCATTGAGTTCTTCCCTATTTGCCCAGAAACCTTCGAACGAGCGTCAACGTTCCCCTCAGGGCTTCCACAAGCTCCTTCAACAGTCAGGAAGACGTCAAGATCTTCCTCTCTCGCGGCGATTTTCGTTGAGCCTTCAAGGGATCCCAGCAATTCCATCGTCTCAGGTTCGTTTTCACTACCTCCATTGCTGTTTGTCTTTCAGTAACGTTAGGGTTTATCGTTTTTGGATTTGAGATTCGTGGTTGATTATGTTGAGGTGAGGAAGAAGGCGTTCTGAGTAGGATTTGTTTGTTTCTGAGATTGGGTTGAGTGTTCTTGAGAATAGGTCAGAGAGAGGGAGACGAGATCCATGAGCGGCTAGGGTTAGTTTGGGGGAGGGGATGAACAGTAGCCAGAGTTTAGAAGAGGAAGTTTGGTTTTGTTATTTAGGGTTTCTGGCTAGAGTTTGGGCTGGGTGCAAAGCCCAAACGCGTTTTGCTGAAACGCACCTCCCAATTTACTCAATCCCCCCCCTGGCATGTGAGAGACAGAATGATGTTGATTTGGGCCTTAGGCCCTAATGTTATTTGCACCCCCGTAGGTAAGCCCAATGAAGAATAACTGCAAAACCTGCTAAGTCTGCACCCCCCCCTAGGCGTTTTTTCTTTTATTTTTTATTGATTTCTGGCGCATATTGGGCTTAGGCCCTAAGTGCTTTTCGCACCCCCCAGAATCAGGGCCCAGCCAGAATAACTAAAAATCATTGCTGTTAGCACCCCCCTCCAATCTTATTTCAATTTTGTTTTTTTCAATTTCTTTTATTTTCTTGCATATTGAAAAACTCATAATAAAATAGAAAATCAATGTTTTTTAATTATTCTTCTTGCTATAGGTCAATCATAATGTCTAGAAAATTGTATAAAAATAAAAATGCCATTTTATTTTTGTTTGCTATTTTTGGTATATTTTCCATTTAAATGACTTTTTTAATATTCTTTAGTGCATGCATATTGTTAGAAAATTCATAAAAAATAGTAGGTTTAATCAAATAATTCCGTTCTTTTTTCTGTAGACTCGTAATTCAATGTAGAATTTTATGGTACAAAAACATTAGCTTAATCATGCATTTTCTGTTTAATTGCATTTTTTGTATTGTTTTGATATTGAATAATTGGTTTGTGAATATGCCTGCTTTGTTGGTCTTGGTTCTTTCATCTGGTATTGAATTTTGTTCTGATTTTTTAGTATGTTGTCATAGAGCCATGTAGGTTTCCCATAGGTTTTTGATGGATTTTTGTAGGATGTTCTGATACTGTTTTAGTCTGAGCTTGAGGATAGGAGAAGTCTTGATGACTTCTGACTTTGAAGTTCAACTGTGGTTGAACTTCAGAGATAGTTTCTTGTGGTTTAGTGATCTGTGGTTTCTTCTCAAAGATGGGAGCTGGTTGAAGTCCTGTTGGAGCTTGCAAGGATGCATTGGATTGAGGCTTAGTCTAGGAGCTTGTTCCCCGTTTGCGAGGTTCGAGATCCTGAAGTTTGAAGGGAGTTTATGGTACTTTCCTGAGGAAGGCACTATGAATGACTTTCATTCTTTCTTCTCACCTCTTTCTTAAGTATCCAATGATGTTGGAGCCAACTTGTGAGTTTAATTTCTCCTGAGGAGGAATGTAAACTGATCACATGTTGTTGAGCCACATGGGATACGATTCCTAAGTGAAAGCCCCCTAGTACTTTCCTGAGGAAGGTCCTATGGGTCTATTCACTTAGATCCATTAGTTTATCTAGGATTTCTCAAGTATCCAGTGATGTTGGAGCCAACTTGTGAGTTTAGTTTCTCCTGAGGAGGAATGTAAACTGATCACAGTTGTTGAGCCACGTAGGATACGATTCCTAAGTGTCAGCCTCCTAGTACTTTCCTGAGGAAGGTCCTATGGGTCTGTTCACTTAGTTCCCTTAGTGCATATAGGTTTTCTCAAGTATCCAGTGATGCCGGAGCCTTCATGTGAGTTTAATTTCTCCTGAGGAGGAATGTAAACTGATCACAGTTGTCGAGCCGCATAGGATATGACTCCTGAGTAGTAAACTCCTGGTACTTTCCTGAGGAAGGCACTATGAGCTTGTCTGCTTAGCTCCCTTTCTCTGGTAAGCTTGTTCTGAAGCTTGGAGACTGGGATTGATTCCCCTTGCTTAGAGTTCTGAGTAGAGTTTTGCTTAGAGTTTTGCTTAAGGTGTTGCATAGGGTTTTGTTCAGAGATAGATTAGAAGTTTGTTTGGTAGAGGCTCGTCAGGTTAGCTAGCCTTCTCTTTGTATCGTTTGACTTGTGTGATGTTATGTTGCATTAGACTTAGGTATTCATCTAGATAGTTCAGAAGTAGGTGCATCCTAGAAGTAGGCTTTGTGTGCATGAGAAGTTGAGGTGGTCCTCCTTCTGCGTGTTTGTTATTGAGTGGCTTTGCTTGTTGGTATTCGGTAGAGCTGAGCTCCCTTACCTTTGTGGCTTGCGGCCTTTGCGCCTTGTTTGTTTAGTTGTTGCATTCATGCATATTTTCAGTATTTCTTTACTTTGTAGTTAATTCTTGTTTGTCGTTTAGTCCTGTGGCCATGATCCCTTAGGAGCTCTGACTTCTCTGCTGCGGAGTCGTTATGATAGACATTAGGATAGTCAACCAGGCATGATAACGGTAGGTAGATTCCCCTGTTTTTCAGTCATAGTTTTAGGGTGTCTTCTCCCTTTCCTTTCAGTAGGAGCTTTTGAGTAGCTTGATCCGTAGTTAGCTGAACTACAGCTGCTCTGATTCTTCGTACCAGACGAGGATATGTAGGCATAGGATGCGATATCCTAGCGAGCACACTAACAACTAACTTTTGTTCTCTCGCGGCTGTGCGATCGAGACTTTCCCGCTGACGACTAATTGTTATCCCTTTTCTCTTGCCCGAGAGCATTTGAGACCAGATCGTAGTTGTAGGTCTCCGAGCCTTTGAGATCAGTTTGTTTTCTCACTGCTGTGTGAGAGCCCCCCTGTTTAGCCGCAGTCAGCCGAACTACGTGTGCTCTGATCTTCCATGCTGTGTGGAAGTACGTAGGCACAGGACGCGATGTCCTGGCGAGCAACCTTTTCCCCGTTTAGTCGTAGGTAGTCGAACTACGTTGACTCTGACTTTCCCATTGCACGAGGGAATACGTAGGCCCAGAACACCGTATGTTCTGTCGAGTCCTGTCCTTTTCTTTTCTTTTCAGACCAACCATTAGCGTAGATAGATAATACACCCTTTTCCTTATAAACACCAAGCGTGGATCCCATCGAGGACGATGGACGTGAGGGGTGCTAATACCTTCCCCTTGCGTAACATACTCCCGAACCCAGGTTTTAGTTGCGATGACCATACCTTTTCCCGTTTTTTGCGAGGTTTACTTCGAGCGTTTCCTTTCCCGCTCTGAGGGATAAATAACGCACGGTGGCGACTCTTCTGTCAGCCGACGCCGATTTTCGCAGTAGCGACAGCTGGCGACTCTGCTGGAGACTTATAGCATCTAGGGACTTTTCCCATCCCTTATGCTGGGACCGTTTCCCATCCCCTACGCGAGTCAATCCTAGCGCTTGGATGTTTATTTGTTGGGTGTTGTGCATATGTGTTTTACCTTTCTGCACTTTACTTTTCCGTACCTTTACCTTTCCGCATTTATTTTCCAGCATTATATTATTGTGTTTATTGCTGTGGGCAAGGGAGGTTACTGTGAGTGAGAAGCCGGACCTGGGCTTGAGTATGCACCTAGATATAGTTGTGGAGAGTAGTAGACGAACCTGTCTGCTGAGCAGGCACAGTTCCCTACGAAATCTACGCTCAGACGAGATTCTCGCAGAGGTGCTCCTTTCCGGTCCTGAGGATCTGAGGGGAGTCCAGACGTGAGGATTGTCGACTCTGGGGACCGATCATTTGGAAGTCAGCTAAGTGAGGCCTCTTCATGACTTGATGATGCCACTCCTTCTGGGAATCGTATCGTCACTCATGAAAGTTTGTGACGCTGACGACCGCATAGGATGTCGTACCTTTGTCCGTGGATTAGGTCTATCATACCTGTGAGAAGGGATCGGGTTATTGCAGGAAAACCGGCCTTCAGAAACCATGGTTCAGTATTTGTCAGATGGTGTTCTTGATTCATCTCCAGGTGTGTTGTCTGGATCGGATGGGTTTCTTATCTGAGGTTGATGCTATTATCAGATGGTTTTCTCGTCAGATACAGAGGTTCAGATGGATTTCTTACCAGGGGATTGATATTTTGAGTATCAGATGATAGTCAGTGTCATGAGGTTCTGGTGCCCGTGTTGGTTTTCTGTTCTTGATCACAGAGATGTTCCTCTTCAGGCTACAACATAGCCCCTGTGCTCGCAGATTGCATTATTTATCATATTGCATCATTGCATTACCATCTGCATTCAACTAACGTGTGTGTATTGCAGGTACATATTTTCCCTTCCAGTTCTGGTGTTTGTTCCTAGCAAGACATGGAAACCCTGAAGAGAGTATTGCCCTATAAGTTTCCGTCGCCGGATATCAGTCTATTATTAGAGTTAATTGCTATTGCTAAGAAGAGGGTAATGGGTGACTTCAGAAAGAGATATGGGAGGATTCTGACCTATGTTTATCAGCCATCAGCCTACGAGACCAGCGGCATCTATACCCTGTTACAGTTCCACGATGCGGAGCTCAGGTGTTTTGTATTTCCCGACTTTGTTTTGGCTCCTACCCTGGAGGAGTATTCTGCACTTTTGGATATACCTATCCGCGAGCAGATGCCTTTCTATCGTACGGACGCTGAGCCTAAGCTGGCTGAGCTTTCTGCCATCCTGTGCTTGAGAGAGTCTGAGTTGTCCGGGAAGATGATCAGAAGAGGAGATGTATGGGGATTTCCATTGGATGTCTTGGTGGAGAAGGCTCGAGAATATGCCCAGAAGGGTAGCTGGGGTGTTTTTGACGTCATCCTTGCTGTATGTGTTTATGGCATCGTGTTGTTCCCGAACATTCCTGATTTTGTTGACTCAGATGCCTTCTATATTTTGGCTGCGAAGAACCCAGTTCCTACTTTGCTGGGAGATATCCACCATTCAACTCACTACCAGAACGAAAAGCGGCGAGGAAGGAATGTGTCTTGTTGTGTACCTCTCCTGTGCAGGTGGTTCACCAGTCATATGCCTAAGTCAGGCCCTTTTGTCACCTCTATTGATTCTCTAGGATGGCCCGAGCGTTTAATGGGATTGACTGCCGAGAACGTGGTATGGGTTAACGAAGAGGTATTCGGAGTTGAGGTTATACTCAAATGCGAAGGATTCCCGAATGTTCCTTTGATAGGAAGGAAATGGTGTGTCAACTACAACCCTTCCTTATTGATCAGGCAATTTGGGTACGTACCTCAAGGAGCGCCGAAACCCGAGGAGATACAGGAATCTCTGTATCTCACCGGGGCAATAGGGAAAGAGATGCTGACCAAGCTCGAGAAGGCATGGAAGAACTTGCACAAGAGAGGGAAGCCTTCAGGTAGCAGAGGGGATACTCGAGTTCCTGGCCCATATGCGGAATGGATTCGTGAGCGAGCTGTGAAATTCCTTATGCCTTATCCAGCGGTTCAGCCATTGCATCCTTCTCCGGTGGAGGAGCCTACCACGGTGGACATACAGGTATTCAAGCAGCTGATGGCGGAGAAAGAAGAGCTAGCGAAGGCTAAAGAGGCTTTGGAGCAGGAGAATGCCCAGCTTCGTCATGAAAAGATTGAAACAGGATATGTTTCTAAGCAACAGGCCGAAACTCTGAAACATCTGAAGACTACGCTATTGGAATTGACTGAAACCAAGAAGCGTCTGGAGTTAGATGTGGACTCAGTTAGTAGTGTGTTGGCCACTAAGAAGCAAGAGCTGGAAAGGGCCTACACAAAGCTGGCTAAGTTCAGAGAGCACTGGGATCTCACTATGACCAAGCGCAAAAAGCGGGAAGAAGAGCTGAAGACACAGGTTGCTCAGTTAGAAGAACAGGTCAAAGTGAAGACCGAAGAGCTTGAAGAAGAAGCATGCCGCCGATACGAGGCCGAGCGCAAACTGACAGATGCCATGAAGAATTTGGAAGATTTCCAGCATAGAGCAGATGCCAAGAGACCCAAACCTGGGGGTGGTGCCAATGATAAGGCTTGGGAAGACATTGTCAGAGACATCCAGGGGACGGACAGAAAGAGGGATCAGCTGATAGAAGGTTTGATTCATCGACCGGGTCACGCAGAGACGGAGAAGATGGTTGAGGACTTCCGCAGCCGTACCCGTACTTGATTTTTCTCTTGTATTCTGTCGTGTTGAGATCACCACCAGGCATGTTGGCTGGGATCCTCCTTTATCGTATCAGCTGTATGAAGCATAGTTATGTAACCTCTCGACAAGATTGTTATTCTAATGAATATATGAGGGTTTTTCTAAATATTGTCTTTATGGTTTATCTCGTCTTGCTACCACTGACACTGGAATTGGAGGGGAAATATCTCCAATACACACATGCACGTTAGCATTTTTGTATTTCTGTTTGTATAAATCATATTGCATAGCATTTCTTTAGCAGGCCAGAGCACTTATCCAACCTTTGTTTTCACCAGAGGGTGATTCTCGGGGGATTGTCTGAGGCAAGAGTGGAGTGTTGAAGACGACCAAGGGGCTGAAGCAGATTTGAGCAGACTCAAGCAGCGTAGTCAGTTATAGGTAATTGGTAGCTATGGCTGAAGGCAATTTCCAGGCTCCTAACACTTTGACAGGGTTTACTATGGCGTCCAACCATCAGTATGATTCTATGGAAGGCTTCCCGCAAGCGAACAACCTTACTGCAGACCAAGTTGTGCAGCCTACGGATGAGAACCGAGATCTACATGAGCAGTTTGTTGCCCGAAATGAACGTTATCCTCCTGTTAGCAATCAAGGTGTTGCTTTTCCTGTGATGAATTACCGGAGAGATATTCCAATGGCCGGGATGGTAGATCCAAGAGCTCTTGAAAACGATAGAAGACTCCGAGCATTGGAAGAAGGTATAAAAGCCTTAGAAGCGAAAGATGCCGTTAACCTGGATGCTGTGGCCATGTGTTTGGTTCCTGACCTGGTGTTGCCTTACAAGTTCAAAGTGCCGGAATTTGAAAAATACACGGGAGATAGCTGTCCAAAGCTGCATTTGATGTTGTTCTGTCGAAGGATGACTTCGTTTGTGCGAAATGACCAACTAATGATCCAGTGTTTCCAGTATAGCCTGACTGGGGCATCCTTAAGGTGGTATGTGCAATTAGAGAGTAATCAGATTCGATCATGGGTGGATTTAGCCAGAGCTTTCCTGAAGCAGTACGATTACAACCTGGATTTGACTCCTAGTCTCGTAGATCTGCAAGAATTGTCTCAGGCGGAGAATGAATCATTCAGAGGGTATTTGCGAAGATGGAAAGAATTGGCTGCTAGTGTTCAACCACCGCTTCCGGAAAGAGAACTGGTTGGCATCTTCTTGGGTACTCTGAAAGGCCATTATTTTGACAAATTGTTCAGTTGCACAAACTTTGTGGGCCTGATGAGACTGGGAGAGCTTGTTGAGAGAGGACTCAAGAGTGGAAAGTTTCGAGATGCCCCTTACGTCCCGGTTGACAAGATTGAGTCAGTTGACAGTTCTCAAGAAGAGTGGGAAGAAGGAGATGACGCCATCTCAGAATCTCTAGCATCTCAGGATCAGTTTTCAGACACTTCAAGTCAACGATCATCCTATCGTCGATCGCGTCAGCACGCCCCACGAAGACCAAGGAAACCTGAAAGGCAGTTTACTCAGCTACCGGTGTCGTACAGTCAGTTGTTGCCAGATCTGGTCAAAAGTGGATTGATAGTGCCGAAAGAGACTAAGCCGGTGATTCCACCGTATCCTCCAGGTTTTGATGCCAGCGCCCGCTGTGAGTACCATGTTGGGGCACAGGGGCATTCAACAAATGATTGTAAGGTGCTTAGAAGCCAGGTTCAAGATCTGTTAGACTCTAGCCGTATTTGCATCACGCCTCAGGGTTTTGTTCAGATTAATGATTTTCCAACCTCCAGTTGTGTGGGTTCGTCAGTTAATGTCATGGAAGACTCCACAGGAAGTGTGTGCTCTGAAGATTGTCAATCAGAGAGTTCAGTTGAATATGGGGGAAGTTTCTAGAAGTTTCTATGCCGGGGGTCGCATCTGTTTCCCTGCATAACCCGTTTAGCTTTCGTGCATCAGTATTTGTCGACCACCACCAGGATTGTTGGCTGGGGTCATTATATTCGTACTCATTTGTGCCTACGTGCTGCTTTTGTTGGTTGTACATGTGTAGGAGATGTTCGTCTGTATGCTTATAGCTTGAGTTTCTCTTTATCTCGTTATGAATGTGTGTTTGCTTGCTGCATTGCATTATCGTTTAACAGGTACATCAGAACCGTGGGTCTTATTTCCTCATCGTCCAGTTTGTTGCAGGAATTCCTTCAGAGGTATGGATCAGAATCAGTTTGAATTGATTGAAGTCCGAAGCCAGCTGGGGCAGATGATGAGAGACATGCAAGAGATGCGTCTGGAGCAGAAGATTCTCAAAGAGGAGAACAGTCAGCTGAAGACCCAAGTGAGCTTGATCATGGAAGTAGTCAAGAATGTGCTTAGGAAAGAAGACGATCAGCTATTTGAAGCCGCAATGAAGAAGCTCGCGCCACCCGTGCATGTGGAACCTGAGCAGCAGCAACAGAAGATACATTCGGCTCAATGGAGGATCCAGGAAGGGAAGCCAAAGAGAATATTTGAGGCGCCGCCTGTGACATATGCTGAGCTCTTGCAGACGTTATTGAGGTTTAATCTGGTTGAGAAGAGAGCGTTGGAACCATCCACGAGAGCGCTTCCTCATGGGTACGATGCCAGTAAGCAATGTGAGTTTCATTCTGGGGCATCCGGACACGACATCGAGGGTTGTCATGCTTTTAAGCACAATGTTCAAGACCTGATCGATTCGCACGATATTGAATTCACGCCGGGCGGCGTAGTTGTACGTATTGCTCCCATCTCGGTCGATGCTAAGATGACAGATGTTGCTAAAGCTGCAGTGGGTCAGAAGCGTATCCTGGACTCCATGGTGTCAGAATCGCCAGGCCCACAACTGTTGCCTATTCCTGGGGCAGATCTGAGAAAGAAAATGGCTAAGCATAAGGAGGGCGTTAATCAATACAGTGAAGGTCAAGAAACCGATGTTGCATTTGATACGAAGGGTGTTCAAGAGTCAACCCGATACCAGCAACAGCAACCTCAGCAGCAGAACCAGCAGGGGTATAAAAGATATCAGAATCGGGCTCCCCTGGCAAGCCGTCATCTTGATACTCCACCTATGCCATATGCGCAGCTTCTGCAAACGTTGCTTCAGCTCCAATTGGTTCACAGAAGGACGATGGCTCCCTTAACAGGGGCACCACCACCGGGGTATGATGCCAATGCTACTTGTGAATTCCACACTGGGGCACCTGGCCATACGATTGAGAATTGTAAAGCTTTTAAGCACAAAGTGCAGGATCTACTTGATAGTGCAACAATCAGCTTCGGGCAGAAAGGTCCCCAAATCATCTGAATGAAGGAGGAAGGGCTATATAATTTGGTCGGGTCGTTGCTATAATTTGGTTGGGTCGTTGAAAGCAGATCAGGACAGCATCAAATTGTCTCTAATAAAGATAGCTGGTTCAGCAGCAGGACAGATGTGAAAGCCCGGTTCTCGGGAGCTAGCATATTTTCTTTGTTTTAGCTTGTCATTTCTTTACATTTGTAGTTGCTTTCCTGTTTGAATTTGTAATCTTGTTTGTAAAACTTGTTGTTTTCATTCAATTGATGATAATGAAATAAATATGCATGTTTTGATTAAATCCATTTGTGTTCACTAACTGTTTTTACAAATGTCCAACGCTTGGTTAAGAAGAATTTGGGGAGGATGACGAAAATGACCGACATGCAACTGCCGATATTGTATGCTTTTGAAATAAAACCTGCTGATGATGTACAGGCATTGTTTCAAATCCCTAAACACCGGAGATATAAGGAAGATAATCCCTTGTTAACCCCTTTGAGCCTTGTAGTAGGAGTTTCTTTCTGTGAATGAAAAACCCTCGATCTTTAACCTGGGGCAGGGTAGGTGTTAGCTAATTTGACCGAGCGTCCAAATTGCAAAAGGAGTGTCCGTTCGAGGATCAATCCCACCCCTAGAGGTCGTGCCTAAAAAACCACAATGGTTCAATCAAGAGTGGGGCAGTCACGTCATTCCCCAAAGAGTCAGACAACCAGTGTCACACGACTTGTTCGAAAGAAAAAACGAAGAAAAAAAAGAGAATCAAAAGCCCGCTAAGTCAAGAAAACTTCAAAACAAATGACTTAGGCAAAAATGAGGGCATCCCGCTGGACTTAAAAAAAATAAAAAAAAAATCAAAAGAAACTCAAAAGGAGTCAGTCCAGGCAAAAGTTAGGGATGTGAAAAGAAAAAGGTGAAAAGAATCAAAAGAAAAATCCTCAAATGAAATACGAGTCGTGTGACCTCAAGTGTCAAAGACGAAAAATGAGTGGCTGTCACTCCGAAAACTCATAGTTTCTCGAACTATCATTCCTATCTTTCAACCTCTGAGAGGTGAGCGCTAAGGTTGAATTAGCTGAACGTAGGATGAGAGAACATCAAGGAGAGCGGGTGGGTTAAAATAAACTTTGAGCCTTTATCCTTTCTTTCAAAACCGTGAACCTGACCACGTTACAACCTCCAAAAGTCCTAATTGAAGCAGGTTGTTTCGAAAGCATACTCCGGTAAAGGTCGCGTCGATTCTGACTCTTAAAAGGGTTCCTCTTACCATGTTGATACTAATATTGATAAATGTTTTGTGCATTACATGCCATGAACTGTTTTTTCCTTTTCCCAGTGAACAGATTGGATGTCAAAGCTGTCATATGTGTTGCATTAATACATCTTTTACGCAGAACAACTTGTTTTACTGGCAAGTGAGCGCTTGACAGCGGAAAAGCTTCCTACAGTGGAAAGTATGGTCAAGATAGAATGCAGAACGCCCGAATGTTCCGAGAGCAGGGGCAAGCTTTTATTGTGATCCCCAGTCAGGTCAGCTTCTCGAAGCCAGTTATCCTGGGGCAATCAGGTCGAGACTCGGCAAATCTCTCATAGCTGGAGGTACTGCTCTGGATCAGCTAATCAGGGGCAAAGTCATTGCAATCAGGGGCAGGCCATCTTAAGAGCGCAGAGGTTGTTCTTTATTCGGGGAGCATTTGATGGGAAGCATCTCTCCGAAGCTCAGAACGCTGGGGCATGTTATATCAGACCATCAGGGCCAGATTTGCAGATTTCCTTTCAAGGACTATCCCCACAGAGATCCCGCAGGCCGGGGCATATCAGGAGCGAAAGGATTGTTCTTCTCCGTATCTACAGGGTCATTCAGAGTTATTCGAGCAGATGCAGTCGATTTTCGAGAGCGAGATGAATGCAGGAAGTCGTGTTACTATCCCTTGACTCTTCACCCGGAGACTATGTATTCAGGCAAAAAATTTTCTAGCGTCAGTTGTACTTGACCCATCACGAACAGCCTAAGAGTTCAAATCCATGTTGGCGATCACTGTGAGGCCCATCCGTGTTGGCGCATCAGTTTCCAGATCCGTGCTTCATCAGTGCGCAGGAAGACTCCGTCTATCTTCCTCCAGCAAAGTCCAATTCGTCATTGGTACGGGTAGGCTATCCCCAGAGAAGTCCAATCGTACTCGACACGTCTGCTATTTCACAGCGGAGTTATATTCCCCAGCAGGGTATTACTTCGTCGAGGTGTTCGGTTAAGCCCCCAATACCCCCAGCGGAGTTGATTTCACTCTCCCAGCATTTATTTTGCTTGGTTAATCCTGTGATATCCGGTATATCCCCAGCATAGTTGGCTTCGTCTTCAACATTTATTTTGCTGAAGTGGTTTTCTGTACCCAGCTCTCTCCGGCAGCTCGAGCCTGCACTAGCATATTGCATGCATTATCATATTTGCATCATACTGCATGACATTTTCAGAATGCGTAGCATTTCCATCCTGAATGGAGCATTACGCCATAGAAAGATTCAAACATACGCATATGCATACGAAGCATAAGTCAGATTTTCTATCAGCCTCATATGGCGCGTGAATTACGCTGTGATCAGTTCAGGGGCATTTATCCAACAGCCGCGTTCAGACAGTTCAGCAGATTATTTGTATCTCAGATCATACAATAGTTGTGCTTTGATCAATCAGTCATCTGGTATCGGCAGACGTTTCTTCCCGTCAATTCATATTGGCGATGTGTTCCTCCAATAAGTGGATTTCTCCGTCTATCATTAGACGTCTTGAGTTCGAATGTGGTTTTCTTTCCGTCTATCAGTAGACGATGTGAAGTTTTGGGTGATTTTCAATAGGGTTCAAAATAGAGTTTCTCTAGCAAGTGGCTTTTCTTTCCGTCTATCAGTAGACGATGTGAAGTTTCGGGTTATTGTTCAGCGGGTTTCTTATTGCCAGATCATACGTATGATGAGGTGTTTCCCCAGCGAGTCTTCTCCGGCTATCTTTGATTGTTGAGGGGTTTCAAAACAATATTTCGGATAGTGGTTTTCTTGCTGTGTATTGGATGAGATGACGTTTCAAGAGGGACTTTTCTGACCGTCAATCCTTATTGATGTCGAGGCTCTTCGAAGAATGTTCAGTTTTCGTGATTGTCGATTCTTATTGACGACATGGTTCTTTAAAGGGTGGTTTTCTTCCCGTCGGTCCATACTGATGATGTGGCCCCTTCAAGGATAATGATCTTTCCATCAATTCCCGTAGGCAGAAGGATTCTGAAATTCGAGGGATGGTGTTGAATTGCGTTATGGTGTCTTTCCGTCTACCATTAGACGATGTGAGTATGGAGGTGATTTCTTCTCGTCTATCCTTAGACGATGTGAATTGATTTGTTTCATCAATCAGGATGATCCCGTCTATCCTTAGACGATGTGAATATTGATTTGTTCATCAATCAGGATGATGCCGTCTATCCTTAGACGATGTGAATATTGATTTGTTCATCAATCAGGATGATTCCGTCTACCATTAGACGATGTGCGTATGGAGATTATGGTGTCTTTCCGTCTATCTTTAGACGATGTGAGTATGGAGATGATTTCTTCCCGTCTATCCTTAGACGATGTGAATTGATTTGTTTCATCAATCAGGATGATCCCGTCTATCCTTAGACGATGTGAATATTGATTTGTTCATCAATCAGGATGATGCCGTCTATCCTTAGACGATGTGAATATTGATTTGTTCATCAATCAGGATGATTCCGTCTACCATTAGACGATGTGCGTATGGAGATTATGGTGTCTTTCCGTCTACCATTAGACGATGTGCGTATGGAGATTATGGTGTCTTTCCGTCTATCTTTAGACGATGTGAGTATGGAGATGATTTCTTCCCGTCTATCCTTAGACGATGTGAATTGATTTGTTTCATCAATCAGGATGATCCCGTCTATCCTTAGACGATGTGAATATTGATTTGTTCATCAATCAGGATGATGCCGTCTATCCTTAGACGATGTGAATTGATTTGTTCATCAATCAGGATGATTCCGTCTACCCTTAGACGATGTGAGTATGGAGATTATTTCTTCCCGTCTAGCATTACACAATGTGAATATTGATTTGTTTCATCAATCAGGATGATCCCGTCTACCCTTAGACGAGTGAGTATTCAATCAGAGTATCTTCCCGTCCATCTTTGGACGACGTGAGTATATTTCTCTTCCTGCCTATCAGTAGGCAATGTGAAAGGATCAGGTATTTTGTTGCAGCCCTCGGGCTTTGTTATATGGGGTATCACAAGTAATGGGTATTCAAATCAGGAGTGCCTTATCAGATGATTGATCAGTTTGGTGCCGTAATGACTGGGCTCGGTTCTGGACTTTATTCCCCAAGCAGTTTATAGTATATGCTCGCGGTTGGCAAATTTTCGGGTTTTATTTGTATTCAACCGTCTCGTACCTCCGAATGTTTGAAGGTTGAGCGCTCTTCAAACCCTTCAGGTCCAAGTCGCTTGAATAGGGGCAGCTGTTGCACCCTAAAATTTGACCAACCGGTTCTCTTATCTGACTCGTGGTTTAAATTCATATTCGCAAATCAGACGCATGATATTTGTGTACAGACGGAGGATATCAGAGTTTACAGCTTGATTTTCGTCTATCAGCTACGGCAGATCCAGTCTAGATCATCAGGGTTTTGTTTTCGGGAAATTATGCGCTCCTCGGTGATTTTTAGCTTGCATAGTGATTTTCGGGATATTCTGATGCCCGGGGTCCTCTGTTCGATTCGATCTGGTCTCGTGCACTCTTTTATGGGGGTCATTTGTATTTGTCTGCATTTTTAGGGTTTAATAGACTTTTGTGGATTTTTAATAGGCTTTATAGATTTTTCTGGAATTTAAATAGGGTTTTTGTATTTTTTTTAATAGTTTAAATCTCTTTTTAGAATTTTATATAGATTTTTAAATAGGTTTAATAGTTTTTAATCTTTTTTTTTTTAGAATATAAAAGAATTTAAATAGTTTTAATTGTTTTAGATAATATAGAAAATATTATAGATTTTTCTTTTAGGTTAATGGAGGTTTAATAGTTTTAAATAGAAATAGATAGAATTTGTTTAATATAGTTTTCCTTTTCAAATAGATATTAAATAATGAATAGAAATTAAACAGAATTTTGTAGAGTTTTATTAGTGCTAGTTAATATAGGTTTAATTAGTTTTTTTAATCTTTTTAGAGTTGATTAGGGGAATTAGTTTAATTAGGTGTTAATTCTGTTTTTAGGTTTAATCAGATTAATTAGGATTTTTAGGTCAATTAGGATTAGTCTTAATTAGTATAATTAGATTTAACATTTTATTAATCAGTTTTTAGTTTTTAGGGTTTTTTCCAGAGTTTCGTTGGGCCCAGAGGGGATTCTTGGAGGCCCATTTCAGTTTTTTTTCAGTCCAATTCGTTGGGCCCAGAGGGGATTCTTCATAGAACTCATTGAGTTCTTCCCTATTTGCCCAGAAACCTTCGAACGAGCGTCAACGTTCCCCTCAGGGCTTCCACAAGCTCCTTCAACAGTCAGGAAGACGTCAAGATCTTCCTCTCTCGCGGCGATTTTCGTTGAGCCTTCAAGGGATCCCAGCAATTCCATCGTCTCAGGTTCGTTTTCACTACCTCCATTGCTGTTTGTCTTTCAGTAACGTTAGGGTTTATCGTTTTTGGATTTGAGATTCGTGGTTGATTATGTTGAGGTGAGGAAGAAGGCGTTCTGAGTAGGATTTGTTTGTTTCTGAGATTGGGTTGAGTGTTCTTGAGAATAGGTCAGAGAGAGGGAGACGAGATCCATGAGCGGCTAGGGTTAGTTTGGGGGAGGGGATGAACAGTAGCCAGAGTTTAGAAGAGGAAGTTTGGTTTTGTTATTTAGGGTTTCTGGCTAGAGTTTGGGCTGGGTGCAAAGCCCAAACGCGTTTTGCTGAAACGCACCTCCCAATTTACTCAATCCCCCCCCCTGGCGTGTGAGAGACAGAATGATGTTGATTTGGGCCTTAGGCCCTAATGTTATTTGCACCCCCGTAGGTAAGCCCAATGAAGAATAACTGCAAAACCTGCTAAGTCTGCACCCCCCTAGGCGTTTTTTCTTTTATTTTTTATTGATTTCTGGCGCATATTGGGCTTAGGCCCTAAGTGCTTTTCGCACCCCCCAGAATCAGGGCCCAGCCAGAATAACTAAAAATCATTGCTGTTAGCACCCCCCTCCAATCTTATTTCAATTTTGTTTTTTTCAATTTCTTTTATTTTCTTGCATATTGAAAAACTCATAATAAAATAGAAAATCAATGTTTTTTAATTATTCTTCTTGCTATAGGTCAATCATAATGTCTAGAAAATTGTATAAAAATAAAAATGCCATTTTATTTTTGTTTGCTATTTTTGGTATATTTTCCATTTAAATGACTTTTTTAATATTCTTTAGTGCATGCATATTGTTAGAAAATTCATAAAAAATAGTAGGTTTAATCAAATAATTCCGTTCTTTTTTCTGTAGACTCGTAATTCAATGTAGAATTTTATGGTACAAAAACATTAGCTTAATCATGCATTTTCTGTTTAATTGCATTTTTTGTATTGTTTTGATATTGAATAATTGGTTTGTGAATATGCCTGCTTTGTTGGTCTTGGTTCTTTCATCTGGTATTGAATTTTGTTCTGATTTTTTAGTATGTTGTCATAGAGCCATGTAGGTTTCCCATAGGTTTTTTATGGATTTTTGTAGGATGTTCTGATACTGTTTTAGTCTGAGCTTGAGGATAGGAGAAGTCTTGATGACTTCTGACTTTGAAGTTCAACTGTGGTTGAACTTCAGAGACAGTTTCTTGTGGTTTAGTGATCTGTGGTTTCTTCTCAAAGATGGGAGCTGGTTGAAGTCCTGTTGGAGCTTGCAAGGATGCATTGGATTGAGGCTTAGTCTAGGAGCTTGTTCCCCGTTTGCGAGGTTCGAGATCCTGAAGTTTGAAGGGAGTTTATGGTACTTTCCTGAGGAAGGCACTATGAATGACTTTCATTCTTTCTTCTCACCTCTTTCTTAAGTATCCAATGATGTTGGAGCCAACTTGTGAGTTTAATTTCTCCTGAGGAGGAATGTAAACTGATCACATGTTGTTGAGCCACATGGGATACGATTCCTAAGTGGAAGCCCCCTAGTACTTTCCTGAGGAAGGTCCTATGGGTCTATTCACTTAGATCCATTAGTTTATCTAGGATTTCTCAAGTATCCAGTGATGTTGGAGCCAACTTGTGAGTTTAGTTTCTCCTGAGGAGGAATGTAAACTGATCACAGTTGTTGAGCCACGTAGGATACGATTCCTAAGTGTCAGCCTCCTAGTACTTTCCTGAGGAAGGTCCTATGGGTCTGTTCACTTAGTTCCCTTAGTGCATATAGGTTTTCTCAAGTATCCAGTGATGCCGGAGCCTTCATGTGAGTTTAATTTCTCCTGAGGAGGAATGTAAACTGATCACAGTTGTCGAGCCGCATAGGATATGACTCCTGAGTAGTAAACTCCTGGTACTTTCCTGAGGAAGGCACTATGAGCTTGTCTGCTTAGCTCCCTTTCTCTGGTAAGCTTGTTCTGAAGCTTGGAGACTGGGATTGATTCCCCTTGCTTAGGGTTCTGAGTAGAGTTTTGCTTAGAGTTTTGCTTAAGGTGTTGCATAGGGTTTTGTTCAGAGATAGATTAGAAGTTTGTTTGGTAGAGGCTCGTCAGGTTAGCTAGCCTTCTCTTTGTATCGTTTGACTTGTGTGATGTTATGTTGCATTAGACTTAGGTATTCATCTAGATAGTTCAGAAGTAGGTGCATCCTAAAAGTAGGCTTTGTGTGCATGAGAAGTTGAGGTGGTCCTCCTTCTGCGTGTTTGTTATTGAGTGGCTTTGCTTGTTGGTATTCGGTAGAGCTGAGCTCCCTTACCTTTGTGGCTTGCGGCCTTTACGCCTTGTTTGTTTAGTTGTTGTATTCATGCATATTTTCAATATTTCTTTACTTTGTAGTTAATTCTTGTTTGTCGTTTAGTCCTGTGGCCATGATCCCTTAGGAGCTCTGACTTCTCTGCTGCGGAGTCGTTATGATAGACATTAGGATAGTCAACCAGGCATGATAACGGTAGGTAGATTCCCCTGTTTTTCAGTCATAGTTTTAGGGTGTCTTCTCCCTTTCCTTTCAGTAGGAGCTTTTGAGTAGCTTGATCCGTAGTTAGCTGAACTACAGCTGCTCTGATTCTTCGTACCAGACGAGGATATGTAGGCATAGGATGCGATATCCTAGCGAGCACACTAACAACTAACTTTTGTTCTCTCGCGGCTGTGCGATCGAGACTTTCCCGCTGACGACTAATTGTTATCCCTTTTCTCTTGCCCGAGCGCATTTGAGACCAGATCGTAGTTGTAGGTCTCTGAGCCTTTGAGATCAGTTTGTTTTCTCACTGCTGTGTGAGAGCCCCCCTGTTTAGCCGCAGTCATCCGAACTACGTGTGCTCTGATCTTCCATGCTGTGTGGAAGTACGTAGGCACAGGACGCGATGTCCTGGCGAGCAACCTTTTCCCCGTTTAGTCGTAGGTAGTCGAACTACGTTGACTCTGACTTTCCCATTGCACGAGGGAATACGTAGGCCCAGAACACCGTATGTTCTGTCGAGTCCTGTCCTTTTCTTTTCTTTTCAGACCAACCATTAGCGTAGATAGATAATACACCCTTTTCCTTATAAACACCAAGCGTGGATCCCATCGAGGACGATGGACGTGAGGGGTGCTAATACCTTCCCCTTGCGTAACCGACTCCCGAACCCAGGTTTTGGTTGCAATGACCATACCTTTTCCTCGTTTTTTGCGAGGTTTACTTCGAGCATTTCCTTTCCCGCTCTGAGGGATAAATAACGCACGGTGGCGACTCTTCTGTCAGCCGGCGCCGATTTTCGCAGTAGCGACACTTGTAACACACACAAACATGCCATGTTAAATGCAGGATGATTATGCAAATGCAAACATGGGATCAAGGTATCCACTGCTCAAATTTGTTGTTGTGCCGTTGACTGAACTCAACCAGAGCTCCACTCTAATCAGGACACTGAGATAACAGAAAACCGGAGTACTCAGGATCAAAAGTCTGCACTGACAAGAAAACCAGGGTTGGTCGAAGGCCAGGTTTCCTGCAAAACCCACCCCCTCTCACATGTGGGTTCTAGTCTTGAAAGGTACGGCATCCTATGCAGGCTGTCAGCGTCACAGAATTTCGAGAAACGATGACACGTTCACCATTTCTGGTTTGGCATCATAGTCTAACGAAGTGGCCTCACTTAGCTGACTTCCCAAATAAACGGTCTCTAGAGTCGACAGTTTCTCTATGTCAATATTCCCTCAACTGCACCAGATGCGCAGGATAGAATATCTCCAAAGAAAAACCTCGTCTGAACGTGAATTTTGCACGAGCTATTGCATGGCCAAACACCACACAAGCTTCTACTACTCTCCACACTAATCCTGTGTGTATACTCAAGCCCGGGTCCAACTTATCTCTCAATAGAACAACCCAACTCACAGCACAACAGCAACATAATATGATAATAAAATGCAAATGCAATAATATACAACAAATATGTACATAAAGCAAAAATAACTGTACAAAAGCAAACACCCAAAAACGCAACAGACAAGCGCTAGGATTGACTCGCATAGGGAACCAGATTCCCCAGTAGAGTCGCCAGTTGTCGCAACTGCGAAAAACACCCGGCGGAAAACAGAAGAGTCGCCACCTTTCGTTATTTATCTCAAAGAGAGAGAAAGGAAACGATCGGAAAAAACCTAACAAAAAAGGGAAAAGACGAGGTCATCGCAACCAAGTCCTGGATTCGGGAGTCGGTTACGCAAGGGGAAGGTATTAACATCCCTCACGTTCGTCGTACTCGACGGGATCCACACTTTGTTGTCTATCTAAAAGAGTGTTTACTATCTAAGCTACGACTCAGGGACAAAAGAAAAGAAAAGAGACTCGGCAGAGCATCACCGCTCTGTGCCTCGTGCAATGGGAAAGTCAGAGTCAACGTAGTTCGGCTAACTACGGGTGAAAGTGGGGAAGGTTGCTCGCCAAGACATCGTCGTCTTGTGCCTACGTATTCTCATATGGTATGAGAAATCAGAGCAAACGTAGTTCGGGCTGACACGAAACCACAGGTTGATTAAGTGTTTTAACCGAGTAGTGTTAAACCTTTGTTCCATCAGTTAGGGACGAAGCCTGTTTGCGGTAGAACCGAAGCTTAACAACACTCTTTTTACGAAAAAGGTTTCCGATTAGTCCCGAAGGAAAAAGGTTTGAAATTTGTTTGTGTTTTTTAGTGAAGTGAAATAATTCGGTTTGTGATTCACGTTGCACTAAAGACTATGACATAGAAGCGAATGCGTCACGTATCGCCCCCAAATGGGACGTACACTAAACACTCTAGACAAGCGAGAGGAGACCCCTCATTCATCATTCCCCATGTAGCTTAAGGCTTGTAGCGCGCAACGTTCATCGCATTTATTAGATGAGTTAGAATTGTTTTGAGATGAGAAAGAGAGACGATCGGAAGGTCTAAGGGAAACTCGGCCCTAACGTTGTCATGCAAAGTGGTCCTAAGGTTAGGATTAAAAGGGGGAACACCTACCCTAATGTTAGCATGCTTGGATTGAACACCTAATGTCTCTCCTACTCCCATCCTAAACGGAGGGACTAGGAACCCTATGGGGATCATGTCAAAAAGCACAAGAAAGCACCAGATAAATTCAATCACAAGTACGAGATGCAAACATGGAATGCAACACACAAGCAAAAGGAGGAAAAAGTATGGGGTAAATACCACCACAAGCACATCTCGACCTTTATTAATGCTGAAAATAAAGATGCAAAACACAAGAGGAAATGCAAATGCAAGAACATCATCACTATGAATAACAACACATAAGTGTGCATCCAAGTGGAAAATAAAAAATAATGTCAACAAAGTCTCGATTAAACAACCAAAACAGCGACAAAATGTCCAGAACATTTCACTTATAATGCATCATATTGAAATACGATGATTCGATGCGAAACGGTACTCAAACATGCAAGAAAATCAGCAAAACAGACCCACTGGCACAATGTTAATTGATTAACCATATGCGTTAACTGATTAACCACTGAAAATGCTTGAAAATCTAGAGTTTGTTCATGTTAATCGGTTAACCATATGTGTTAACCGATTAACACCCTGAAAACGTTGAAAATTTTGAATATTTGAAATGGTTAATCGGTTAACCATATGTGTTAACCGATTAACACTGTGCCAACAGCAGAAAAACAGCAACAGAACAACATTTTCAGCAAATAAGCACTTATTTGATCAACTGGATGATCGCATAATCACTTAATCACGAAGTTAAACCAGCAAATCATGATTCAAACAGCATATGGACAAATTAACACAATCAAATCATGGATCAAACGGATCAAATTAACCACAAGATAATCAAATATGAAAATCCACATGATTATGCAAATAAGCTAAAAACAGATTCGGATCCAACCTTCGGAGCGGAGATTTACTCCGGTTAGTGTTAATTCAACTGTAATCAAACAGATCCGATGCTAGAAGTTTGGAATACTTCAAGATCCACACCAATTCTTGTAGTAGCAATGAAGATCCTTCAAGATCAATCCAAAATAAGCCAAATGATCACTTCCAAAATCACTTCCAAATTCAGATCCAATTTTACATGAAAATTGGATAGAGAAATTGATCCAATGAAGATGATGGATGGAGGTTTGAGCTCAAGAATTCATTGATTCCATGGAAGAATCAAAGAATTCAATGGAAAAGAGCTTTGGTGAAGGTTTTAGAAGATGAAAAAGTTGAGAGAAACTTGAGAGAGAATGAGATCAATTCTGAAATTGAAATGAAATTATGAGGCTTAGATGTGTGTGGTTTGGAGTGGATCACTTAAATATCACTTAAGCTTGGATCCAAATGAAAGGTTTGGAAAATTTGGAATGGAGTGAGGAATGAGAGTTTGGAGGGAAAATGAAATTAATCAAATTCTGAAATGATTCTAGATCCTTCCCAAGTGTAAAAAAATGAAATCCAAATGATCAAAATTGGACCTCAAAACAGCTACCCTTGAAAATTCACGTGCAGAGGCAAAATCTGCACTGGTTAATCGATTAGCCATATAGGTTAATTGGTTAACACCTTTAAAAAAATCCCAATTTGCCCTAATTTTGCCTTGGTTAATCGATTAACCATATGGGTTAACCGATTAACACCTTCAAAAATTTGAATTTGGCGCCTTTTGGAGGGAAATCTGCACATTTGCCCTGTTTCGGCTGTCCGGAGCTCTGTTAAGCCTCTGAATCCCGTTCTTGAATGTTGCAACTGTAAGAATGCTTGATATGAGCCCGAGTGCTGCTTCCTGAAGTTATTCTGTAAAATAAAATAAAATCGGCCGCCCGACCGCTGGGCAAAATAAATGCCAGGGACTCTGATTCTCGCTGTTCAGGTTCATGCACTGAGATGAAGACTGAGCCACGGGAAAACCTTGATCCCCTGTCCCAAGAACGAATGATATGCAATGCAAAAAGTGCAAAAAATGCAAAAAGAAACATAAGCCAAGTACGAAAAGGTTGAACAAATTTTGGGGTACAACACTCATTATACCAAAGATAAAAACATGAAAATTAAAACAGAACCATGATCAGTTCACAAGCAAAGAATAGATACAATCCCAAAGGCGAAGTTGCAAGATTAAAGTTATACAAGTACATGGTAGCACAGGGTACACATGAATGTTCAACGAGTAAAATGCACAAATTCAAATTAAAGCCAATACATAGCAAATAAGCAGTCATATGTTAGAAAATTGTATCAAGTGAATTCAGAAATGCACAAATGTTACCACAGTGAGACCACACAATTGTTAATCCTTCTAGAATGGCAAAAAATGATAAATTTGCAAATATCACACATCCAAATCCCACGAAATCAGTGACACTCCTCACCACCTCTAACAGTTTTTTTGCCTCTCATCACACCTCATCATTCTTCATAACAAACTCCACACGAATATTGTTTCATTTTCACACGTATCAATTATACTATATATTCTCACACTGCTCATTTTTTCACACACAGAGAAAACGCATAGCAAAAAGCAAAAAAGCTCCACACATTAAACCCTAATCACTAAAGCTAAAAAATTATCTCTAACACACATAAAATTTCACATTGAAATTCTATGTACTTGTGAGCTAATCCCCATTTACACAACAATAATACATAATATCACAGTAGAGCAACAAGGGAAGAAGAGAATGAGAAATTAGAAGAAGAAGGAGTTGAAGCAAAGTCACCTGAAAATCACTCTAGGAGGCTCATTTGAAGAAGGTCTCTAGAAGGTATCTTTTAAACTTCATTTTCCTCAAGATTAAGCTCTTTTGCTCGACTTTGTGCTTGTATTTGTAGTAACATAGCTTCCTCTGTGTTGTTTGCTCAAATATGTTACTATTTCAATTTAGGGTTTATTTCAATCTAAAGGTTTGGTTAAGATTTTGAGTTTGTTAGTTTCATATTTGAGAAGAGGGCGAGAAATAACATAGGGTTGGTTTTGAAGTTTTCTTGAGTTATGGTGGTGTCTTCGGAGAAGACGGAGGCGGTTACCGTTGGACACCGTCTTGTCCAGCCAAATTTAGGGTTTTGGTCGTGCTCAGGTTGCAGAGCGTTGGTGGTTAGAGAGAGAGATAGAGAGAGAGATGGAGC
This sequence comes from Lathyrus sativus, assembly GCA_963859935.3. Classification (NCBI taxonomy): domain Eukaryota; kingdom Viridiplantae; phylum Streptophyta; class Magnoliopsida; order Fabales; family Fabaceae; genus Lathyrus; species Lathyrus sativus. The sequence goes on from OZ012738.1 coordinate 424,847,186, forward strand.
AAATAAGGGTGAATAACTCTTTTTCTCCTTTTGTTCTTTCCACTGCCATGCAAGAGCTAGTGGGGTTAAGTGGCTGACTGTGTCGGTGGCAAGTGTCACCGGCCTTGACACATAGATGTTTCAGCGTGTACTCTCCCTGCTTCCCTACCCTGTACATGCGTATCCTTGCCTTAGATGTTGAATCTTCTTTGACTCCTTGCTCAATCGTGTGTTCCAGATTCGTTGGGTCAGAGTTGACTGAGGGTTCACCATGAACCCTCCCTTAGCGTGGGCCTCCCTCCTTCTTGGGCCCTGACTTTTTAATTAATACACCCTTCATTTTCTAATGTAGTCTGGCTCATTACCTTTGTTTTTTAATCTTATTTTCTCATTTCTTGTTTTTATTATATTTTACTTATTTTATATTCTGTTCTTTAGTTATTTTATTCATTTTGTTATATTTTTATAAATATATTCTTAAAAAAATCTAAAAACATTTTTATTAATTAATTTCTAATTAATTTTATTAAGTTTTTTTATTTAATATTAATTAATCTATTAAGAGATTAATTTTATTAAATATTTAAGTTTAATTCAATTAATTATTTTTAACTAATTTCTTTAATTCTAAAAACTCAAAATACTTTTTAATAATTAAGTTCTAATTAATTTTATTAAACTTTTTTTATTTAATAATTAATTTTACTAAATATTTAAGTTTAATTTAATTAATTATTTTCATTAATTTATTAAATTCAATATTAATTTATTAATTTAATTAAATATTTTTATTTAATATTGATAAATTATTTGATTAATCTTATTAAATATTTATATTTAATTTGATTAATGAAGTCTTTCTTTTGTGTGCTTTATTTTTACTCGTCTAATGCTTGAATTTTGTGATACTATTGCCCTTGTTCATGTGTGATTTGTGATCCATATCATAGTACTTTTAATTCTCATCCACATATGCATGCTTAAACCCTTTTTCAAACTAATACCTTGATTTTAAATCAAGCCATTTTCAAACACCTTGTAAGTCGATTGTTTTCACGATCGTCATCAACCTTATAGCCTCCTCTTGGACTTTCATACAATGATTCTCATTTTGCATTTCATGTGCTTGCTTACATGCTTGCTTGTGGTGGTTTTACTTGTGTTATGGTTTGGATTCATCCCCATTTGAGAAAATGTATCCCCACTCCCATAAAGTGTAATAATTTTAATCTTTGTGCTTCAATTGTTAGTTGTTTAGGTTCTCTCTTAATGCAAGACAAAATCAATCATCCACTTTAAAATAAAACAAGATAAATAATCTTGACCCAACGTCAATCATTTTTCATGAGAAAATAAATAGGGTTTTCCACCACCATTAACCCTTAAACCAATTATCTTCCATATTGCATCCACATTTGTAAGTCTATTGTTTTTACGAATGTCATCAACCTACCCATTCATCAAAATATTTATTAAAATAACTAATAAACCCTTGATCCAACATCAAGTGGTCTTTTTCCTAATCAAATTCAAAACACAATAAAATACTAAGAGAATTGTGCGCCACGAGCCTTAAGTGGTGGAGAAGGGGTGAGAATGGATATCCCTACACTCACTCTGATTATTTCAAGACAAGGCGTTCGACTGAGTTAATTGGAATAATCACATCTAGATCTACCCATAGTATTTAGTGCAATTCAAATCTAGAACAAACTTTTCCAAAGTCTAAAAAACACATAACTCATCAAACTCATTTTTGTGCCCCATGACACCACTTCCTAAACCCTTTTTCAAGGTAATAAAATCAACCAACAAACAACTATTTTTTACTCTGAACTACGGATCTCTGACTTCCTTATTTAACAATGAGGATATGTAAGCACGAGGATATCCATCCTCGGCGAGCACCCTAATAAAAAATATTCATTTCCCCCTTAGCAAGCTTTGAGACATCAAATACCCTTTCATACTTAGACTACTTAGATGGTTCCCATCGAGTATGATGGATGTAGGGGGTGCTAGTATTTTCCCCTTACATAACCGTCTTCTGAACCCAACATGGTTGTGATGATCATACCCTATCATTTCACCCATGGGTTTTCTCGATGTTTTCTCTTTCACCTCATGGGAATAAATTAAGTTCGATGGGGACTCTCCTTAGTCCATTTGTGATCGTGCAACCCCGTTTTTCGCATCAGGAAGATTGTATTTTTTGAGGTACGATGTAACACCCCACTTCCCAAAATCATCTAAATTAATAAACATTATAAATAAACAAAATCAGAGTTCTAATTCTCCCAAGTGGGATATCACATAAAAACAACGTTTCCTTATAAAAAGGTTTTTCTCCAAATACAGCAGAATGTTAAATAATAAAATTCAATAAAAGTTTGATACGTTCACAGGGAAATAAAATATAAGTTCAACATAAAACAAATAAAAACGCCCAAGTCCCGTGCTACGTATCAGAGCATCCTAGACTCGACAATCACACCAATATCCAAGCTAGCTAAGCACCTGGATTATCTGTACTTCCGAAGAAGCACAGACCACAACAACAACAAAGGGGTGAGAAAACATGATCAAAAATATAATGGTAATGTAATACATGTAAATAAGGTAGTACAACACACCAACACACCAAGATTCACCCCTAACAACACCATATGACGAACCTACTGTTCAAATTACAATATAACATATTATAATGCAAAATGCAACTCAACACCATGCATGCGGTACCGACTCGTTGGTTCATTCAATCGAACCTGGATAGATCACTTACGCTCCTCCTGAGACATGATCTATCCCCCACCATTCTCCACAAAGGAGTACGGATGAATCACTTACGCTCCTCCTGAGACATGATTCATCCCACCAAAACACCATGATATGCACAACACCAATGCATAACTATTATATTCAGGCACACTAAGTGCACACGATCCTCCTGATCATATCATCATACATCATATATATATATATGCATAGATATATTATACACCAACACCATATAAATCAATTCACACAGTGAGCAATCTCACATTCTAACACCAAGTATAAACACATCCCAACACTCGGGGAATACACGATCCCACTGATCACTACCCACATATACATCAACTAATTGCCCACCAGTCATCATTATGGGAAACATGTATTATCACCGAGTACACAAGTTAATTCCCGCAGTCATCATTCATACATGGCATCAAGGCCAAAGGAAGCACACAAGTCCAGAGCTCAAGGCCAAAATATCACAACACTCACATTCTGGTTCTGCTACGTTCGCTGACATTCGCCAGGCGAAACCCCGTAGCGAACCTTCGCTAGCATTCACTAGGCGAACCTGCTGGCGAAGCCCCCTTTCCACTATCGTGCATTCGCCAGGCGAAGGGATCATTCGCTAGGCGAACCTTCGCTAGCCACACTCGCCAGGCGAAGTTCCTACCCTTTAGGTCTGGGATTTAATTCTGAATTATTCGCTGCCATTCGCCTCAGCTTGCCAGGCGAACACTCGCCTCCACTCGCCAGGCGAAGCCCAGCGAATGCTGTGATCTCACCAATTTCTCACAGTTCTGCAGAGTGCTTTCTAAGCCAAATGGGTTAAACTTCCTACTTCCAATTCACCTCTTAACATCAGTACCAACATTACACGTAATTCAGCCTAAATGATTCCTAATCCCAATCCCAAAATCATCACCTAGACACTTTATTGATACATCAAAATCCCTACAGAATTTCCCTAAAAACCGTAAAATCACCTATATGCCAAATTGGCCAAAAACAAAAATTCATCAACGTTTAATATCCAACCATCAACAATCAACAACAATCACCACATATAATACAGAAAATCATATATCGATCAATCTCCTACGGGGTTAAGGACTCCCCACTACCCTATACATGTATAAACCATTCCCAATCAGGTTTCTCCCCCTTACCTTGTTAATCGATTGATCTATGAAAGAACCCTCCAAGGTTTGGCCAATTCTGATTTCCCCCCATTCCTTCGTTCTTCGCTCCCTTTTCCGTTCTTCTCACTTCTCTCCTTTCTATCGTTCTTTTTCCACTTTCTCTAACTTCTCACAATGTATCGTAAAAACTACTAACCCCTCACATTCTCTATTTTAATTCTCTAATCCCAATAATAATAATAACTTAATAATAATAATAATAACTTAATAAAATAATAATAATAATAATAATATTATTATCTCACCAAAATAATAATAATATTAATAACAATAGTAACTATAATAAATATAATAATAATAATAATATTCCCACCAATATTAATATTATACACTATATTATTATATTCACCAAAACACCACCAATAATCCTCCCACATTAGGGACACCCACCAAACATCACCAAATACACCCCCACCAAAGGGCACACCAACACATAATATTTAAAATAATAATAAAATGACTAAATAATTAAAATGGGTGTTACAACTCTCCCCCACTTTAATTATTTTCGTCCTCGAAAATTACCTGATGGAAATAGCTCCGGATACGCTTCTCGCATCCTGCTTTCCAACTCTCCCCACGTTACCTTCACCAAAGGTATCTCTTTCCCTCGGAGTTGTTTCATCTTACGGTCCTCGATCCTCAACGGCATCGTCTCAACAGTAAGATTCTCCCGAATCTGAACATCATCTCTCTGAATCACATGAGATGGATCAGAAACATACTTTCGCAATTGCGACACATGAAACACATCATGTAGATTCGACAACTCAGGCGGTAACGCCACCCTATAAGCCACATCACCAATTCTCTGCAAAATCTCATAAGGTCCAATGAACTTAGGATCCAGCTTCTTGGACTTCAATGCACGACCCACACCAGTCATCAGATTAACTCTTAGGAATACGTGATCACCTACACAGAATTCTAACTCTTTCCTCCGATTATCATGATAGCTTTTCTGCCTACTCTGAGACACTTTCAATTTCTCACGAATCATCTGAATGGTCTCAGTAGTCTGCTGTATAATTTCTGGCCCAAGCACCATATTCTCACCAGTTTCATACCAACACAGAGGAGTCCTACACCTCCTCCCATACAAAGCTTCAAACGGTGCCATTCTGATACTAGAATGGTAACTGTTATTGTACGTGAACTCAATCAATGGTAAATGAGTATCCCACGCACCACCCTTTGCTAACACACAAGCTCTCAACAAATCTTCAAGCGACTGAATAGTCCTCTCCGACTGACCATCAGTTTGCGGATGATAAGCTGAACTCAATTTCAACTTAGTTCCCAAAGCTTCCTGCAAGCTCTTCCAAAATTCCGAAGTAAACCGTGGATCTCTATCCGACACAATACTGGACGGAACACCATGCAACTTCATAATTACCCTAATGTAAATATCCGCCAGCTTCGTTAACGGAAAACTAATATTGAGCGGCACAAAGTGTGCAGACTTCATCAATCGATCCACAATCACCCATATAGCATCAAAACCTCTCGCCGTATTCGGCAAACCTGTCACAAAATCCATGGTAATGCAATCCCATTTCCAATCCGGAATCTCTAATGGTTGCATAAATCCAGAAGGTCTCTGGTGTTCCACCTTCGACTTCTGACATGTCAAACAGGCATACACAAATTGAGCTATGTCTCTTTTCATACCAGACCACCAAAATAATTTCTTCAAATCATGATACATTTCCGTAGCTCCCGGATGAATACTCAGGCTACTATGATGTCCTTCGCTCAAAATTGACTTTTTCAATTCTTCATCATCTGGTACACAAATCCTGCCTCTAAATCTCAACATACCTGTACTATCCAATTTAAAGTCACTATCGAAGTCACTCCTTACTCCAGGCATTAAATCTACCAATTTCACATCCAACTTCTGATTTTCTCTAATCATATCCAAGAAGTCATTATTTACCTGCAACATACCCAACATTACACTATCTGCAGTAGTCTCACAAACCATGCTCAAATCTCTAAACTGTTCAATTAACTCAATTTCTTTCACCATCAGAGCTGCCATATGAATTGCTTTCCTACTCAAAGCATCTGCCACTACATTGGCCTTTCCTGGATGATAACTCAAACTGAAGTCATAATCCTTCAAAAATTCCAACCATCTTCTCTGCCTCATCTATGGTCACCAAAACAATCTACTCAAATTCAGTTACTTCTTCATAGCACCGGGATGGGTACTCCATCTACCCCAATGTATTTCTTCACGAGTACTCCTACTCCCCTCAACAACATATGATACACATACTCTATCATAACACCTCGTGGTATTATTTCCACAAACCCGACAATCCACTCTTCGACTCTAATTTATCAATTTCAACTAATTCACTACTCAACCCAGAGTTCTGACTTTCGCGATTCTTTCTCAAGGATATCACTAGTCAGATCTCAATAATAAAAGCTTAACTCCATAATAAGTATCCTTACTCACAAAACGCATATTATGAAATCTCTCAATCAGTTCTAACTCTTCTCACCGTCATCTTCGGTATACGCAGACATTTCCAACTCACCGCATCATCTACCATGTCCGCCTTACCCGAATGGTAATTCAACTCGAAGTCGTACTCTTTTCGAAGTCCCAATTATTTCCTATGCCTCATATTCGTCTTATTCAAATTAAACAAACACCTTAAACTCTTAAGATCACCAAACATCTCCGATCTCAGTCTGAACTTTTGAAGACTCTGACTCCGGTATAATCACAATAGTAACCAACTCTAAATCAGTGGTCGGATGATTTCTCTTATACACTTCAAGTTGCCTTTTGCATAATTGAAACTCGCTGGAGTTGTCTTTAGCAAATCCCCTAATTATATCAACAAGCATCACAAACACCACACTTAGTTCTATCGGATTCGGCAGAACTTTCCTTACGGAAGCATATCACCGCTCTTTTTCCAACACTGATAACTCCAGTTCCTTATGCTCAACATAATCCTTTATACTCTTCGAATACCTTAAAATATCATTTATTAACACAACCATTGCCTTATATAAATAATTAAAGGAGATCCCATGCCAAATGGACAACCAAGTTGGGAGTTACGGCGGGAACACGTACCGTACCGCCCGTCCTTACCACAAAATTCAAACACACTTAATCAATAAATAGCTTAAATCCATGTCAATACTGCACCATCTCATAGATAATTTCAATAGCTTTCCAACGCTTCGAACCGCGCGTCATTCCGAGTTACGGTTCTCCCGTTACGGCAAAAACACCAGAATAATATTCTCTGCCCAGGACCCCTTCGCCAGGCGAACACCGCAGCGAACGTTCGCCAGTATGCTCGCCAGGCGAACATGACAGTCCCAAAATCCTCTTTTCGACTGTTACCCGACTTCCGAGTGTCCGATTTCGATTCCGCAAAAAACTGCGATCTCGCAATTCTACGTATAACAACAATCTCATATCTAGGAGGCCATTCAACATATCTACAACTTTTGGAATAATTTAAAATCCAATGGCTTCCAATCTCAACACCAGAGCTTTGAGTCTCCTAATACGATACAATTTTCGACCTTCGTCCCATCCACCACAATAACTCTACTCGATATTACATGACAAAGGAAACTCACATCCTTCTATCAATTGTTCCATCAACTCATTAACTCTTAGAAGAGAACACCGATCCTTGAAAGTCACCTTGTTCACCTATCTATAGTTCACCCAAAACTTCACAAAACATTCTGTCTGTCTAACCAACAAAATTGGTGCACCTTACGGTAGCACACTAAAAAAGGAACCTCTCTCCTGGAAGGTCTTCCAGTTAACTCTTCAACTTTTCCAATCCCCAACGCAACACACCATACGAAGTCACCAATATCGGACTATTTTCCAAAAACTAACTCGATTGTAAGCTCCACTTCACATTCCCGGTAGTAAATCACTTATCTCTGTAGGAAAACTCCGGACAATCACCAATATCGGACAACTCCCAATTTTTCACTTTCCTTCTCATTCAAAGTTTCCGTCCAAATAAACACCTCGACACCGTCTTGCGCCGATTCCTCAAAATAATTCCTTAAGCACTTAGCTTAACTCAAGACTATTCACTGTTCACGCCACCCAAGCTTGCAAGATACGTCTATCCCATCCAACACAATCTCGTCCCCTATTAACAAGAGATTAAGGGTGATCAGTTCCTCAATTTGTTAATAGACAGCCGAAATCATGATGGGGTACAAACCATCTTTACCAAACTATTATATCCTTCCTCAACACCATAAGCCACCAAATTGTAGCTTTCCGGAGAAATACAACTTCTCCCCCACTGGAATCATTCCACTTCTACCGACAAACTTAACCAACAACATGTATCGACAGTGTTTTTACGCACATGTCGCATACCAGGGAACAACAACACTAGACAACATTGGCCGGACGGACCGACCTGCTCTGATACCAATTGTAACACCCCACTTCCCAAAATCCTCTAAATTAATAAACATTATAAATAAACAAAATCAGAGTTCCAATTCTCCCAAGTGGGATATCACATAAAAACAACGTTTCCTTATAAAAAGGTTTTTCTCCAAATACAGCGGAATGTTAAATAATAAAATTCAATAAAAGTTTGATACGTTCACAGGGAAATAAAATATAAGTTCAACATAAAACAAATAAAAACGCCCAAGTCCCGTGCTACGTATCAGAGCATCCTAGACTCGACAATCACACCAATATCCAAGCTAGCTAAGCACCTGGATTATCTGTACTTCCGAAGAAGCACAGACCACAACAACAACAAAGGGGTGAGAAAACATGATCAAAAATATAATGGTAATGTAATACATGTAAATAAGGTAGTACAACACACCAACACACCAAGATTCACCCCTAACAACACCATATGACGAACCTACTGTTCAAATTACAATATAACATATTATAATGCAAAATGCAACTCAACACCATGCATGCGGTACCGACTCGTTGGTTCATTCAATCGAACCTGGATAGATCACTTACGCTCCTCCTGAGACATGATCTATCCCCCACCATTCTCCACAAAGGAGTACGGATGAATCACTTACGCTCCTCCTGAGACATGATTCATCCCACCAAAACACCATGATATGCACAACACCAATGCATAACTATTATATTCAGGCACACTAAATGCACACGATCCTCCTGATCATATCATCATACATCATATATATATGCATAGATATATTATACACCAACACCATATAAATCAATTCACACAGTGAGCAATCTCACATTCTAACACCAAGTATAAACACATCCCAACACTCGGGGAATACACGATCCCACTGATCACTACCCACATATACATCAACTAATTGCCCACCAGTCATCATTACGGGAAACATGTACTATCACCGAGTACACAAGTTAATTCCCACAGTCATCATTCATACATGGCATCAAGGCCAAAGGAAGCACACAAGTCCAGAGCTCAAGGCCAAAATATCACAACACTCACATTCTGGTTCTGCTACGTTCGCTGACATTCGCCAGGCGAAGCCCCGTAGCGAACCTTCGCTAGCATTCGCCAGGCGAACCTGCTGGCGAAACCCCCTTTCCACTATCGTGTATTCGCCAGGAGAAGGGATCATTCGCCAGGCGAACCTTCGCTAGCCACACTCGCCAGGCGAAGTTCCTACCCTTTAGGTCTGGGATTTAATTCTGAATTATTCGCTGCCATTCGCCTCAGCTCGCCAGGAGAACACTCGCCTCCACTCGCCAGGCGAAGCCCAGCGAATGCTGCGATCTCACCAATTTCTCACAGTTCTGCAGAGTGCTTTCTAAGCCAAATGGGTTAAACTTCCTACTTCCAATTCACCTCTTAACATCAGTACCAACATTACACGTAATTCAGCCTAAATGATTCCTAATCTCAATCCCAAAATCATCACCTAGACACTTTATTGATACATCAAAATCCCTACAGAATTTCCCTAAAAACCGTAAAATCACCTATATGCCAAATTGGCCAAAAACAACAATTCATCAACGTTTAATATCCAACCATCAACAATCAACAACAATCACCACATATAATACAGAAAATCATATATCGATCAATCTCCTATGGGGTTAAGGACTCCCCACTACCCTATACATGTATAAACCATTCCCAATCAGGTTTCTCCCCCCTTACCTTGTTAATCGGTTGATCGATGAAAGAACCCTCCAAGGTTTGGCCAATTCTGATTTTCCCCCGTTCCTTCGTTCTTCGCTCCCTTTTCCGTTCTTCTCACTTCTCTCCTTTCTATCGTTCTTTTTCCACTTTCTCTAACTTCTCACAATGTATCGTAAAAACTACTAACCCCTCATATTCTCTATTTTAATTCTCTAATCCCAATAAATAATAATAACTTAATAATAATAATAATAATAACTTAATAAAATAATAATAATAATAATAATAATAATATTATTATCTCACCAAAATAATAATAATATTAATAACAATAGTAACTATAATAAATATAATAATAATAATATTCCCACCAATATTAATATTATACACTATATTATTATATTCACCAAAACACCACCAATAATCCTCCCACATTAGGGACACCCACCAAACATCACCAAATACACCCCCACCAAAGGGCACACCAACACATAATATTTAAAATAATAATAAAATGACTAAATAATTAAAATGGGTGTTACATACGACATCACCTTCTTCTAGTTTAAAGGTTTTCTAGAGATAAAACCTAAACAAAACCGGATTACAAAGTTGCCCATCATCTTCAACCTTTCTTCTATGCATACACACAATTGAACTACACATAATCATTTTTCGATTGGGTGACCATCTAGATTAGGATTGATAACATCTAATTAGGTTTGGTGTAACCGAGAACATTGACTTGAGAACTTTGTGTGTTTCAAATAAGAAACCCAAAACCCAATGTGGGGGTTTCCTTCAAGATCGATTTGATTTGGAGGTTTTGGAAAATATCATGTCAACACAGATTCGACCGAGTAAAGCCTTGGTACAAGGTGGTTTTCTTGCAAGGGAGTAGCGCGAGATGGTGAATTGTGTTTGGAAATCTTGAGTTCAACAAGTTCCGATCTCAAGATAATCGGAGGATTGTAACCGCATTGTTGATCACTTGATCAAGCTTTTGATCAAGGGTTTGGAGGTGGAATAATCAACATAAGACAATAGGGTTTTTGGGGTTTGCATTCTTCATCTCTTGTATAAACGATTTTACAAAGAAAAGGTTAATTGCAAGTATCTCAATTCGAATTTGAATTGAGGGCAAACGTACCCATAGCGATGTCGATTGGCGAACTATCTAAACAAATCCTGGTCACTCTCTCTCTCTCTCTCTCTCTTTTATCTCTTTATCACTTTAATTGTTGATTTTGCAATTTATCGAATTCGTCGTTATTTGATCAATTCGATTGGAAATTGTTTTTCAATTATCTTTTAAAAGTGTTGTTGTTGATATAATCATAATCATAATCATAATCACCTTGATTGTGATTGACTTTTAACATCAACTAAACAAATTGAATATACGAGTTACGAATAAATTGTTTGTGCGTATCGATTGCACACCAAGTGTTCAATAAATTGTTTGTCTGTATTTTAATTGTCTTTTGGTTCATTGGATATACGAGTTACAAATAACTTTGCACTTAATTGATTCGTATCTTGATTGTTGTTGAACATTTACGTTCATTATCATTCTGTTTGGTTTGCGATACACATATAACTTTTCGATAGTAGGTTCGGTTAGACAATTTGATCTAGATCGTTTTACTGATGCACCATATTTTTAAAAACAGATTTTTTCCAAAATATTTAGTTAAAAAAATTTGTGATCTATTCACTCCTCTCTAGATCGAAGTATGTCGTCTAACACACAAATATATATATATATATATATATATATATATATATATATATATATATATATATATATATATATATATATATATATATATATATATATATAATTTAATTGATATGCACCGATATCATTGCTATCGCCAGAGTTACAGCGTAAAAAAATATCGTCTCTATTATAACTAATGGGCGAGAAGTCAAGGTCATCATTACCATTTTTGCCCTCTTTTTTATTTAGGTATTTTGAGTATTTAACTTACTTTTTACTTTTAAATTTTTTTATCCTTAGATTGATATAACGGCCTTGAAGGAGAATATCCGGGAGACTAGTAGTGGCTTATTAGGATATTCATTGTCATCCATGACCAGAGAAGCATAATTAAAAAGTAAATGAGAAAATAACTTTTTATCTCATAGAGCTTATATATAATTAAATTTGCTTCACGGACATTACTTTTTTTACCACTCTTTGTATATAAAAGTAGCGGTTGTCCCGACAAGCTTACCTGTCTCTGTCTGCAAATACCACCCTCGTCCTCAATTCTTTCTCTGCGTTTTCATTTTCAAACAAACCAAACTTAACACAAGACAACAAACAAAACACCAACGTTGCTGTTCCGACCCCACATTGTTCTCGTCGAAACCTAACTAAGGTCTATCTCCTTTCACAATTCATCTTCATAGTTTTTTTTCTCTCTTTCTCTTCATCCGTTATTATCTATGATCACGCCTCACACGTGAGTCTTATTAAAAATAAGAAAAATAAATAAATAACTAACGATCTAAAGCGGCGTCGTTTGGATCCATCAATATATGCAGGTGGTGGAGGAGATGAATGATTGAATGAATGAAGGATTGATGGCGTCCAATGAGAATGTTCCCGTTCGCGAGTTTTGCGCAAATGGAAGCTGCATGAACGCAAAGGAAGTTGAGGCTATGCTTGATGAAGGAAAGATTCAAGACGCTGAAACTGCATTGCGTGATGGTTTATCTCTTAATTCTGAGGTATTTTTCCTACCTTTTCTCAATTGAGGTTCTGCTTGCATTGTGATGATTGATGTTGTATACCAATGCGGTTATCTGAATGTGATGCGGCGCAGCTTGTTGCCCGTTTGCCTTCTGTTTCTGTATAAACTTCTTGGATTTGGTGATGAATCAATTATATGATGAGTTTATATTCATGTTCGCTTATGAACTATAACAGGAAGCGAGAGCTCTACTCGGAAAATTTGAGTATCAAAGAGGTAATTTTGAGGGTGCTCTTCTTGTGTTTGATGGGATCGATCTTAGAGAAGCCATACAGCAACTGCAAACTTCCGTTTCGGAGAAGCCACCCGTCAAGAAAGGTCCCGCTCGCGCCGAATCACCTTCTTCGGAATCTCAGCATGCTGCTAGTATGGTGCTTGAAGCCATCTACTTAAAAGCCAAGTCTCTCCAAAAACAAGGGAAATTTAATGGTATTGAATATTGTATTATTATCTATTGAAAGTTGTTGTCTATCTCTGAATCAAATCAACACTGAAATGCTTATTTCATGGGCTTATGCAGACGCTGCTAATGAATGCAAGCAAGTTCTAGATGCTGTTGAAAAGATATTTGGTCAGGGTATACCTGATACTCAAGTGGACAATAGATTGCAGGAGATTGTAAGCTGTGCAGTGGAGCTTCTTCCAGAGCTTTGGAAACAAGCCGGTTGCTATAACGAGGCAATAACTGCTTACAGGCACGCCCTTCTCAGTCAATGGAACCTTGATAATGATTGCTGTGCGAGAATTCAGAAAGCATTTGCGGTATTTTTGCTTTACAGCGGGGTGGAGGCGAGTCCGCCTAGTTTTTCGGTTCAGATTGAAGGGTCTTATGTGCCGAAAAATAATCTGGAAGAGGCGATTCTTCTTATTATGATTCTTTTAAGAAAGTTTAGCCTAGGCAAGATAAAATGGGATCCTTCAATTATGGAACATTTAACTTTTGCACTTTCGGCATGTGGCGAAACATCTATTTTGGCGAAACAGTTTGAAGATTTGATTCCTGGTGTATATCATCGTATTGACCGTTGGAACTCTTTAGCTCTATGTCTTAGCGCGGATGGACAAAATAAAAGTGCTTTGAATTTGCTAAGGAAGTCTTTGCATAAACATGAGCGACCGAACGATGTTATATCGTTATTATTGGCTTCAAGGATTTGCAGTGAGGATCCTCATCTTGCTGCTGAGGGAGCAGCGTATGCACAGAGGGCAATCGATAAAGCTCAGGGCTTAAACAAGCATCTAAAAGGCGTTGGTCTTCGGATGCTTGGACTTTGCCTTGGAAAGCAAGCTAAGGTTGCTTCCTCTGATTCCGAGAGGTCTATGCTTCAGTCAAAAGCTTTGCAATCATTAGAGGAGGCACTTAGATTAGAGCAAAACAATTTCGACCTAATCTTCGAATTGGCTATTCAATATGCCGTGCACCGAAACTTGGCTGTTGCTTTACGTTACGCCAAGCAGTTCTTCGATAAAACTGGTGGCTCCAAATTGAAAGGTTGGAGATTACTTTCTCTGGTTTTGTCTGCACAGAAAAGATTTTCAGAGGCTGAAATGGTGACTGATGCTGCTATAGACGAGACCACAAAATGGGAGCAAGGGCCTCTGTTCAGGATAAAAGCCAAGCTCAAGATCGCCGAACTACGACCAATGGATGCTATTGAGATTTACCGGTACCTTCTCTCATTGGTTCAAGCCCAGAAGAAATCCGCTGGAGCTCAAAAACTTGGTTCACAAGTAAGATTCTCCTATCTTCTCTTGTTTCTGCAATTATTATGTTTTATATTTCATACTAATTTGCGATGATATTGCCAATTTCAAAACTAACATTACTTTTAATAACACTTTGTAGGATGCAGAAGATCAAATAAACGAGTTTGATGTTTGGCACGGTCTAGCAAATTTATATGCAAGCCTTTCACATTGGAAGGATGCTGATATCTGTTTGCAAAAGGCTGGAGAGTTGAAGCAATATTCTGCCGCAACAATACAAACCGAAGGCAAGAAGAGAACCTTTATGCTCTCAAAAGTGCTATTCGATATACATTTACTAATATCAATGTGATTGTAGCAGGTGTCGTGTTTGACGGTCGTGGACAAACCAAAGAAGCTCTTGCGGCTGCTGCTAATGCTGTCCAAATTGAACCAAACCATGTTCCAAGCAAGATCTTGATGGCTTCTTTGATGCTTAAAAATGGTTCCGAAGCATTTCCTGTTTGTAGGAGCTTACTTTCCGATGCACTTAGAATAGAACCAACTAACCGTAATGCTTGGTATAACCTCGGATTAACTCACAGGAGTGGTGGTCGAATAGGTGATGCTGCTGACTGCTTCCAGGCAGCTACAATGCTTGAAGAATCTGATCCCATTGAAAGCTTTAGCTCTATGCTTTGAATGGATTCATTCATCCTAAATTCTTAACTCCACAGTCGCTGTGATTTTGTGAAACTTAATGTGATTCCAAACATGCACTATGTATACCATTTACTTCGTATCAAAAACTAGACTCTAAGTGAAAAATTGAATTAAAATGCTAGTTAAGAAATAAAAATATGAGAAAGAGGTTTGGCTTATTCATGTGGTAGGTTGGATGAATTGTAAAGAACTTCATTTTGTTTTTTGATCTGGTTCAGATCCTTCTCAGCTTTGTAAATGTAGTATGATTCTTTGTTGGGAAGTATATCATTTTAAAATAGACTAAACTGTAAAGATTCATTTTTCTTTCTTTTTATTTACCTAGATATGATGACAGTTTCAATATACTAATACCTCATAATATACTTTAGTCATTTCAATACTTTACTGATAGGTATACCACTCTCTTTTCTTTCATCTCATTGTTTCTCAAGGTTTGAAAAAGATTTTGTGTGTGTGATTGTCTCATTTTACTTATTTTTGACCTTTTATGTTTAAATTGATCCCTCTAGAACGTCAAGCGCATGATTAGACAAACTATCACACTTTCTCTCTTTCAAACTTCAAGATTTTATGTTTGATTCATCAACTTTGATTAGCACTTCACTTAGATTTTTGAACAGTCTGATGGAATTTGAGATATCTTCTTGATCAGGTGTCAACATCATGAGTTTTACTTGGCACTTGAAATCAACTCTCCCTCTCACAAACAACTCTCAACATCCAAAAGTCATTAACTTATGAAGTTGTCATCTTCAAAGTTGCTTCATCAGTTGTCATCATCAAAATCAACTGACAGCTATACCTGCAAGCACATAAATCCCTCATCAACAATAGCTAGGGTGCAAAGCAATCAATCCCAGATAGCGAAGCGGAGCGGTCAACTCCAAAAATAGAATAACGGATAACAACATAATGACTATTTTATTGAATAATTTATAAAATATTTAATGTAAAACCAAACGAATAAAGAAGAAGAAGATGAATAGAGTTATTGACTATTACTTAAAAAAACAGAGGACAATATTGTTGGGCCAAAACCCAATCATAAGAGAACAATGACGTACAAGTGTGAAAAATGTTGAGAGTGAGAGAAATAGAGAGAATAGGGTGAAAATAGTGGCATTATTATTAATAAACTAATTTGGGGTATTTATACAACAATATATAATTGTATAACTAACCAGCTAAATATAAAAACAAGATTTTCGAGCATGTAATCGGTTACATAAAAACTATAACCGGTTACATGAAACTATTGTTTGATTCTGGCAAAGATGGTAACCGATTACACCAAACATGCATGAAACTGATTACAAGTTGCTTATGTTTGCTACTGACTTAGTGGTAATCGGTTAGACAAAAGTGATTATTGGAAATATGTAGCAGCACTAGAACAAAGAAGGTGTTGATAAAGATCGTACTTGAAAATTCAAAGCGTGTGAATTTCACATTAACCTTTAGGTTCAATTCACCACCACCAATTATTATATATCAGATGCAATAGGGATTAACGGCGAATTCACTTCAGGATACTTTGAATACCTTAATGTAAATTACACAAAAACACTAAGCTTACCTTTCGATAATCGATTACAGAAAAATGCTTCTTATACTTTACTCATGCTTTAATAAAGTAAAGGATGATTTAGAATAATTAAAATGGTAGAGAAAATGGACGTGTATATTTCTATTTTTGTGTCCCTTCTATTTCTCAAGTGTCTTTATTTATAGAGAATTCATGTCACTGGATGAAGAGAAATAACTTTTGAAAATGAATGATGCACCTAATTATAAAGTTCACAATACTTCACAAAGGATGTGATGATCTAGTTGGTAAAGCCATGTGGGTGTAATCCAAAGGTTGCGAGTTTGACCCTTGCATGGCTTCATTTTGAATTTTTTTTTTTTTACCGTTAGTAAAAATAAACATTTAAAAAGTAGTCAACGTTGGAGAACACGCTTTCTTACCACTAGGTCATGCAATTCATTGTCTCAATTTTGCTTTTCAATATTATAAATTATCACAGAAGTATAAACTTTCATATATTAGAAATCTCTTACAATTCTCCACCATTTACCAAATATAATTAAATCTCATATTTATGGAAATATCATGGTTTTAGATAATGATATCTTACTATTTGAATCATTACTAGAGAAAAATTCAATACTCTATGATCAATATTTATGAAAATATATAACAACCAAATTTTATATTTAATTTCTTTGTAAATAAATACAAATTCACTTTCATATAAATATACGACACAATAAATTATACAAATCAAATACATCCACACTTTATTATATACAACACACTTAATTCTAAATTTTTCAACACCGAATACATTCATAAAAGTGAGTAATTACTATAAGTTACTTTTATGCAACAAACCGATCCTTTCGTGCACTTGAGTACTATAAGTGAGCTTTACTGCTTCCATTCTTTGTACCAGGGATAAAAAAGAAATTGCGTATAGCAAGAAAGGAAGAAGAATGATAGATGACTAAAGTAGGTACTGGGACCTTTTGGAACATGATTAGGGAAAAAAAGAATATCTAATAGACTGATACGTACGAGCGAACAATAGTTCTTATCTCTTCTCTGTACCGGTAAAGACTTTGACCTTAGAGTAAGGGGAGGGCCTAAGACTTTCTTTATAGCCGGGAAGATAATTTCTTAATCGAAGCCATAGCTTAAACCTGGATAGAAGGACTTTATCTGGTCTGGAAAGGCTCTAGGAATTATCTCTACTCTAGAAGCCATAGGCCGTTGAGCAATAGACTGAAGAGGCATCTCTAACAAAGGGAGAAGGCCAGAGGTATAGATCCGTTAAGGCCACTCCTTAAGCAGGACTTTCGGTCAGTTCAAAAACCATTAGGTAGGGCCTGTGCATGCTATAATAAAAAAGGGAAGACCCTTAAATCTACTTGAATGGATCTTGGCAAGGCGGATCGAAAATCATTAATGCCAGAATAAGAAGTAGTCAACGTTGGAGAACACGCTTTCTTACCACTAGGTCATGCAATTCATTGTCTCAATTTTGCTTTTCAATATTATAAATTATCACAGAAGTATAAACTTTCATATATTAGAAATCTCTTACAATTCTCCACCATTTACCAAATATAATTAAATCTCATATTTATGGAAATATCATGGTTTTAGATAATGATATCTTACTATTTGAATCATTACTAGAGAAAAATTCAATACTCTATGATCAATATTTATGAAAATATATAACAACCAAATTTTATATTTAATTTCTTTGTAAATAAATACAAATTCACTTTCATATAAATATACGACACAATAAATTATACAAATCAAATACATCCACACTTTATTATATACAACACACTTAATTCTAAATTTTTCAACACCGAATACATTCATAAAAGTGAGTAATTACTATAAGTTACTTTTATGCAACAAACCGATCCTTTCGTGCACTTGAGTTCTTCTATTTGTTCATATTTTTCAAGAACTTACATTCACTTTTAAAATGTCATGGTTTACCACAGTGGAAGCAACTTCCTCTCTTTCTTTTCCTTTATCTATTTTCATTGTTGTCATGAACATCTTCATCATCTATGTCCATATTATTCCTGGACTTGTTAGATTTTTCATCTTCCACAACATGTATTTTCTCATTAGTAAATTAGTCTTTAGTATCTTCTTCTTTGCAATACTTTTCTACTAAATGAAGGTGATTATATAATTATTTAAGAGATATATCCTCTTTTTTATGTTTGAGGATCTTTTTATATTCTTCAATGAAGGTGGGGGTTTGTCTAGAATGGAAGACATAATGGTGGTTTCGTCCATGTGCATTTTGTGTTGTTTGTAATTATTAAGATTACGCTAAACTTAATGTAATTATTCCATAACAGGTATATCATCTACCATTTTATAATTATTGAAATAGGAGACAAGAAATTTCTTACTTGTAGCATTTTCTTGCATGTTTCTTGACTCTAGTTTATCCCACAGATCTTTTGCGGATTCACTGCTTTGATAAATATCGGACAATGAGTTTGACATACCGTTGAGAATATGAATCATGCAAATGTAATCATAATTGTACCATTTTTGTCTCTCCCTTGTTTCAACGATTGTTCCTTCTTTTATTTCTACTGGTCTTATTGTATTCAAAACATATATCACTTTTAAAGTTGTAAGTAAAAATTTCATATTTTTTTCTAAGGATAAAGTTTCCTCCATCAAACTTATCCAATTTCACAAAATTAGATGGCATTTCTTTGAGTCACGCTACCATTGATTAACTAATAATTGAATCTAAATATTGTTGGATATTGTGGTTGTTGAAAAATATGTAGCAACACTAGACAAAGAAGGTGTTAATGAAGACCGTACTTGAAAATTCAAAGCGTGTAAATTTCACACTAACCTTTAGGTTCAATTCACCCCCGCCAATTATTATATATCGGATGTGTTGTGAATCTTGTTGTAAATTACGACAAAATTCAATATCAATTTGTGAGGCAAAAAATAATAGCAACCAAAATAAATGGTCTTCAGCAATAATAATTCGCACCCAGATAATATAACAGAATAAGGCAAGAAAAACTGAAGGTTTGTTTACCCAGTTCGATCAAACTATCTACTCTGGGGGAGATAGCAGCTCTTCAGTTCACTATACTCAAAAAGTTGTTACAAGAGATTACAGACGAGTCACAAGAAAATAACATTCGCCTTCAGGTTCCCAAGAACAACCCTGAAGGTGCCCAAGAACAACCTATTTTTTACCCAAGTGTGTCCCTACCTCTCCAACTCTCAATATATGAATCACTCAAACCCAAGGTGTAATCCAAAGTTTTCTTTGTGCATAGTTGAAACCATATGCTATACCTTTAAACTATTGGTCTCCCTTGTTGGTGAAAACTCTAAGATTGTCACACACCAAGCATATAAGTGATATATATTTGTAATAGCAAATATTCAACAAACAAAACCCAAAATCACATGGATCCATGGACTGAATCGAAAAAATCCGAAAACTCAAAAATACTATTCATCATACGGATAACACTATCCACCGACCGATTTTTTTTCTCGACTTTCTAAAACTTCTGATTTTCACGGTAAATGTAATCTCCAAAATATGTTTTCTTTCTCTTCATCAACAAAGATTTTAAGACACATTTACAACAATCTCCATCTTGACTTTAAACCTTTTTAATACCAATCAACAACATTGTTGCTTTCTACCAAGTTAAAACTTTAATCAATAACTTTGACCAAATTCAAGCAACCCTTGAATCTTGATCTCGTAACTTGCATCCACTTGTTCCCAATTACCCTTTTCTGTCTAGGTAATTTAACAAGCCTACAAGTATGATTTTTCAACCACCCTTGACTCCACATGTTTTCAAATGCATCCCTGAAGGTTTTTCTTCTTTTATTTTGCAGTCCTTCAGCCACATTAAAAACATAATATCCAAGGCTAGCATAACCGTCCTTTTGAGATGCTACAATAACCCTCCTTACCTTATCATGAGTCAAATGATGATCAAAGATCTCTGTAAACGTTCCCCCACTACTGCTAGCATCCATAGTAGGAAACTTCATCTCAAACTGAGTTTTCTCCTTTATAGTTTCTCCAATGTTTCTCCCTTCGTTTTCACTATTCTTCTTCTAAAGAAATTCTCTACCAACCAAGTAAGCTATTTTAACCTCATCTCTTCCCAAAATACTCAATAACAACTCAGCGGTAACATGCATTTTTATCCCTTGATTTCTGCAAAATTCATTATATTCCTCTAAAACTTTCTCAAGGCATTCATAACGCCTTAAACTCAATCCTATAGCTCTTCCTTATCATGAAAGCCTCCACTAGTTAATGATGAATGTATAATAATATTTGAACCTTCTAAAATATATAGACCATATATTTTAGACCCTTTATCAATAATTAATTCATCACGCAAAATCTTCAAGACTTCACGTTCAACTCTAGTACAATAGCCTAGATCATCAAACATACTTATAGATAACAAATTTCGCATGAGTTCTGGAACATACCTCACATTGTGAATAAGAAGTTGACGATCATTAAACATTTTAAATATGACCGCACCAATACCATGAACCTTGCATGCATTATTATTACCAAGGCGAACTACTCCACCTTGCACCATCTTCAAAGTTTCAAAGTATTTAATTCTTGGACACATGTGATAAGAGTAACATGAGTCAATGACTTAACTATCTTCAGTTTCCAAACTCGATACTACTAGTGCTTCGGCATCCTCATAACTTTCCTCATCCAATGCAACTACAACTTGAACAGAATCTTCATTGACCTTTCTTTTAGGACAATCCCTTTTAAAGTGACTGATTTTATGACAATTAAAACATTTTAGCTTTTACTTGTCATACCTCTTTGATTTAGACATCCTTTTACGCTCATATCCTCCTATTGACACATTAAGCCTTCACCACTATCTTCAATCTTCAAATCTTTCGACTTTGAAAATTCTTTGGATTTCACCGCGGTCTGGACTTCATCCAAAGTAATAGTACCTTCCTTACCATAAAGAAGGGCATACTTAAAGTGCTAAAAGGATCTAGGTAATAAACTCAACAGGAGAAAAGTCATGTCCTCATCATCAATCTTCACTTCAATATTCTCAAGATCATCGATAATCTTGTGAAATTCTGTGAGTTGCTCAACTATTGATTTGTTCTCCACCATTCAGAATGAATAGAATTGTTGTTTCAGATATAACCTGTGAGCCAAAGACTTTGTCATATACAATGATTCAAGTTTTCCCATATAGCAACCGCAATTTTCTCCCTAGCGACTTCTCTTAGAACTTTATCCCCGAGGTACACGATAATGTCACTCCTGGCCTTATCCACCATCTCGGTCTTCTGTACTTGTGTAACCCTGCAGGCATCAATACTTCACTCTTCAAAGCATTGATACACTTCTTTTGAATTAAAATTGCTTGCATCTTAATTTTCCACAACCCGAAGTCGTTGTTACTGGAAAATTTCTCGATCTACCATCTACTAACCATGGTGCTCACTTGTCAACAATATCTCTTTGCTCCACGCTCACCACACCACTTGTTGTGAATTAAGACAAAATTCAATATCAATTTGTGAGGAAAAGAACAATAGTAACCAAAACAAATGGTCTTCAACAATAATAATCCGTACACAGATAATATAACAAAATAAGGCAAGAAAAAACCGAAGGTTTGTTTACCCAGTTCGATCGAACGATTTACTCTAGGGGAGAGAGCAGCTTTCTGATTCACTATACTCAGAAAGTTATTACAAGAGATTAAATATGAGTTACAAGAAAATAGTCTTCTCCTTCTGGTTCCCTAGAACAACCCTGAAGGCGCCCAAGAACAACCATATTTTCTACCCAAGTGTTTCCCTACCTCTCCAACTCTCAATATATGAATCACTCAAACCCAAGGTGTAATCCAAGGTTTTCTTTGTGCATAGCTGAAACCCTATGCTATACCTTTAAACCCTTGGTCTCCCTTGTTGGTGAAAACTCTAAGATTGTAACACACCAAACATATAAGAGATTCATATTTATAATAGCAAATACCCAACAAATAAAGCCCAAAATCACATGGACCCATGGACCGAATCGAAAAAGCTCAAAAACTCAAAAATACTATTCATCGTACAGACACGCAATTCATTCGTACAGACGTTACTATTCATTCGTACGTATAACATTATTCACCAACCAATTTTCCCCCCGACTTTTTGTCCAATTTTTGCGGTAAATGCAATCTCCAAAATATGTTTTTTTTTCTCTTCATCAACAAAGGTTTTAAGGCACATTTACAACAGGATGCAATATGGATTAACAGAGATTTCCCTTTATGATACTTTGAATACCTTAATGTGAATTACACAAACACACTAAGCTTATCTTTTGATAATCGGTTACAGAAAAATGTTTTTTATACGTTACTCATGCTTTAATAAAGTAAATGATGATCTAGAAGAATTAAAATGGTAGAGAAAATGGGTGTGTATATTTCTATTTTCACGTCCCTTCTATTTCTCAAGTGTCTCTATTTATAAAGAAGTTCATGCCACTTGATGAAGATAAATAACTTTTCAAAATGAATGATACACCTAATTATGAACGAATATATAGTTATAACATTCACAATACTTCACAAAGGATGCAATGGTTCAGTTGGTAAGGTGTGTGGATATAATCCAAAGGTCGCGAGTTTGACCTTTGCATGGCTTTGTTTTGAATTTATTTTTGTTACCGTTAGTAAAAATAAATATTCAAACCGTGCACACTAAGGTTAAATAACACGTCCTCTTACCTCTAGGCCATGTAGTTAAATGTTGAAATTTTTCTTCTTAATATTATAAATTATTACAGAAGTATAAACTTTCATATTTTTAAAATCTCTTACAGTGGTAACCATTTACAGGTCACTTATATTTACGTCTTGACAAAATGGTAACTGGTTACACAAAATCTATAATCGGTTACACTATACGTGAATTATTTTTTCTTCAACACACCTCCTTAATTAAAAAAACACCACCTTAATTCAAGTCTTTCATACTCATGTATTTCTTAAACCTCTTGAACACTTCAATTGACACTTCTTCAATTAGAAAATCAACCACTTGATCTTCACTGCATTATTTCCTTTAGTGCAGTGAATGTTGCCAAGATTATCTTGCAAGAAATCCAAGTTTGTTCTAAAAAGAATGAGTGAATGATCCACTTCCCTTGTCGGATCACATCCCTATGTAGAAGACAAGGTATCCCTGAGCACTCAACTGATGAGGTTTTCCATCATCGAGTAGGATTTGACAAAGCTGAAATGCAAACACTCATGAAGAAAAAAGGAATAAAAAGGTAACCCGAGACAAGACATGAGGCAACATATGGAGAAACCTTTTTTGAAACTGATAGAGTCTTATGGGGAGCTTTACTTCAAATGAAGAAAGACCATAGGGAGTTTTACAAGTTTTCAAGATATCAATAAGTATGGTAGGAGAAAATGTATACCTTAAACCATAAAGATACCTTGGAGAATCCACATATCTTTATGAAGCACATTTTGGGAGAGTTGGTTCATGAAGAAGACTAGGATGATAAGGAAGAAAAACCTGAAGGAGAAGACAAAGAGCTGAAGTGAAAGAAGTAAGGCCATACAAATATCAAGAAAATGTCTTCTTTAAGTCAATGCCAAAGTCTATTTCTGGCTTGCCAGAAGAAGACATTGCTAGAAAACCCCAAGAAAATGGCTAGGAAGAATAAAAATCCAAAGAATGTGAAGAGTAATGTGCAGCCAGTACCAGATAGTCCAGCTATGGAATTTAAAATGAATCAACCAGCTAAAGAAGATAATTCGTATAAAGATGAGATGACCTTGAAGGAATTACTCAAAAAGGTCAACAAAGACAATGCTAAGTTGAAGAAAAATGTAGATGTAGAAGAGGTGATGTTGAATACAACAACCATAATGATGAAGATAAGCAAGTGAATTAAGAAGACTGTGAACATAATGACAATGAAGAGGAAGTTAAGATTGTGCAAAAGGACCAAAACAAAATTGGTGGAAGAGGATAAAACTAATGAAAAGGGAGAAGTTGTTGCTAAAATTGAGAAGAACACCATTGCTAATCATTCAGAAGAATTTGAATCTAATATAGACAAGGAGAAGAGCTCTGATGCACCACCAGACATCAGCCCAACAAAGGAAATGACGCCTTAGAAACCCAAGAACCTTGTCATAAAGGAGACACCCACCAAGAGGAAGACCCCAACAAAAGCTAAGACCCATGCAAAAAAGATCCTTGAGAAAGAAAGGGAGTCGACTACAACTGTCAAGACATAAGTTTCCAGTGAGGTACCTAAGTCAACAAAAGCAAAACCCCTGGGAGAAGATGAAAATAAGAAAGAGCATTATAAGAAAAAGAAGGAGGACAAAGCCATAAGGAAGAGCAGCAAATTCTGAGCCTAATTGGTATATCCTTCTATCTCGGCAGGTTGACGAGTTATTGTTAGAACACAAATTGGTTCTTAATAATATCTCTATGTTTTGATGATAACTATTATGAAATTTTGTATTTAAGAATTATATACTCTAAAATTTGCTTGAGAGTTTTTACTGCAGATAGTAAAGGAATTAACACTCCATAAGCAAATCAAAATTGAACACAAGAAATTAGCTAGACTCTGAAGCGCCAGATGCACTAATTAGAAGATTCTGATTGCTGCCAACAGAAGATTCTGAGCGTAGCCTCCAGAAGATTCTGAAGCAGAAGCTCCAGAAGGATCTGAAGCAGAAGCTCCAGAAGGATCTGAAGCAGAAGCTCCAGAAGAATCTGAAGCAAGTCAGAAGCATCTGAAGCAAAGAAGAATTTTTGTATGAAGAGCTTTTCAAAGCATAGTTTTTACAGAAGATTCTGAAAGTACTAAAGCTGCCAGTACTGAAGTTTTGTCTCAAATATGCTCTGATATTTAACACGCTGAAAGCACACCTGCTGCAGAAGACTCTGATTCAGCAAAGCTCTGATCATCATCAGAAGACTCTGACCCAATTAGACTCTGATGAATTTGCTGAAAACTGAAGAAGAAATATTCAAAGATTATATCTGTTGGAGTAAATCAAACGTCTCTTTCCTTATTTATGCTAGACACAAGAACACAGACAAAAAGAATTTTTCTGTGCTTTCTTCTTCTAGGAAAGGTCACTTGATGTGAAGACAAAAAGGCTCAGACCTTTTGGACACTCTTCTCAACGTGAAGCTCACCTTGGATCAGCTGCCTATAAAAGCAAGACTCCACCAAATTCTTCAGTTGACGTTGGCATTGAAAAGAAATCAAATATTCAAGCTCTCATACTTTCATATTCATTCTTAGAATTTATCTCATTGTACTTAAACTTAAGAGAAATATCACAGTTGTGATAAAAGCTTTTTAGAAGCCTTCTTACTCTTGTAATAGTTTTACATTGATTGTAAAAGATTTCCTTAAGAGGATCCAGTTGGGATCAGTAGCTCTTGAGAAGACTAAGAACAGTTGTTCGTAGGTGTTACTATTGTAATTTGTTTGATTGAATAGTGGATTAAGTCCTTGATTGAGAGAGGCAAATCACTCTAGGAAGGGTGGACTGGAGTAGTTGAGTTCAACGAACCAGGATAAAAATACTTGTGTTTTAATTCTAAGTTTTAATCTTTCATACTTATTCAACTCCCCCTTCTAAGTATTATCTCACCTTCAGTTATGAAATGTAATACTCACAAAATGGCAGTGAAGATAGTGTCCTTACTCTATATTTTGGAGGTGTGGCAGCAACTGTCATGACATTTGTCTACTTAAACCTAATTTATCATAATCATCTGCTAGTTTTAGGATTTTATTTTGCAAGTTTAAGATTTCTGTCATTTCAATTTTGCCATTTCAATTCCCAAGCAATAAATGAATGAATTTTTGTTTTGTGTTTTAATTTAGTTTTTATGTTAAAGAAATAATCATAAAAACAGAGGAAAAATAATTGACTTCATCCCTAAAATAACAGAAATTATAAAGACTTAGAATAACTTTGATGGGAATGTGAAAATATTGGAAATAAGGTCTTGATAGCTAACCAATACACCTTCTTGTGATTTCTTGATAACCCTTGTTGCACCTCTAGTAGTCAGGAAAATATTTAGCCTCTTAAAATGTTTGAATTATTTTAAAATATGGAATGAGGATTCATGGTAGGATTTAGTCTAGGGGATAAGATTTTTGCTTAAGAGTAGCACAAATGATACATTGCATGTATAAATAAACACACAAATGTGTGTTAAAAGAATGAAAATGCCAATGAACATGAAAAATAAGTTCATGTGCCCAAAATTGGAGGAACAATTCTTGTGCCCGAAACTAGAGGAATAGTGGATGTCTTCACCATTAATAATAGGTTAGACTCATTACAAGTGAGATCTCATCAGGTAAAAACGTGGAACATCTAGAAAAACTTGTCAATAATAAAAATGCATGTGCAAGCCTCAAGTTTAAAATGAACAAAAAGTCTGAAGCAAAACAATCAATTCCCCCTTCTGAAACGGGAAAAATAAATTTTTGGACCATAGGATAAGATAACCAAACTAGGATTTAGGCTAACTATCTTAACTAAAAAGTATTGGCATGACATGTGGCATAAAAAAAAGCACACACACGCACAATCTAAATAACAACAGGACTGAGTTGTGCCTATTTTTAAAAAGAAACCCCTGAGCGACGTATGAGTTAATTATGAATTAAGTTGCTAGAGTAGGAGAAGAAAGGTAATAAATTTTTTGTTGTTGTTACCTGTCGCATCACCTGAGGACATGTAATGATTCAAGTTAATTTAATTTAATTTTGTTGTTTTTATAGTAGTTTGTAAATGGCACAATAGGTGCACTCTTTTGTAGTTTTTATGTGTTTGTTGATTTAGAAAAGTCAGTTCTTAGAAACGACATCATGGCACAACAACTAGTACCCAAAAGAAAGAAGAAGGTCGAAAGCAGCTAACATAAAAGGAGAAATACCAATTGCATTCTTAGGGCATGTGTGACAACAATCCGCGTTTGAAGGATGAATCATTTGAAAGGATAATAACAAGGTGCTAGAAGACAAAATTTAGTATATAGTACAACCACTAAGTATGCCATGTAACAAAAAAGACAACACCTTCTGCTCCTCTGCACCAATTAACTGCCACACTGCACTTTGTCTTTCACTATTGTCTGTACCTGATTCTAAAATTGTATGAATGAGAAGAAATGAAGGGATTTTTTATTTTTCTCTTTTGGGTTGATTTTATTTATTCTCAAGCCCATAATCCAAAATAACTTGCAAAACCCTAGTTAAAGAAACTATAAAAGCAACTCTTGAAAGAGGAAGAAGAGTTGAACATTCTTTAGAGAAAAACACTTAGAAGAAACTAGTGAAGAAAGTGAGCTGAGTGAAAATAGAGATTCTTCTTCTTCTTACCATCTCAAGTACCTATTGCAGATACATGGTGTGACAAAATATGTCTCCTAATGGGTTCGACATCTTTAATACTTTATCACTTGCTACTTAAAACATACATGTATACTTTCATGTGACATCACATGTTTTCAAGCAATATATATATATATATATATATATATATATATATATATATATATATATATATATATATATATATATATATATATATATATATATATATATATATATATATATATATATATATATATATATATATATATATATATATATATATATATATATATATATTGGCATTTTCATATGTAAAAAACTCTGAAGTCAATCAATTCATTAAGTGGAAGAATTTGAGACTTTTCTGCTTTTGAAAAATCAAAATTAAGAGATTTTGTGGCTCATAAAGGTATGTGCACAAGCTCAAGGGATAAGTGACATGCTTTACGATTAAGATTTGATAGGGAGACACACCTAGTGGTATTTTGAAAGTTGTGTGATATGTCCACAAAGCATAATCCAATTTGGTTTCCCAATCTCTCCTTGAAGCATTGACTATCTTTTATAGTATTTGATTGATTTTTCTGTTTGAAACATCCATTTTGCCACTTGTTTGAGGGTGATAAGGTGTGGAAACCTTGTGCTTGATGTGATATTTCATTAACAAATCATCCATATTGCAATTGAGAAAATGTGTACCTTCATTACTGATCAAAGCTATTGAGCACCCTAAAACGTGAGAAAATGTTTTTCTTTAAGAACTCTATAGTTTTATGTGCACCATTTGTATGATTGGCAAATGTCTCTGCTCGTTTAGAGACTTAATCAAATGGTACCAACATACTCCCTATAGTCTTATATATAAGAAAAAATATACTTCTTAAATTTATTGAATATCCGATGTATGTATAATAAACCAAATACATTGGTTACTCAATGAATCTAAAAAGTTAATTTTCTCTTATAAATAAGATCAGAGGTAGTATAACTCTTGTTGTAAGAAGGTGGTAATGGTCCCACATATTCTATCCCACATACATAAAATATTTCTACCTCTAGCACTGTAACGCCCCAACTTATTTTATTTATTTTTCGTAATTTAATTGTGTGATGTTGTGAATATAATTTTGTTTATCAGTGTTTTTGGTGCGTTGGGGTACTCTGTGGTAAATGGTAGCGACCTTAGAATTATAGACTTTAAGGGTTGAGAGGTGTGTGACCAATTGTGTAGAATTTGGTAGTGTAGTGAGATTGACTAATTAAATTATATTAGTAATATTAGTTAAATATTATTAAATTAAATAATTAGTGAATATTATTATTATTATTATTATTATTATTATTGTTATTATTATTTAATTTGTGGAATTATTAATAATAATAATAATAATGATAATAATAATAATAATAATAATAATAATAATAATAATAATTATTATTATTATTATTATTATTATTATTATTATTATTATTATTATTATTATTATAGAAAAGGTGAAGTTGAGAGGGAATTTGGGATAAACAGAAGAAAGAACGTGAAGTGAGAGCTAAGGTAAGGGAAGAGAAAAATCTATTGTTGAGGAAGAAGAAATTGTTGCAAAAACTCTAAGGTAAGGGCGAGGTTCTAATTATCTAAGGATTAACATGATAATGGTGGGTAGATTCTATCATGTACATTTTGTGTTTCTCTTCTTTTTTTCTTCTTCATAATTTTGATGGAATGATATTTGTTGAATTTGGTTGATTTCCCGATGAATGTTGTATTTTGATGTTGTATTCGACGTTGATTGTGGTATTGTTGTTTTTACGATTTGTTGGAATTTATGATTCCGATGAAATTGTTGATGTCTATGTTGTGTTGTTGTATGTGATCGCGAGTCAGAGTCGAAACAATATTATGAATATTTTTGGGGAATGAAGTTGAGGTTTTGGTGTTGATGAAAATCGATTTTTGACACTACAAGAAAAATGATGGATTACAAAGGTTATTTTGGCAGGTTACGACGGTTAAAACCACCATCAATTACATTCTACGACGGACGGTTGTAGTGTCGTCGCAGAAACGTGTGTCCCCAGACTGTTTAGCGATGGTTGCCAAAACCGCCACACCAACCGTCGTAATATTTCACGACGGGCTGGAACTGACCTAAACTAGAGATGGTGACGGTTAAAGACCGTCGTTACTAGCCTTTTGATTTTTGTTTTAATTGTTGATTGTGACCGTTTAAAATTGTCGTGAACTCTATTTCACGTCTGATTGGAACTGACATAAACTGGAAATGACAATAAACTGACATAAACTGGAAATGACAATAGTTAAATACTGTCGTGAATATCATTTTGATTTTTGTTACCATTGTTGATTGTGACAGTTTAAAACTGTCGTGAATATGATATCTTGACGTCGTAATTTGATTTATAAAATTTTAAATATAATTTATTTGGTAACGATTTAAAGCGCAACTAATTATTTAATTTTTACATTTAGCAACAGTGTAAATCATTATTAATTTTTATGTATTGTATTATATTGTTTTATAATATATTCTTTTATTTAAATTATTATCTATTAAAATAGTTATATTATTTTTTCTTTAAATTATTTATACAATAATATTTTTATTTATAGTATTTTTTTTTAATTTTATTTTCTATCGCTTTTTAACATAGTAAAATTAATTCCAAAATTTAATATCAAATAAGCATTATAATATAAAAAAAAACGTGAGTTTCATAATCATGTAAAATGGAAGTTCCATAATCATGTCATGTAATAAAAAAACCCGAAAACATATCAAATCATAATCTTATAACAATAAGTATCATTATGCCAAAAATAAATAAGAAGGTTCATAATCCAGAAAGTATGTCATTACGGAATTCGGTAGCTAGACTCAGATGAACGTCTACCATCAGCGGGTGATTCCAATCCCTAGAAAAAAATTGTATTAAAATAATACCCTTTAAAATAATGCTCCTAAGCTTTAACTTTAAATTCATCAAAATAATATACCTGTCTTCCACTAGAATTTTACGTTTGCATTAAGACTTCAATTTCTTCTTTCATAACATTGTCTCTTTGCTTTAAGAATGTGATTGCCTCCATCAATTCATCAATTTTTGAATTTTTTTCTTTAAGTGCAATAATTTCTTGTTGCATTTCTTTTATTTTTTTCATTTTCTGCAGAAGATGTCAATCTTGTAGATCTATTAATATGAGATGGCGTAACTCCAAGTCTCATACTACGAACATATCCATGTTGTTCTTTTCCAAATACTTTCTGAAATGCCTCATTTTCAGACACAAAATTGTTAATTGCAGCTTGTAACTTTTCCTGCACATGAAAAAGAGTAAATTGAGCAAACAAACTTAACTTAACTTTTCAATCTAGCTAATAAAAAAGTTTCTACGTCTTAAGGGGAAACAAACAATGATTATAAGCAAAAACTAATAAATTTGTATCGATGAAAAAGATGTTTAGTAATTTAAAACTTGGTTTAGCTAGTTAATCTATTTGTGATGATAAATTTCAATTCCAATAAGTTTTATTGGCTGCTCGAATTATTTAAAATTTCAATTCTAGTATGCATTTGTGATGGTAAATTTCAATTCCAATAACGTATTTGATTATGTAAAATTTGTATACATGTTAAACTTTCTTCTTACTACTTGTATTTATTTAAAATTTCAATTCCAGTATGCATTTGTAAAAGTTATACTTTAGTGAAAATATATGTTACCAACTACTCTCATCTAAGGCATACCGGTATGTAACTAGTAGAATTATATGTTTTCACATCATATATGAAATGTAATCTTGTCTTAATTTTATATTTTATTTCTATTTGTATGAATAATTAGTTGACTTTATAAAGAGCACAACCTATTGTTACAAGACTAATTAATTAACTCAAATAATCACAATTCTCAATCTAATTTAACCAGTTTTCAGAGGTTCTCCCCACCTTTAAGAGATGCCAAAAGGTTTGATTTTTTCTCATACCTTAAGGAGAATAACAAATATTTAAAAAGAATTAACTTGTACTTACATTATTATTGTATGCATCTTCACTGACAAAAGACCCGTCAGACTTTTTATGAGAAACTACATACATTTCTCCTCTACTGTATGTTTGTCCAT
Source organism: Lathyrus sativus (assembly GCA_963859935.3). Taxonomy (NCBI): domain Eukaryota; kingdom Viridiplantae; phylum Streptophyta; class Magnoliopsida; order Fabales; family Fabaceae; genus Lathyrus; species Lathyrus sativus. The sequence goes on from OZ012738.1 coordinate 424,879,617, forward strand.
CTCTCGATTCCTACAAATAAGAAAAAATATTAATTATTTTTACCATCAGTAATACATTCATCTCTATATAGATTTAGACATACCAACTCATGTTTCTTCCTTGCAAGCGACTTAGATCCGAGTGTATGTGGAGTCTTCAATTTTGCTCTATTTTGGGCTTTTTTTGGGCTATTTTCTACATAGTTAACAATTAAAAGCATGCGTTATAGATAGAGATAACATACAAACTAGATAAATCTAACAAATAAAAGCACTAATATTACCTGTGTTTTTTCTTTCCGCCTATATTGAACAAAAACAGCCCAAACATTTTCCAGAATGCCTCTGCATATTGGATAATTTTGAAGATTTTCCTCCAAAGTGAGATCACATCTATAAAATTGGTGAAACAATTGATGTCGGTCATCCTTCCATTTCTTTGCAGCAGAAGCAAGTATGAATTCTTTGTCACGCCCATCATCAACAAGAAAGTGGAGCTAACCATAAAAATAAAAATTAGTTAACAAAGCAAATAATAATCACCTTGAAATTAATTTAAAAAATATGTAATTGTTTATTAATGATACCTTTACCTTTGAATCATAAAACTTTGTTTTTGTATCCGCTGGAATATCCTTCCAACTCTCGAACATTATGGGAAAGTCTTTAAACATTCTAATAATTATACCCAAATACCATGCTAACAAACCAGAAGCTGGTCCTATTGCACAATGATCTTTATCAAATTCAAGTATTATCCATGTTCCATCAGACTTTAATTTTGCAACCAAGTCTTTCACACATAAACGTGTGTTTGAAACATAACTCTCCTCATCTATCACATAAACAAGTAAACAAATTAATGTCATAACTCAACTATGTAAAAAAAATTAAATTATTTACAAATACTTTAACCTTAAATTACTTACTAATGACATTTACATCCCAATACACAGATTTAGCCATTTTTACAACATCTTCAGTCACATCTTCTACCACAACATCTTCAACCTCATCTCCTATCACAACATCTTCAGCCTCATCTCCTACCACATCATCTTCGGTCTCATCTTCTACCACAACATCTTCATCCTCATCTGCTACCACAATATCTTTTGCAGTTTGGATTGGCAAACGGGTTATTGTAGTTTCAATTGGCAGAGGGGTAATTTTAGTTTGGATTGGCGGAAGAGTTATTGTAGTTTTGATTGGCGGAGGGATTATTGATTATTTGCGCGTTGTAGTTGAACGTAGGCGCTTCTTGTTTACTTCAAGCTCTCCAGGTTGTACAAACCTCGGACAACCCTTCACAGACTAAATAAAATACATCAGTGAATATCAATCAACAATTAATACAATTAATTTTTATAGAATAGTATTGAGAATTTATTACTAACTGGCGGTGGTTTGGAAGAAGGTGAAGATGTTTTGTGAAGGGATTGAGAGAGCTTTGGAAGATTGAGAGCCTCTAGCTTTTTCTTATTCTCTGCAATCCTTTTGAGGTGAATTTCCTCATATGATGAAATCATTGTCTCACAAAAGGCTTCAACTGCAAGTATATGTATTAAAATGACAGTACACTAATAGTAGTAAACATCAAAACTTTATATTAGTGACTATAAATTTAATAAACATAACGCAAACACAACAAATTAAAAGGATAATTTATGCAATAAAATATAGAGTAGTAATGTCATCTCATGCATTAATTAGGGATAAATAACAAAAAACATAGAGTAATAATGTCATCTCATACATTAATTAGGGATACAAAACAAAAACCATAAGTCTCACACAAAAATGTTAATTATACAAACAAACTAAATTTCTTATCAATAAAAAACTATATGTTAATTACTGTTATCATTTGTTGATGAAGTTCTAATATCATCATTCAAAAAAATTTGTTCCAAATTTTGTGATGGATATGGCTCAATTGGGTGACATAATTTCATCATCTCTACCCATGTCATACAAGTCTCTTGGCTTCAAATGAACAGGTATGCTTCATCCTTTTTCATTCTCATCATCCACATAAAAAACCATCTGAGCTTCTGACGCTTGAATGTACGGCTCATTATCTTCATGTTCCCCAAAATGTAGTAGTTTTGTAAAGTTTATAGAGGTAAAACCCAACTTATCTATCTTAATGCCTCTTGGTTTTGTGGTATTATTCCATTCACATTTAAACATGGGAACTGTGAAGCCATCATAGGAAAGCACAATAATGTCTATCAATCTTCCATAGTAAGGGACCCCTCCAAATCTCATTTGGGTATCACTATTGCTTGAATAACTTCACGTCCTAAACCATCCAAAAACGCCACTATTTTGAGTTTTTAAAAGATTGTCTCGTTCCAATGTTCGAAATTTGAATCCATTGACATTGAACGCAGTAAATCTTTTAACTTTATCAAAAGGGCCATAAGCAAGACTAATGAGAACATCTTTATCTGGTCCATGAATGTTGTCAAGATTGTTGCAAATCTATACACGATACAACATCCAATTAGTCTTGTTATTATTAAAATCCAATTCAATAAAAACATCTATTTTTGTACAAAAACTCACACAATTGCGGAACCAATGAGCAAATTCTCTATGAACCTTCTTATCTATCTCAGCAACACTTCTTTGACTGTGCTTCATTTGATTCTGAGTAATACTTCGAAACTACCTATTTGGTTATTTGATATTAGATGTAAAAAAAAATCTTAATAGTGCAAATGAAACTACTTAAATGGCATAAAACTACTTACTTTAGATAGTCGTCAACTATTGGACAATTTGTCAAAATGTGTCTATGAGCCTGCAACTTTTCAATTGGTGTTAGGGTGTAATAAGAAGATCCACCCACTGGTTTTCCAAATATAGGAAATATTTCGGCTACATGTGATCCTATTTGGATATCACCAATAGGGTCATCATCTACACGTCCAGGTTGATTCCATCTAGTTTCAATGTTTTCTAGATATCTTGAACAAAATGTAAGAATCTCTTCAAAATGGTATCCTTCTGCAATAGACCCTTCTGGTTTTGCCTTATTACGTACATGCGATTTAAGTTTTCCCAAGTACCTGTTATTGAACCACAATAGTATCGGTTAAAAAAAATCTTTCTACTTTCTAAGTTAGTAACAATAAAATAAAATCACATAGTTTACCTTTCAACAGGATACATCCATCGATAATGAACAGGACCTCCAAGTTTAACCTCTTCAACAAGGTGAACAACCAAGTGAACCATAACCGTGAAGAACGAGGGAGGAAATAACATTTCCATGTGGCATAAAGTGAGGACAATTTGGTTTTGCAATTTTTCCAATTCTTCAATTTTCAATATCTTGGCACATAATTTTCTAAAGAATGAGCACAACTCAATCAAAACTGCTGAAATCTCATGAGGTAATGTGTTGCGAATTGCTAATGGTAGAAGTTGTTCCATTAATATATGACAATCATGACTCTTCATCATTCCATTCACCTTGAAATTTACTAAGTCAATGCATCTAGAAATGTTGCTTAAATAACCATCAGGCACCCTAATATTCCTTAAAGTTGTTAAAAAATTCCTGTTATCTTTACCCATTAAACTAAAGGCTGTCGGAGAAATTCTACCATTTTCATCAGGCCAAAGATTAGGTTTTATGCCCATATTTTGAAGGTCATATCTAGCTTTAGAATTGTCTTTACTCTTTTGCCTATCATTTAGTAACGTAAGTAGGACATTATCACACATATTTTTCTCAATATGCATTGTGTAACAGCCCAATTTTCATTAATTAATTATTTATGTTAATTAATTGATTTATTGGAATTATTGGATGATTATTTAAATGATTTGGTAGATAATTGGAAAGAAGAAAATATAATGGAAAGAAAAGAAAAGATAGAAAGGAAAGAAAGGAAAAGAAGAGAGAGAAAGAAGGAAGAAGAGAGAAGAGGAGAAAATAGAGGAAAAGCTTGGAATCGTCAAGAACGGCTTCTAGCTTCCGATTAATCAAGGTAAGGGTGTAAAATGTTGTTATTCCATCAGTGTTTATGATTATGTATGGATTGTATGGATTGTTTGGGTGTTTCCTCCATTTTCCATTCTAGGGCATAAATGAGTTTAATCGGTATAATCGAAGTTTTAACCGTTAAAATCGAGAATAAAGTGTGTAGTTTAGTCGAGGGATGTTAGACTAAGACTATAGGAACTGGTTTGGTGAGAATCGGTTGATTTTATGAAGAGTTAAGGATTGATGACAGTGAGGGTTTTTGAGTTCGCAGACGTTCGCTAGCACCTTCGCTAAGCGAACAGGTCGCGAGTGTTCGCTAGCAACTCGCTAGGCGAGCAAGTTAGCGAGAGGTCCCAAACTTGGGAAGAATGTATTTGATCTGGTTTGCTGGTAGCGAGTGAGGTAGCGAAGTATTCGCTAGGGCCTCGCTGCAGCGAGTAGGAAGCGAGCGAAGTCGGTAGCTTCTGTTTGTCTTCACGAGCTTGTTCGCTAGGCGAACAGATATCAAGTATTCGCTAGGGACTCGCTAGGCGAGCAAGCCAGCGAGCGTGACAGCATTTGGTTTTCTTGAGATTCCATCCTATGTTGATTTCTTGGTTCGACTGTGTTTGATCCTTGTTGGAAATAAATAATTGTGTGCTGTGAAACATATGTTGTGGGTAGCCGTAATGCGTGAATCCTAGATTGTGGAATTGATTATGAAATGTGGCCTTTTGGCGTATATAATGCATTATTTTAAATTGATTAAAAATGCATGATGAATTGTGATGAGGTTTGTTGCTGTTTGGCACGATGTATGTATATATATATATATATATATATATATATATATATATATATATATATATATATATATATATATATATATATATATATATATATATATATATATATATATATATATATATATATATATATATATATATATATATATATATATATATATATATATATATATATATATATATATATATATATATATATATATATATATATATATATATATCGATTATATGTTATAGTATGTGAAGAATGCATGGGAACATATTGTGAATATGTGTGCATTGCTTGATAATGTGGTGATGATATTGAATTATGAATGTATATTGTTTGTATGTGATGTTGTGAAGAATGCATGAGAACATATTGTGAATAGGTGTGCATTGCTCGATGAATATGATGTTATTGAATATGTTGTGTGTGCAATCATGTTATAATTCTTGAGTGATGAATTATTTGAATGCATGGGATTAAGATGCGGGAACGGTCTTAAGTGTATTTGGTGGTTGATTGCATATGCATCATTCAGTCAAGAGGCAATGTTTGCTAGTTTCGTGGAGACTAGTGACTTGTCCCAAACCTAGAAGGGTGGGTTTGAAAGCTTAGGGAACGGGCTTTTGTTGTTATCGGTCTAGAAGGGTGGACTCGGTTTAAGTGTAAAAACCGAAAAATGATAACAAGTGTTGGTACCACATGGCATGAGTTGCATTGAGTGCATTGAGTCTCATGGCATGAATATGTGATTGTTGTATGAAGTTATGCATATGTGTATGTACATGACTTGTGTAATTGAGAACTTTGGATATATGCATGATAAATATGCTTGGTGTTATATATCTGTGTGTGTGTGTGTGTGTGTGTGTGTGTGTGTGTGTGTGTACTTTATAATGAATTGTGATGAATAAACATAATTGTAAATATTTATGTGCAATAATGTGAATTGTGAATGTGTAATTGTGAATGATATTGACTGAAGAATTAATGAATAAACATGATTGTATATGTTTATATGAATTATGGTGAATTAAACATAATATGTAGGTTTAGGTGAATTGATTGAAATTGCGGATGTATGTATGAGGAAATATGTTTGGTGATTATCCATATATTTGTATATACATTGTGACGTATATGGATGACTTGTGGTGAGAATGTGATTATGTGTATTCTATACTTGTGTGTGAAATGTTGAATTGAGAACTTTGGATATATATAATTATATGCATTGATTATTATGATAATATTTCTCACCCTTCTGCTGGAATGATGTCCTATCTGACATCGTGCAGGTATCGAGAATAGAGCTGCTCGTAGTTGTGTGGTCGTTGTTGGTGTAGCCATTTAGTAATTTAGTTATATTGGGTCGAGTCATGCTCTGGTCATGTAACACTAGGATTGTTTGGTTTATATTTTAGAGATACATTATGTACTCTGTGATATGTTTTTATATTCATTGGAATATTATGATGTTGGCCTTGGTGCCTAAGTAATGTTGAAGTATGTGATGAATCTGAGTATTCTGTTAAGAGAATTATGTTATAAAATGAATTCGCTGCTACATGCAAAGTGAATTTGTGAGAAGCATGATTATTTATTATAAGTGTTAATGACAGATGGTTTTTTGATGTTTTGAAAGTTATGTGGGACGCCCTTTTGTGAATGCATGAAAATTTACTCTGATTATTTGTATATGTTTCGTGGGATTTAGAAGGGTGTTACATTAATGGTATCAGAGCAGGTCGGTCCATCCGGCCAAGTTGTCTGACGTTGTTTGTTCCCTTGTATGCGACATGTGTGTGAAAACACTATTGGTACGTGTTTGTTGCCTAACCTTGTCTGCAGAAGTGGTAATGATTCAAGTGGGGGAGAAACTTGTGCTTCTCCAGGATGCTGCAAGCGTGGAGTTGTAGCTCAGTGTGTGGTTAAACGCTCTTATAGTTTGGTAAAGATGGTTTATGCCCCATCATGATTTCGACTGTCTATTGACAAATTGAGGAACCGATCACCCTTAATCTCTTGTTGATAGTAGTTGGAATTGTGTTGGATGGGATAGATGTATCTTGCAAGCTTAGATGACGTGATGCAGTGAATTGTCTTGAGTTAAGCTAAGCACTTCAAAATTGTTTTGATGAGTCGGCACAAGACTGTGTTGAGATGTTTAATTTTGATGGGAATTTTGAGTGTTAATGAAAGTGGGAAGTTGACGATTTGCCGATTAATTGTGGTTGTCTGGAAGTTATCCTGACGAGATGGTGATACACAGCCAGGACATGAAGTGGAGGTGTGATTGACTTAGTTACGGAAACTAGTCCGATATTGAGAGCTCCATATTATATGTCTATTTGGATGGTCAAGGAATTAAATTGATTGAGTAGTTTTGAGACTTGTGTCTGTTGTGTGTGCTATGACAACAGATTGTGAGGTCGAGTATGTAAAGGGTGGATGGTGACTTCTGGTGATTAGTAAAGTAAAAGGTGGAATACAATATTGGTATAATTAGATCTTTAAACATTTTAAGAGTTGGAGAAGTGTTGAATGGCCTTCTAAGTGTGAAAAGGTTGTTTTCGTATTGTTGTCATAACGGGAGAACCGTAACTCGGAATGACGCCAGATTAGAAGCGTTGGAAGCGATTACAATACTCTATGTGATGGTGAAGTAGTGACATGGAATTAAGTTATTTATTGATGGAATACGTTTGGATGTTGTAGTGAATGCGGAAAGTGCGATTCGTGTTTCCGCCATAACTCATAAATTAGGTGAGTTAATGGTTGTGTTAACCGCTGATATTTTGATATATTCGAAGAGTATAGAGGATCGTGTTGAGCATCGGGAACTTGAGTTATCAGTGTTGGAGAAGAAGCAGTGATATGCCGTTGTGAAGAAGTTCAAGGAGTTTTGGAGAGCTGTCAACAGCTCGTGTGTTGATTTTTGCCGATTCCGACATAACTGTTCGTTGTGTTGTGTAATGCTTTGTTGATATGATTGGGAGATATGTTAAGTGCAACATCAGCGAGTTTAGTTATGATTGGAGGCAATTTAAATTACATAAGAGGGATTATCTAACAAGTGATTTAGAGTTGGTTGTTGTTGTGTTTATGCCGGAGTTGGAGACTTCAATTGGTTAGTGTGAGATTTGAAATGGTTGGTGAATCTCAAGAGCTTAAGGTATTTGTTAATTTGAAAGAGTTGAATATGAGGCGGAGAAAATGATTGGGACTCCTGAAGGATTATGGTTTTGGATTGAATTACCATTCAGGTGAAGCAAACGTAGTAGCTTATGCATTGACTTGGAAATATTTGCATATACTGATGATGATGGTGAAAAGAGTTAGAACGGATTGAGCGATTTTGTGATATGAGTTTGGTTGTTAAGAGACTTCTTATGGAGTTAAGCTTAGTATGTTGGACTTTACTAGTGGTATTCTTGATGAGATTCGATAAGGTCACAACTCTGGTTTGAGTTGGTAGAATGGTTGAATTTGATGAATTAAAGTCGAAGAGCTGACTTTCAGATCTATGGAAATGGTATCATGAGATTTCGTGATAGACTTTGTATTCTATATATTATTAAGTGGAATAAGAGTATTGAGGTAGATGGAGTATCCATCCCGGTGCTATGAAGATGTAACCGGATTTGAGGAAATTATTTTGATGGCCATAGATGAAGAGAGAAGTGGTTGAGTTTGTATATGATGGTTAGACTTGTTAGAAGTCGAAGAATGAACGTCAGAGACCGTTGGGTCCGATGCAACCGTTGAATATTCCAGAGCGGAAATCGGATAGTATTCCCATGGATTGTGTGTTGGGTTTTCCGGAGATTTTAGGGATATGATTTTACTTGGGTGATTTCGGATAGAATGACTAAATTGGCTCTTTTCCTAACAAGAAAGATTAATCATTCTATGTTGAAGCTAGCTGAGATGTATATCGATGAAGTGATGAAGTTGTATGAGATGTCGTCGAATATTGTGTCAGATGGGAATCTGAGTTTTCTTCGAGATTTTGGGAGAAATTGCAGACGCTTTGAGTACCATAATAGAGTTGAACTCTGCCTATCATCCGTGGATGGATGGACGGACAGAGAAAACTATCCAGACTTTAGAGGATTTGTGAAGAGCTTGTGTGTTGGATCAAGGTGGATCGTGGGATAGTTAATTATCGTTGATTGGATTTCCTACAATAACCGCTATCATTCTAGTATCGGAATAACATCGTATGAGGCTTTGTAGGGTAGGAGGTGTAGGACTCCTTTGTGTTGATGTGTGTCCAGCGAGAGTGTTATACTCGGACCTGAGATTGTACAAGAGACGATTGAAAAGATCAAAAGGATCCAAGAAAGGACGTGTTCTGAGAGTTACGATAGTAACTGGTGTTGGTCGAGCTTGAGGTCTCGGAAGCACACACTGTGTTTTGTTGATCTGTATCAGAGTGGCGCAGCGGAAGTGTGGGGAAAATAGCAGGTTAGACTATTTTACCGCTGTCACTTGTGGGAATGGCATGATATGTTCATGTGTCTAAGCTGAAAGAAGTACATTGATTCAGATGGATAATGTACGAGTGAGGGGGATTTGACTGTTGAGGCATTGCTAGTTCAGGTTGATGAACGAGAAGCAACTTCGAAGTAAAGGGATTCCTTTGGTGGAGGTAGTTTGGGAGAAAGTTGGATTTGGGAGATTGGAATGCGAGAGTCGTATCCAGAGTTGTTTGAATCAGGTAACATTTTCGAGGACGAAAATTCCTAAAGTGGAGGAGGGTTATAACAGCCCAATTTTCATTAATTAATTATTTATGTTAATTAATTGATTTATTGGAATTATTGGATGATTATTTAAATGATTTGGTAGATAATTGGAGAGAAGAAAATATAATGGAAAGAAAAGAAAAGATAGAAAGGAAAGAAAGGAAAAGAAGAGAAAGAAAGAAGGAAGAAGAGAGAAGAGGAGAAAATAGAGGAAAAGCTTGGAATCGTCAAGAACAGCTTCTAGCTTCCGATTAATCAAGGTAAGGGTGTGAAATGTTTTTATTCTATCAGTGTTTATGATTATGTATGGATTGTATGGATTGTTTGGGTGTTTCCTCCATTTTCCATTCAAGGGCATAAATGAGTTTAATCTGTAGAATCGAAGTTTTAACGAATAAAATCGAGAATAAAGTGTGTAGTTTAGTCGAGGGATGTTAGACTAAGATTATAGGAACTGGTTTGGTGAGAATCGGTTGATTTTGTGAAGAGTTGAGGATTGATGACAGTGAGGGTTTTTGAGTTCGCAGACGTTCGCTAGTACCTTCGCTAAGCGAACAGGTCGCGAGTGTTCGCTAGCAACTCGCTAGGCGAGCAAGTTAGCAAGAGGTCCCATACTTGGGCAGAATATATTTGATCTGGTTTGCTGGTAGCAAGTGAGGTAGCAAAGTATTCGCTAGGGCCTCGCTGCAGCGAGTAGGAAGCGAGCAAAGTCAATAGCTTTTGTTTGTCTTCGCGAGCTTGTTCGCTAGGCGAACAGATAGCGAGTATTCGCTAGGGACTCGCTAGGCGAGCAAGCCAGTGAGCGTGACAGCATTTGGTTTTCTTGAGATTCCATCCTATGTTGATTTCTTGGTTCGACTGTGTTCGATCCTTGTTGGAAATAAGTAAGTGTGTGTTGTGAAACGTATGTTGTGGGTAGCCGTAACGCGTGAATCCTAGATTGTGGAATTGATTATGAAATGTGACCTTTTGGCGTATATAATGTATTATCTTAAATTGATTAAAAATGCATGATGAATTGTGATGAGGTTTGTTGCCGTTTGGCACGACGTTGTGAATATATATATATATATATATATATATATATATATATATATATATATATATATATATATATATATATATATATATATATATATATATATATATATATATATATATATATATATATATATATATATATATATATATATATATATATATATATATATATATATATATATATATATATATATATATATATATATATATATATCGATTATATGTTATAGTATGTGAAGAATGCATGGGAACATATTGTGAATATGTGTGCATTGCTTGATAATGTGGTGATGATATTGAATTATGAATGCATATTGTTTTTATGCGATGTTGTGAAGAATGCATGGGAACATATTGTGAATAGGTGTGCATTGCTCGATGAATATGATGTTATTGAATATGAATATGTTGTGTGTGCAATCATGTTATAATTCTTGAGTAATTAATTATTTGAATGCATGGGATTAAGATGCGGGAACGGTCTTAAGTGCATTTGGTGGTTGATTGCATATGCATCATTCAGTCAAGAGGCAATGTTTGCTAGTTTCATGGAGACTAGTGACTTGTGAAGGTGAGAAAATACGTAGAAGGAGTTGAATAAGTATGAAGATAAAACTTAGTAATAAAAACTCAAGGATTTTTTATCCTGGTTCGTTGAACTCAACTACTCCAGTCCACCCTATCAAGAGTGATTTGCCTTTCTCAAACAAGGACTTAATCCACTATTTAATCAACTGATTACAATAGTAAGCACTAAGAACAATTGTTCAAAGTCTTCTCAAGAACTACTGATCCTAACTGGATCTTCTTAAGGTTCTCTTACAATCAAATGTAATAATAATACAAGTGTTAAAAATGCTTCTAATAAAGCTTTATCACAACTGTGATTTTTCACTTAAGATGAAGAACAATGAAATAAATTCAACAAGAATGTATAAGTTGTATGAGAGCTTGTAATGAATTCTTTCAAGTATTTCGTCAACTGAAGAAGATGAATGGAGTCTTGCTTTTATAGGCACAGAGATCCAAGAGCTTTTCACGTTGAGAACAGTGTACCAAAAAGGTCTGAGCCTTTTTGTCTTCACATCATATGACCTTTCCTGGAAGAAGAATGCACAGAGAAATCCTTTTTGTCTGTGTTCTTGTGTCTAGCATAAATAAGGAAAGAGTCGTTTGGTTATTCCAACGGACATAACTTTGAATTCTTCTTCAACAATTTTCAGCAAGAATCATCAGAGTCTAAATTGGTCAAAGCCTTCTGATGTTCATCAGAGTTTGCTGAATCAGAGTCTTTGCAGCAAGTGTGCTTTTAGCGTGTAAATGTTCAAAGCAGAGTTTTGAATCAGATCCTCAGTACTGGCAGCATTAGTACTATCAGAGTCTTCTGAAGTAACTGTGCTAGTAACTCTTCATACAGAATTCCTCATTGCTTCAGATGCTTCTGTAGCTTCTGCTTCAGATTCTTCTGTAGCTCCTGCTTCAGATTCTTCTGGAGGCAGCGCTCAGAAACTTCTGGAGGCAGCGTTCAGAATCTTCTAAGAGATGCTTCTGACGCTTCAGAGCCTTGCATATTTCTTATGTTCAGATCTAATTTGCTTCTGGAGTGATATTTACTTTAACATCTGCAGCAAACATTCTCAAGCAAATTTTAGAGTATATAATTCTTTAATACAAAATTTCATAATAGTTATCATCAAAACATAGAGATATTATTAAGAACCAATATGTGTTATAACAATCTCCCCCTTTTTGATGATGACAAAAACATCAGAAATTTTGTTCAATAGAAAAGAAAATAATTATAACTCCCCCTGAGATGATGAATCTCCCCCTGAATTGAATACTAAGAAGAAATAGAAACTTCCCTTTTTACATGAGTATTCTTTTCAGAATCAGAGCCTGAATGTTCTAAACATTAGATCTTGCATGTTTCAGAGTCAGAGTCTGATAAGTTAAATATGATCTGGGAGTCTCAGAGTTTCTTTTAAAGAATATGTCAGATTTATCAAACATTCTGAAACACCAAGAGTTAGTTATAATTGATATGTTTGAAGTTTCATTTAGGTAGAGTTTATTGAACAGTCAGATCCATTTTCTCCCCCTTTTTGTCATAATCAAAAAGTAAAAACTTTAAAAAACAAATAAAAGGAAATAGAAAAGATAAATCATGTAGAGAAAACACTGAGTCATTCATTCATATAGAGTAAAAGATACAAAACATCAGATAAACAACAAGTACAGGTGCACAAACATCAGATGCAGAAAAAAATAAATTAAGTTTGTTTGGATAGAACCATCTTCAACAGGTTAGTGATCTCACATGAGGACTGTTCTTGCTTTGACATCCACTTAGCCGTGTTTTCATTCTTCTGATCTTGTTTGGACATCCATTGAGCCATGTCTTAAGACTTCTGATCTTGCTTAGCCATCCATGACTTAATCTCATATTGACCAGCTTCCAGAATTGCAATCTTATCTTCAAGATCTGGATACTCTTGCTTGACCTCAGATGAAGAAGGTGGGGCAGAGCCTGAAGTAGGAACAAAGTCAATTTCCATAGGAGATGCAGAGTCAGAAGCAATAGATCCAGAGGGATGTTCCACAAGAGTCATAGCCAGAGGGTTTTCTTCAGATGCAGATTCAGCAGTCACTTCTGTATCACATACTTCAGAGGATGAGGGAACATCTTCAAGAAGCAATGGTTCAGATCTTTTAACAGTCCAGAGCAAACTTCTAGCAGTCTCAGCAAATCTGAGCTTCACATCATCAGAACATACATTCTTCAGATTTGAGGCTACAGTATTGAATCTGTTGATGAAGCTATTCCAGATAGCATCAGATTCATTTGCATCCATGGTTGACAGACATCTCTTCTGAACAAAGCCTAAATGCATTTTTATTTCTTTCAGAAAACTTGTAAATAAATTATCAACATTCAGCCTAGATTTTGGTTTCAGAAGGGTTTCCAAGGTGAAAGGCTTAGGTTGAGGTGGTGGTGGAATGGTGAATTCAGGAATAATAATTAGAGGGCTAGGATATGCTGGTTTCTTCTGGGCTGGCATGATACGAAAGAATGGTTTGATTCTGCGAATAGAAGGTATCACAGCCTTTGGATTGTCAAAATAGGGAACAAATGCAGATTGTTTTTCCTTAATAAGAAAAGGAATAAACTCTTATTGAGGTGGTTGATCAAAAAAATTGTCAATATCAAATCCAGATGGAAGGTGATCAGATGGAAAAGGTTTAGCAGAAACAACTGAAACAAATTCAGATGTTCTTGGTTCAGGAATGGGTTCAGGGTTGGTAGTTTCAGAAGAAATGGGTGGTTATGGTTGGTTAGCTTCAAATAGTCTCAGAGAGGGAGGTGAAATGAAATCTAGATGGATATCAGATTCAGATGAGTTTGAGGATGTGGTTGGGGTACAAGACATAGAAGACACTTCAAATACAGTCTTGAGAGGTGTAACGTTGAGAACCTATGTCTCAGGTATGTTTGTTTCAGGAGGGTTGGTTGGTTCTGATTGATTCTCAGAAGGTTTTGATGGAGGTTCAGATACAAGTGGTTCAGAGATAAGTGGTTCAGAAACAACTTGTTCAAGTGCAACAGGATCAGATGCAACTGGATCAGATTGTATGTGTTCAGATGTATCTGGTTGTTGCTTTTATGGATGTTGTTGTGGTGTAGATTGTCCTGTTGGTTTTGTTATAGGTGTTGGAGTTTTGTTTTCTGGTGTTGTTGTTGTTGGTTCAGATGGTGGAGTAACAGAAGTTTTTAGTGGAGTAATGGAAATAGGATCAGATGATTTTTGTGGTGAAGGAATTTTTGATGGTTCAGATTTTTGGGATGGAGCAGGAATAGATTGTTTTTGAGTGGGAGGAGGTTTAGGAATAGAACTAAATGTTGATTCATTTATGACAATTTTAGAGAAAGAAGATACAGATGTTTTAGTACCTTTAGTCTTGATACGTTTGGTGGGAACAGAGGGAACTTCTCCAGAAGCTTTTCTCTTGATCTGCTTCTGTGGCTTGTCAGCTACTTTTGGCTTCTTCTAAGCAGCAACTTCTTCTGCTTCAGATTGACTTCTTTTCCTCATGTTCTCATTGTATACATCTGGCATTGGTTCTCTTGCTCTTTTCAGAATATCTGCAGGAATTGGCGTTCCATCTGCTTTGCATGAATCAATATACCTCACAATGATATCCCTTGGTTCCTCAGCACCAAACAGTGGAAAATTATCAATAGGAATTCTCTTCTAACTGATTTTAGAAATATTCAATTTCTTGGGTGCAGCGGTGAGTTCCTCTACAATTTTTAGTCTCTGAAGACTCTTTGCATTCAGAGGTTTTCCAACAATAGATTCAAGTTCATCCTTAACTCCAGCTTCATACAGAGCAGTCACCAGACCATTCTCTGTCAGAATGTCTGAAATCAACCTTCCAAAGGGGATCCATGTTCTGATCTTCTGACCCTTATCCTTTACAAATTCTCTTGAAGCATTGATATGGTTCCATAAATGCATAAATAGAATGTAAGGAATATCTACTTTAGTACTCTGACTCAAACAGTACATGAAGTAGAGTTGTTCATTGTTCACATAATCTGGAGAATTGGTAGATTTTCTGTGATGGATGCGTCCCAGAAAAATCTTTGCCTAGATTTTGCAGTCAGGCTTCAGATCCTTAAATTTGTTAGAGGCCTGTCCAGAAGTGATGACTTCCTCATAAACTTCCTCCATGTCCACACGCCTAGATGGCAGATGACATACTCCATCAGTCTCCTCATACCCTATGAGTTTCCTGATTAGATCTTCAGTTATTATGATCTCCTTTCCCAAAACAGAAGACAAGATGAATTTTGGATAAACAGATGCATGTATCCAGAATTCTTTCACCAGATGAGGGTAAACTGGTCCAAATAATCTGTCAAAATATTTAACCCAGCCTTGTGCATCAATTATAGAACGAAATTCAAACCCATTTTCAGCTAGCGAATCAAATTCCACCATTGATACACAGAGAACTTCAAGTTTGTCCACAGGAGTCAACAATGTCCTCTTAGGTACTGTGAATGGAGTCACACCCATATTTGAAGAAGTAACTGCAGCCATAGTTGATTTAAATTGAGCTGCTGTAGAAGATGAAGTTGCCATTGAAGAGGATAAAGATGATTTGGACGAGGGTTTAGGGTTTTTGTGAAAAGAGAATAGAAGACATAAATGCAAAAACTTGTTTGTGATGTGAAAAGTGTGAAATTGATGTGAAATGTGGTATTTAAAGATGAAACACTTAAGGCAATCAAACAGACACACAAAGCACGTTTTCACATAGCATTAAATGACAATTAATGAAAGAGAATAAAAATCATTTCAAACATTAATTGATTCTGACAAATTGGGGGGAAAGTCAAGATTTTCACTATTCAAACCATACCTCAAATGTCTCTTCAGTAGTGTACACGCAATCTTTTCAGATTCAGAGTGACACGTGTTTGCTTGCATGTGCTTCTGAATTTTCTTGAGAAATGAAACGTTAGCCAACGTTCAGATCCTCTAAGATTGATTAGTTCAAATACACAAATAATAATAATTGAATAAATCAAATAAATAACAGATGAAATACTTCAGAGTTTTAAACATTTTGCATCTGAGAAATTTGCTTCTGGTAAATATCATTTTGGACAAAAATCCATACCAATATTTTTCAGAATAAATTTGAACCTATCTTCAGCAAGGGGTTTTGTGAAAATATCTGCCCATTGATGATCTGTATCAACAAAGGCTTAGTTTATAATTCCCTTCTGAACATAGTCTCTGATGAAATGATGTTTAATTTCTATATGTTTTGCCTTAGAGTGTAAAATAGGGTTTTTAGACAAACATATAGCAGAAGTATTATCACATAATATATAAATGTTACTTTCAAATATCTGATAGTCTTCTAGCTGACTTTTCATCCAGAGCATCTGCGTGCTACATCCAGCAACAGCTATATATTTTGCCTCTGTAGTTGACAGTGAAATTGTGGGTTGCTTCTTGTTGTACCAAGAGATTAGATTTCTTCCTAGAAATTGACAACTTCCGGAAGTACTTTTTCTTTCCACTCTGTCTCCAGCGTAATCAGCATCACAGAATCCAACTAATTTGAAATCATCAGATTTTCTGTAACACAAACCCATATTAGAAGTACCTTTCAGATACCTTAGAATCCTCTTAACAGCTGTTAAGTGTGATTCTCTAGGACCTGATTGGAATCTAGCACATAAGCATACACTGAACAAAATGTCAGGTCTAGAAGCAGTTAAGTAGAGAAGAGATCCTATCATACCTCTGTAGAGTTTCTGATCTACTTTCTTACTTACCTCTTCCTTACCAAGTGTACTAGTTGGATGCATGGGAGTCTTTGCCATCTTACTATCAGTCATGTTAAACTTCTTCAGAAGCTCTTTAACATATTTAGTCTGATGAATGTAAGTACACTCTAGAGTTTGGTTGACTTGAATTCCCAGAAAGAATCTCAATTCTCCCATCATGCTCATTTCAAATTCTTCCTGCATACATTGAGCAAACTCCTTTCCTAGCATAACATTGGTATATCCAAATATAATATCATCCACATATATTTGACAAATTAGAAGATCTTTCTTAAATATTTTACAAAAGAGTGTTGTGTCCACTTTGCCTCTGATGAAATTTTTCTCCAGAAGAAAATTTCTTAACCTCTCATACCAAGCTCTGGGAGCTTGTTTTAAACCATAAAGAGATTTCTTTAGTTTGAAAACATGTTCTGGAGATTTTTCACTCTCAAAACCAGGAGGTTGGTGAACATAAACTTCTTCTTCTATAATAACATCTAGAAAGGCACTTTTAACATTCATCTGATATAGAGTGATGTTATACTGTGCAGCAAAAGAAATGAGTAAACGAATAGACTTTAACCTTGCTACAGGAGCATAAGTCTCTGTATAATCAATTCCTTCTTGCTGACTGTAACCTTGAGCAACAAGCCTTGCCTTATTTCTTTCAACTTCTCCTTTCTCATTAAGCTTGTTCCTGAAGACCCATTTAGTACCAATTATGTTGAGTCCTTTTGGTCTTGGAACTAAATCCCATACATCATTTCTTGTGAATTGATTTAGCTCTTCTTGCATGGCAATTGATCGGTGGTTTTTACACGTTATTTTACCGTTTATGTCAGTTAATCATTTGTTTTGTCTTGTCGCATTTTATTTGTTTTTATTACATTTTACGCGTCGATTTGGTATTTTTACTGTTTCTAGGTTCAGGTATACAATAAAGGAGAAGCAGAGCAAAAACTGGGAAAAAATGGCAAGATTTCGGAAGAGTTTTGTTGTGAAATCTTTAGCAGTCTGCACGAAAATGATCATAACTGGAGTTCCGGGAATCCGTTTGAGGCGTTCTAAAAACCGTCGGAAATCTAAGAGAGAGAGCTACGACTTTCGTGTTGGAGTCGAAGTCAGATTCGAAACAGGGGTGCAACACGGGTGCCCGTGTTGTGTGACACGGCCCGTGTTGCAGGATTTGCTCAGAAAAGGCGATTTTTGGAGAAAAAATAGTGGCACAACACGGGTGCCCGTGTTGTGTGACACGGCCCGTGTTGTGACACCTGGGACTTACAAATTTCACGCGAAAAATCTTTCAGGAAGCCAACACGGGCGCCCGTGTTGCCTGACACGGCCTGTGTTGCAGGAAGCGCTTTTTTCCCTATTTTTCTTGTATTTTTGACTCTTGTGATCCCCGAGGGTATTGTGGGTATTTCCCTAATGATTAGTTTGAATTGAGACTATTTGATACGTGTTTAGAGAAAGAAGAAGGATTGGACTTTTGAACGGAAAAGGGATTTTGACGATAAAGATTGAAGCGATCAAGGATTTGGGAACGGAAGATCCTCATGAGCGGAAGCGATTGAAGATCAAGGCAACCAATTCTCTTGTAATATTAAATTTTATTGTTGATTTTATATTTATTATTATGAGTAGCTAAACCCCCCAATGCTAGGGGGTGTCCTTGAATTGACTCTGTAATAACCTTGTTTCCTTTGAATAATGGATTTCACTACTTTCTAATCATCGTTGTTATTGTATAATTTTCTTATGGCTTTTCTTATTTGACAAATAAGGATTTGTTTTACGGTTAACCTTAGGTTTGGAAAAACGATCGTTAACGCGTTTATACGATAATACTATAGTAGATATTGCCTAGGAATGGGGATACCCTATAGTAACTGTAATGTTTTAGATAAAATATGTTGCTTGGGATTGTTCCTATACCGCCAAGGAATTGGGGTATAGGAAGAATACCAAAGGGTTTTCTACTAAGGAATTAGAGTCAACTAATCTTTAAAACCGGTAACGATTGAATTGAGCAGTGATTTCTGAAAAATAAGGATTAAGGTTATTATAAGGTTTTTTCATACACCATACTCTAGCATGCTTCTCATAACTGTCTAAACCTTTATTTTACTGCTTTTGCCTTTTGGCCTTTAAATTGTAAGAAACAAACCAAAACCCTTATGACTTTTTGTTCAATTGTATTATTTTAGAACTTGTGTTCATACGCAGTCCGCGAGATCGATATTCGGGGAATTTCCCCTTATTACTACATCGGTACAATTAGTACACTTGCTAATTTACCGGTCAAGTTTTTGGCGCCGTTGCCGGGGACTGCTAGAAATATAAGTTTAATTCTAATTCAATTGAAATTTTGTTGCTCTGCGACCAAAATTTTAATTTCAATTTTTTAATTTTAATTTTTATTATTTTTATTTTGTTACTACTAATCTGCGTCTAACACTTTCATGCGAGGAGATCCCTCAGCTAATTTTTTCTTTGGACGCAGAAATTGAAAGGACTCTACGCGAAAGACGTAGGCAAGCTAGACTATTAGCTTCAGAAGAGGAAGGAGTTTCTGTTCATTCAGATTCGGGTTCAGAATCAGAAAGAGATACTGAAGCTATGGCGGATCTCCCACCAGCGGAGAGACTTTTGGGAGACTATGGAGGGGAAAATGCTCAACCAAACCGGATGACCATTGTGAATCAACCAGTGAATGTCGCAAAGTTCCAGCTGCATCCGAGCACAATCACTCACCTTGAGATGAGACCTTTCACCGGAAAGGTTAGCGAAGACGCAAATAAGCATCTACAGAGATTTCTGACGATGAGCACTACACTAAAGATTGAAGGACACACAAATGAAGCTAAAAGGTTAAGAATGTTCCCGTTCACTTTATCTGAAGAAGCTGAAGAATGGTTTTACTCCTTACCAGCCGGAAGTATTATTGCGTGGGAAGAAATGGAAAAAGCCTTTCTGAATGAGTATTTTTCTGCCTCTGTGTATATTCGCAAACGATATGATATTATGAATTTTAAACAGAGGGAGGGAGAATCACTCTGGGACTCGTATAAAAGGTTCAAACGGTTATTGGTTGCATGTCCTACTCACAATCTAGATCAAACTGAACAGATGCAGATGTTTGTGAATGGTCTTAAGATGAAGACTAAGCAGTTAATCGATACAGCATCCGGTGGTTCATCCAACTTTACAACAGCCACTGGAATCAGAAAAATTATTGAAGCGATCACTGCAAATGAACATCTGGAATTATATGACCGGAGTGTGAGTAATCCGGAAGAAACAGTTGACTTGAAGTTGGCCGCACAAGTTGTGAAAATGGAAGATCGAATCAAGGCTGAAGTGGAAAGAAGGCTTAAAGGGATGAAGGTGAGTACTGAAACTGTAGCTCAAGTTCAACCTGTCAAAGTTATTAGTTGTGAGATTTGTAATGGTCCCCATTATACTGTGCATTGTCTTGCGACTACTCAACAAGTTGAAGAGATAAAAGTTTTGAGGCAGAACAATCCGTATTCTCAGACCTATAATCCAGGATGGAAGAATCATCCTAATTTTTCATGGAAAGACCAAAACCAACCTCCATATCAAAAACAACAACAACAGGCCCCTCAAAAAGCAGAATGGGAGTTAGCTATTAAAAGAATGGCAGCTCAAAGTATGCAATTCCAAGAAGAAACCTGAAACATTCAAAGGAAAATCACAGCTTCCATCAAAAACCTTGAGTCGCAGATGGGACAGATAGCCCAACACCTCTCAACACACGCTCAAGGAACCCTCTCGAGCGCGACAGTACCGAATCCGAAAAATCAAGAGAGTATTAATGCTGTCAAAACAAGAAATCAGAAAGCGATAGAAGAGGAGAAAACCAAGGGGGAAGAATGTATAGAGGTGGAACTTGAGGTAAGAAAAAAAATAAAAGAACCAGAAGAAGCTGTACTAACTGAAAAGTCAACTGGAGAGAAAAAGAAAGAGGAGGTCAAACCGAAAATCAAATTACCATTCCCTCAAAGAGTTACAAAGAAGGATCAGAGCGAGAAAGACTTTGGAAAGTTCAGTGCAATGTTCAACAAATTGGTAATCAACATGCCCTTCTTTGTAGCACTTGAGCAAATGCCTTTGTACAAGAAGTTCATGAAAGAGGTTATAGGTAAAAAGAGACCAATGGGTGAAGAATCAAAGACCACAACTGAGCAATGCAAGGAAATAGCACAAGAAAGGAAAATACCAATCAAGATGAAGGATCCTGGACCAGTTGTAATTCCATGTACTATAAAGGATCGAACTTTTATGAAAGTCTTGATCGATTCAGGTGCTAGTGTGAGTCTCATGCCGTTATCAATTTTCAAAAAGCTGGATATTGGAAAAGTGAGCGATACGGGAACAAGCTTGAAGTTTGCCGACCACACAACCAAGATGGCATATGGGCTAGCAGAGGATGTTCTAGTGACAATCAATAACTTCACTTACCCCGTTGATTTTCAAATCATGGATATACCCGAGGATGAAGAAACTTCGATCATACTTGGTCGGCCGTTCTTGCTTACTAGTCGGTGCAATATTGATGTGGAAAAAGGTACGCTCACTTTGAAATTTTTTGATGAGGAAATCACTTTAAAAACTCAAGAGGGTCGAAAGAAAGGTAAGGAGAAATATGTCAAACCTTCAGTTGGAAAGATTAACACAACTAAGAAGGTAGAACGATCAAAACCATTTCAAGTTGCTCTTATCTCTGAACCGGCACAATATTCTGTTGCGAAGAAGTCGAGTAATAGAGTTTGGAAGTTGAAGTACCCCCCATAATAATGGGGAGTCGATCGTCGAGCCATACGACGTTAAACGAAGCGCTGCGTGGGAGGCAACCCACGGTTTTATGAATTGATGTTGTTTCTTTTGTTGTTATTGTTTTTGCAGGAATAAACGAGATTTTACAAGGGAAAACGTGGAAGCAGCGAAGAGGTACTGCATTACCTGTCGACCCCTCTGTGAGGATCTCTGTGAGTACACCTCTTCTTCTCTTGATTCTTGAACATTGAGACAATGTTTAGTTCAAGTTTGGGGGAGGTTTTACCGTTTTGAATTGTTTATTTAAACACCTTTTTATTTTTAAGTTCGGTAAAAATCACATCGAATTCGCCCATATGGAGATCATAAATTTTTTTCTTGTGATTAGTAGGTGTGTAAGGTAGTCAAGAAAGTATTTAGAGTTCAAGGGAAGTGGAGTTTGAACTAAGGAACTTGGGAAAGTTTGGAAATTGAGGTATGACTTGAACACCCTAGGTTCCCCAGAGTAAGGAAACGAGTCCAACGTGTAGATTTGTGCCATAGTACTTGGATTTGAAAAGTATACCCCGATTAGTTCATTGTGATAGTCCTGCATAATAAAAAAAAATTGTTTTGAGAATGATGTGTGGCAAGTATACCCCGATTAGTTCATTGTGATAGTCCTGCATAATAAAAAAAAATTTGTTTTGAGAATGATGTGTGGCAACAAAAAAAAAAGAGTTGAATAATGACGGTAAAGACAACCTGTCCTTCTAAGTTGGGTAACCCTCACCCGATTATTTAGCCTAACGGCGGTTGAATCTCTATAGTCGTCCCAAAGTGGACTAATAAACGCCTGTGAGCGAGAAAAAGAATAAAGGTGCCACAGGAAAAAATCTCGAGCAAATGTGTGCCTTAATCTGATTATCCGAATGAAAGGGGTAGAAAATCGAAGAAAAGACTTAAGCCCAAAGCATAGTTGGAGAGGTGGCCGAAAGGGAGATTTAGGTCCGTAAGTTTACTGCGGTATGTGTTTATGTAATGCCTTCGTTAACGGATGAGTACCGAAAGAGCTGATTTGAGCCGATCGGAACTAAGACTCACGTATGAGTATCGACACGCCTTACACCCTGAACCCTTCACTTGATGTGCTGTTTGACTTGAAAATTATTTATCCAAGCTTTTTGCTTGAGGTCAAGCAATGGTTTAAGTTTGGGGGAGTTTGATCGGTGGTTTTTACACGTTATTTTACCGTTTATGTCAGTTAATCATTTGTTTTGTCTTGTCGCATTTTAGTTGTTTTTATTACATTTTACGCGTCGATTTGGTATTTTTACTGTTTCTAGGTTCAGGTATACAATAAAGGAGAAGCAGAGCAAAAACTGGGAAAAAATGGCAAGATTTCGGAAGAGTTTTGTTGTGAAATCTTTAGCAGTCTGCACGAAAATGATCATAACTGGAGTTCCGGGAATCCGTTTGAGGCGTTCTAAAAACTGCCAGAAAGCTAAGAGAGAGAGCTACGACTTTTGTGTTGGAGTCGAAGTCAGATTCGAAACAGGGGTGCAACACGGGTGCCCGTGTTGTGTGACACGGCCCGTGTTGCAGGATTTGCTCAGAAAAGGCGATTTTTGGAGAAAAAACAGTGGCACAACACGGGTGTCCGTGTTGTGTGACACGACCCGTGTTGTGACACATGGGACTTGCAAATTTCATGCAAAAAATCTTTCAGGAAGCCAACACGGGCGCCCGTGTTGCCTGACACGGCTCGTGTTGCAGGAAGCACTTTTTTCCCTATTTTTCTTGTATTTTTGACTCTTGTGATCCCCGAGGGTATTGTGGGTATTTCCCTAGTGATTAGTTTGAATTGAGACTATTTGATACGTGTTTAGAGAAAGAAGAAGGATTGGACTTTTGAACGGAAAAGGGATTTTGACGATAAAGATTGAAGCGATCAAGGATTTGGGAACGGAAGATCCTCATGAGCGGAAGCGATTGAAGATCAAGGCAACCAATTCTCTTGTAATGTTAAATTTTATTGTTGATTTTATCTTTATTATTATGAGTAGCTAAACCCCCCAATGCTAGAGGGTGTCCTTGAATTGACTCTGTAATAACCTTGTTTCCTTTGAATAATGGATTTCACTACTTTCTAATCATCGTTGTTATTGTATAATTTTCTTATGGATTTTCTTATTTGACAAATAAGGATTTGTTTTACGGTTAACCTTAGGTTTGGAAAAATGACCGTTAACGCGTTTATACGATAATACTATAGTAGATATTGCCTAGGAATGGGGATACCCTATAGTAACCGTAATGTTTTAGATAAAATATGTTGCTTGGGATTGTTCCTATACCGCCAAGGAATTAGGGCATAGGAAGAATACCAAAGGATTTTCTACTAAGGAATTAGAGTCAACTAATCTTTAAAACCGGTAATGATTGAATTGAGCAGTCATTTCTGAAAAATAAGGATTAAGGTTATTACAAGGTTTTTTCATACACCATACTCTAGCATGCTTCTTATAACTGTCTAAACCTTTATTTTACTGCTTTTGCCTTTTGGCCTTTAAATTGTAAGAAACAAACCAAAACCCCTATGACTTTTTGTTCAATTGTATTATTTTAGAACTTGTGTTCATACGCAGTCCGCGAGATCGATATTCGGGGAATTTCCCCTTATTACTACATCGGTACAATTAGTACACTTGCTAATTTACCGGTCAGCAATAATCCAGTCATTGTCTTGCAGAGCTTCATCCACAGAAGTTGGTTCAATAATTGACACCAATCTAAATAATGATGCTTCAGATGATCTAAGAAAGGATCTTGTTCTGATAGGATCATCCTTCTTTCCAATGATCACATCCTCTGGATGAGAGGCTTTGATTCTGGAAGATGATCCTCTAACAGTTGATTCTTCAAAAATATTCAAGTTGTTCATCTGAGAAGTTCAAGGAATTGCATCTGACGTTGCTTCAGGTTCCTTCACTTGAGCTTTGTCTGCCTCTGAGCCTTCAGAGTCTGTGAGAACTACTTCTTTATCTGCAGAACTTTCAAACTGCTTTGGCTTTTCAATGCCAAGCTTATCATCAAATCTAACATGAATAGATTCTTCCACAATCTGTGTTTCAGTATTGTATACTCTATAGCCTTTAGAGCGTTCAGAATACCCAAGCATGAAAGACTTATGTGCTTTAGAATCAAACTTGTTCAGATTCTCTTTAGTATTCAACATATAGCAAATACATCCAAAAGGATGGAAATATGAAATGTTGGGCTTTCTGTTCCTCCACAATTCATAGGGGAGTCTTTTCCAGAAGAGGTCTTACAGACACTCTGTTCTGAATGTAACAGGATGTGTTGATTGCTTCTGCCCAAAAATGTTTTTTTCCTCTCTACAACCTCATTCTGTTGTGGAGTTCTAGGACAGGAAAAATCATGAGCAATGCCATTTTCATTAAAATATTTTTCAAAATATTTGTTTTCAAACTCACCACCATGATCACTTCTGACTTTAATTATTTTGAAATCTTTTTCATTCTGGACTTGTTTGCAGAAGTCAAAGAACACAAAATGTGACTCATCCTTGTGTTTTAAGAACTTTACCCATGTCCACCTACTGTAGTCATCAACAATGACTAATCCATACTTCTTGCCTCTGATGGATGCAATTTTCACTGGTCCAAACAGATCAATGTGAAGTAATTCTAATGGTCTTGAGGTTGAAACAACATTTTTAGATTTAAAGGAAGATTTTGAAAACTTTCCCTTTTGACATGCTTCACAAAGAGCATCTGAGTTGAACTTCAGCTTAGGAAGTCCTCTGACCAGATTGAGTTTATTAATCTGAGATATATGTCTCATATTAATATGCCCCAATCTTCTGTGTCAGACCCATTGCTCATCATTAATAGACAAGAGGCATTTAACATTTTGAACTTTAAGTTCTGAAAGATTTATTTTGTAAATGTTGTTCTTCCTCTTTCCATTAAATAGGATTGAGCCATCCTTCTGACTAGGAGCTTTACAACATTGTTGATTAAATATTATATCATAACCATTGTCACTTAATTGACTTATGGACAATAGATTATGCTTTAATCCTTCTACAAGAAGAACATTAGATATAGAGGGAAGGTTACCGTTACCAATAGTACCAGAGCCAATGATCTTGCCCTTCTGATTCCCTCCAAACTTCACTTCTCCTCCAGATTTAAGTTCCAGGCTTTGGAACATAAAATTTTCTCCCGTCATGTGACGTGAGCAGCCAGAGTCCAGGTACCATGACTGGCGTCTTGACTTTTCTGCTAAAAACATCTGCAACAGGGATAATCTTATCCTTAGGTACCCAGATCTTTTTGGGTCCTTTTTGGTTAGCTGCCTTGAAAGTTGGTCTGAACTTCTGTCTTTTTACAACAGTATTGTTCTGACTTACTTTTGGCTTAAACACAGGAACGTTCTGATTAGAACGTGTGTGTTTAATGTCATTCAGATGACCAAACTTGAAATGAGAGTACAAGGAAGTTTTCTTGATAACAAGTTTATCAACAAGCATTGGATTTAAATCCTTTCCAAAGGAGGATTCATATCCAATTCCTTTCTTGTTATTTCTGCTAACCCCATAGATCATAGAAGCCATCTTGCTTCTGTCTATGCTTTTAGCAAGAAATTTCTGAAAGCTAAAGTCATATTCTTCTAAAATATTTTTGCAATTAGACTTACTTTCAGATTCAGAATTTCGTTGAGCTATTTCAAAATCAGCTTTCATTTTAAAATTGTTTTCTTTTAGCTTAGCAATTTCTGATTTTAACAGATTATTCTCAGAGCCAATATTGCACTTAAGCTTCTTGCATTTGAGCTTAATCTGATTATAATTTTTCAGGACTTCAGATAAGACTTTAATAAGCTCTTCCCTAGTGAGATCAGAAAGTACCTCTTCTGAGTCAGATTCAGAATCAGACTCAGATCCAAATGATTCTTCATTTTGATCTTCAATGCCTGCCATCAGAGCCATGTTGGCACATTCATCTCCAGATTCTGATGAGGATCTAGATTCATCAGAGTCATCCCAAGTTTCCATTAGAACCTTCTTCTTTTTTTCAAACTTCCTTTTTGGCTTTTCTTTAAGAAGCTTTGGACATTCACTCTTGTAATGGCCAGGTTCTTTGCATTCAAAGCAGAAAACTTCCTTCTTTCCAGATCTTTTTGGTCCAGAGGACTCCTTGCGTTGATCTGGTCTTTTGAAGTTCTTGAACTTCCTTTGCTTGTGCTTCCAAAGTCTGTTGATTCTTCTGGACAGCAAGGATAGTTCATCTTCTTCTTCTTCAGAAGATTCTTCAGAGCTTTCCTCTAACACCTGCAAAGCTTTTACATATTTGTTAGATTTTAAGGCAATAGACTTACCTTTTTTTTAGGCTCATCTTCCTCAAGTTCAATTTCATGACTTCTTAGAGAGCTGATTAGCTCCTCCAGAGTGATCTTGTTCAGATCCTTGGCAAGCTTCAGAGCAGTGACCATAGGTCTCCATCTGATAGGCAAGCTTCTAATGATCTTCTTCACATGATCAACAGTTGAGTAGTCCTTGTCCAGAACTTTTAGACCAGCTGTAAGAATCTGGAATCTAGAGAACATAGTTTCTATGGACTCAGATTCTTCCATCTTGAACGCTTCATACTTCTGTATTAACGCCAGAGCCTTGGTCTCTTTTACTTGAAGGTTTCCTTCATGAGTCATCTTCAAGGACTCAAACATGTCAAATGCAGTTTCTCTATTTGTGATCTTTTCATACTCAGTGTGAGATATTGCATTTAACAGTATTGTTCTAGCCTTGTGGTGATTTCTAAACTCCTTCTTTTGGGCTTATGTCATAGATTTTCTATCTACTTTCTTTCCATTCCCATCAATGGGATGAACATACCCATCTATGACCAAGTCCCATAAATCAGCATCATAACCAAGGAAGAAACTTTCAATCCTGTCCTTCCAATAATCAAATTTCTCCCCATCAAACATAGGGGGTTTAGTGCTGATTATGTCCCTTTCTTCATATTTGTTGTTATTGTTAGATGTTGAAGTATCAGCCATAATAACAACCAAATATATATCAAAGTTTTTCTCACTGGATCTTTGCTGTCACTGTGAAGTGGTAGCACACACAGAACCAGGCTCTGATACCAACTGAAGGTGAGAAAATACTTAGAAGGGGGGTTGAATAAGTATGAAGATAAAACTTAGTAATAAAAACTCAAGGATTTTTATCCTGGTTCGTTGAACTCAACTACTCCAGTCCACCCTATCAAGAGTGATTTTCCTTTCTCAAACAAGGACTTAATCCACTATTTAATCAACTGATTACAATAGTAAGCACTAAGAACAACTGTTCAAAGTCTTCTCAAGAACTACTGATCCTAACTGGATCTTCTTAAGGTTCTCTTACAATCAAATGTAATAATAATACAAGTGTTAAAAATGCTTCTAATAAAGCTTTATCACAACTGTGATTTTTCACTTAAGATGAAGAACAATGAAATAAATTCAACAAGAATGTATAAGTTGTATGAGAGCTTGTAATGAATTCTTTCAAGTATTTCGTCAACTGAAGAAGATGAATGGAGTCTTGCTCTTATAGGCACGGAGATCCAAGAGCTTTTCACGTTGAGAACAGTGTACCAAAAAGGTCTGAGCTTTTTTGTCTTCACATCATATGACCTTTCCTGAAAGAAGAATGCACAGAGAAATCCTTTTTGTCTGTGTTCTTGTGTCTAGCATAAATAAGGAAAGAGTCGTTTGGTTATTCCAACGGACATAACTTTGAATTCTTCTTCAACAATTTTCAGCAAGAATCATCAGAGTCTAAATTGGTCAAAGCCTTCTGATGTTCATCAGAGTTTGCTGAATCAGAGTCTTTGCAGCAAGTGTGCTTTTAGCGTGTAAATGTTCAGAGCAAAGTTTTAAATCAGATCCTCAGTACTGGCAGCATTAGTACTATCAGAGTCTTCTGAAGTAACTGTGCTAGTAACTCTTCATACAGAATTCCTCATTGCTTCTGATGCTTCTGTAGCTTCTGCTTCAGATTCTTCTGTAGCTCCTGCTTCAGATTCTTCTGGAGGCAAGGCTCAGAAACATCTGGAGGCAGCGTTCAGAATCTTCTAAGAGATGCTTCTGACGCTTCAGAGCCTTGCATATTTCTTATGTTCAGATCTAATTTGCTTCTGAAGTGATATTTACTTTAACATCTGCAGCAAACATTCTCAAGCAAATTTTAGAGTATATAATTCTTTAATACAAAATTTCATAATAGTTATCATCAAAACATAGAGATATTATTAAGAACCAATATGTGTTCTAACAACTTGTCCTAAACCTAGAAGGGTGGGTTTGAAAGCTTAGGGAACGAGCTTTTGTTGTTATCGGTCTATAAGGGTGGACCCGGTTTAAGTGTAAAAATCGAAAAATGATAACAAGTGTTGGTACCCCATGGCATGAGTTGCATTGAGTGCATTGAGTCTCATGGCATGAATATGTGTTTGTTGTATGAAGTTATGCATATGTGTATGTACATGACTTATGTAATTGAGAACTTTGGATATATGCATGATAATTATGCTTGGTGTTTTATATATATATATATATATATATATATATATATATATATATATATATATATATATATGTGTGTGTGTGTGTGTGTGTGTGTGTGTGTGTGTGTGTGTGTGTGTGTGTGTGTGTGTGTGTGTGTGTGTGTGTGTGTGTGTGTGTGTGTGTGTGTGTGTGTGTGTGTGTGTGTGTGTGTGTGTGTGTGTGTGTGTGTATGTGTGTACTTTATGATGAATTGTGATGAATAAACATAATTGTAAATGTTTATGTGCAATAATGTGAATTGTGAATGATATTGACTGAGGAATTAATGAATAAACATGATTGTATATGTTTATATGAATTATGGTGAATTAAACATAATATGTAGGTTTAGCTTAATTGATTGAAATTACGAATGTATGTATGAGGAAATATGCTTGGTGATTATCCATATATTTGTATATACATTGTGACGTATATGGATGACTTGTGGTGAGAAGGTGATTGTGTGTATTCTATGCTTGTGTGTGAAATGTTGAATTGAGAACTTTGGATATTGTTGCACCCCAAAATTTGACCAACCGGGTCTCGCATTTGGCTCGATGTTTCGACGCATAACCGCATTCGCATTTGCATATCGCATACATTGCATTGTTCATTTGTTTTGATATTGATCAGGGATCACAGCTCCCGTCTCGTGTTTCAGGTGTTTTTAATCAGTAGAATCGATTTTTGGGATATTTCGGTGCCCGTTTATTTTTTACCGATTATTTTTGTGTCGTTCAGTGCTCATTTTGTCCCTCTGGGAATTATGGTGATTTTTCTGGATTTTATAGGATTTTTTAGGGTTAAAATAGCTTTTAAATCATTTTTTTTAGGATTTAATAGAATTTTTGATATTTTTAATTGTTTTTAAATCATTTTTTAGCATTTTATAGAATATAATAGATTTTAAATTCATTTTAGAATTTAATAGGTTTTTAATTCCTTTAAATAGATTTTAAATCATTTGTAGAAATCTTTTATAGATTTTAATATTTTTAGATAATATAGAATTTTTTTAGAATAATAGAGTTAAATAGAATAACATTGATTTTTGTTAATAGAGTTTAAAATCATTTTTTGATAGTATAGGAATTTATTAGAGAATTATTAGGATTTTATTAATGTTAGGTTTAATTAGATTAATTAGTGTTAATTCCTTTTTCATTAATCATTTGCAGTTTTTAGGGGGTTTACTATGCATTTTCGTATTGGGCTGCAGTGCATTTTCGCAGGCCCAGTTTGGGGTTTTTGTCCAGAATATCCAAAAGAGTCCAAATATCCAGCAAAAATTTCCAGGTCTTCCCAGCGTATTCCAGTATTCACCAGAAGTCTCTAGAACAATCCAGATCATCTCAGCTATAAATACCAGCGAGCAACACGTGTCCAGGATTGGAGGCCCCACATTGCTTCACCATTCTACGCCACGTACCCTCAGACTCCATCCTCTCTCAGCCACGCATGCTCCCACGTGGAGGCCATGCGCTCCACTTCTCCACCATCGTCACCACGTGGTGACCATGCAGCGCCTCACCTGAAAGCCATCGCCGGCCGGCCTGCATGGCCGGCGGCCACCACCAACCGTCGCCGGCGAACTCCAAATCCCCAGATTCCCTTCATCTTCTTCCTCCCTTCATCTTCTTCCCCGCATCTCCGCCACTAAACCCAGCAAAACTCATCATAACCACCATGAACCTCCACCTTCATCATCTTCTCCAGTCCTCATCATCAACAAACCACCATCCACAACCGTCAAGGACCATCGTTCAACCACCAATCTCCAGAAATTCCCCAGAACGATGAAGATTCATCGTCTTCAACAAACTGTTCATCAATCCTCATGATCTTCCCAGGAACTTCATCAATCGTCTTCTTCAGAAGCAAGCTCCAACGAACCTCAGTTCAGCAAACCCTCATCGTCGTTCATCCTTCATCACGATCATCAAAATCATCCCAGAACATCATCAGAAAGGATGAATGTTCATCAGACCTTCAACGTGTTCTTCGTATCATCTCCAGGTCTTCATCAAGCTTCATCAGATCTAGATCTAAGATCGTCATCAAACACGAACAAGATCCAGATCTTCACATCCTCATCGTCTTGTTTTCCAGAATCCATCAACAATCAAGAATCAGCTTCAGAAACCTTCATCAATGTTCGTCTTCGTCTTTCCAGAATTCATCAATATTTGTTCTCAGATCCATGCGAATCATCAGCAAGAACACCTTCATTTCGAATATCCAGAAATCCTAAAGGTTCTTCAGGTTCTCTATCAATCAGCAACGCCTTCAATAATTTCTGGTATTCACGTTGCTTTAGGGGTTGTGAAAGGTGTGGTTCAGGTTTGAGAGGAAGAACGAAGGTTGAATGGAGGAGAGATGAGGGAGTCAGACGGAGGGTTGACGGCGGCGGCCATGAACAGGGATACTCTAGGGTTTTTTTTTTCAGAGTGAAAAGGGAAGGAGGGAAGAAGATTGGGCCAGGCCCAATTACACTTTTTTTGGCAACTCCCTCATGTTTTTGGAACAAATTCTGGGCCCAATACCACCTACCAGCAGCGCCCCAGATTACTCACAACACCCCCCCCCCCCTGCTGCATTTTTTGGGGATGGGCTGGGCCCAGTTTAGTTGTTGTTTTTATTTTTATTTTTTCTGTTATCCCTCTATTAACAGTATACCCCCAGCCCCTTGTTCTTGTTTTTTTATTTCTATTCTTTTAAAGATTTGAGAAGAAATAGAAAAAATGGAAAAAATAGAAAGAATAAAATAAAAGAATATGGAAAATATATTTGAAAAAAGAAAAAGAGTTTATATTTGAAAAAGAAAAGAAAAAGAAATATGGAAAGAAAATATTGAAAAAATATGAAGAAAAATATTGTGAGGAAAAATAGAGAAAAATATGTTGAAAAGGGAAGAAGAAAAAAGAAAAAATATTAAAGTGCCGATTTAACATTGTAAAGCATTTTTTTAGGATATTTTCATAGACTTTATTTTTCGACTTTTAGGACAGTTTAGAGGCCCATTTGTTAGGGGGCTATTTTCAGTCGATTTTTCAAGAAAGAATAGGATAGCATTTCCTAGGAGATTTATTTTAGTATTCCACTCATTGTAACCATTTTTCAGAGATGAATAAAACGAGATTTGAGCTGTGGTCCCGATAGTAGCCGAACTACAGCTGCTCTGATTCTTCGTACCAGACGAAGATATGTAGGCATAGGATGCGATATCCTAGCGAGCACACTAACGACTGACTTTTGTTCTCTCGCGGCTGTGCGATCGAGACTTTCCCGCTGACGATTAATTGAGTACCCTTTTTCTCTCTTGCCCCAAGTGCATTTGAGACCAAACCATAGTTTTGACCATAGGTTCCCGACCCTGTGAAACCAGTTGTTTTTTCTCACTGCTGTGTGAGAATGTTGTTTAGCCGTAGTTAGTCCGAACTACGTAAAGCTCTGATCTTCCCTCCAGTGGAAGTACGTAGGCACAAGACGCGAGGTCTTGGCGAGCCAATTTTCCCTGTAGTCCCGAACTACGTTGACTCTGACTTTCTCTCTCGAGAATACGTAGGCATAGAGTGCGACGCTCTATCGAGTCAATTCCCTTCCCTTAGATTTAGCAGCCGTAGATAAGATTGTTTTGTATCCAGTAGACAACCCAAGCAAGCGTGGATCCCGTCGAG
The DNA here is from genome assembly GCA_963859935.3 of Lathyrus sativus. NCBI lineage: Eukaryota > Viridiplantae > Streptophyta > Magnoliopsida > Fabales > Fabaceae > Lathyrus > Lathyrus sativus. The sequence continues at coordinate 424,912,593 of OZ012738.1, forward strand.
TACGACGGACGTGAGGGGTGCTAATACCTTCCCCTTGCGTAACCGACTCCCGAACCCAGGCTATGGTTGCGATGACCATACCTTTTCCCCGTTTTTTGCGAGGTTTACTTCGAGCGTTTCCTTTCCCGCTCTGAGGGATAAATAACGCACGGTGGCGACTCTTCTGTCAGCCGGCGCCGATTTTCGCAGTAGCGACAGCTGGCGACTCTGCTGGGGACCCAACGTCCCCTGGCTGCTAAGGACTGCGATGGTTCTTATGCATGTGGGATCCAACGTCCCCTAAGAGAGAGTCAATCCTAGCGCTCGTTTGCTTGTCTATTTGGCGCTTATTTATCGATATTATCTGTTGCTGTTGGGGTGTTACGGGTGTTCTATGATTGAGATAAGCCGGACCTGGGCTCGAGTATGAGTATACACCTAGATATAGTTGCGGAGAAGTAGTAGACGAACCTGTCTGCTGAGCAGGCGCAGTTCCCTACGAAAATTCGCACTCGGACGAGGTTCTCGCAGAGGTGCTCCTTTCCGGTCCTGAGGATCTGAGGGGAGTCCAGACGTGAGGATTGTCGACTCTGGGAACCGATCAATTGGAAGTCAGCTAAGTGAGGCCTCTTCATGAGATGACGATGCCACTCCTTCTGGGAATCGTATCATTCCTCATGAAAGTCTGTGACGCTGACGACCGCATAGGATGCCGCACCTTGTCAGATATAGGTCCACACCTGTGAGTGGGGGGTTTTTTTTTTTGCAGGAAACTTGACTTCCAACCTACCCGTTATTCTGGTCTTCTTTTCAGAGAACGTCTCCGTCAGCACCGCAGCAGTATTCAGATTTTGTGTGGGGGCTGTGGTCCCATTGTTTGCTGCATTTTGCATATCATATGCATATCAGTGTTGCATTGCATATCATCCTCCAGCTAGCCAGAGTTCTGATCCAGCCTTTGTTTCCTGAAGGTGATTACCCGGAGTTTGGATTGAGCAGCTGTTGATTGTCAGAAGACCTACCTAGGGGTTGAGTGGATTTGAGCAGAATCAAGTGTCGAAGTCAGCTGAAGATTATTGGTAGCCATGTCTGAGGGCAATTTCCAGTCTCCTAACACCTTGGCAGGGTTCACTATGGCGTCCAACCCTCTGTATGATTCCATGGAAGATTCCCCGCAAGTGAACAACATTGCTGCAGACCAAGTTGTACAGCCTTCTGTTGAGAACCGAGATCGACATGAGCAGTTCGTTGCCCAGAATGAGCGTCCTCCTCCTGTCAACAATCGAGGTGTTGCTTTCCCTGTGATGAATTACCGAAGAGATATTCCAGCAGCTGGTATGGTAGATCCAAGAGCCCTTGACGAAGGTAGAAGAGTCCGAGTGTTGGAAGAGCAAATGAAAGCTTTGAAAGCCAAAGATGCTGTCAACCTGGATGCTGTAGGCATGTGTTTGGTTCCTGACCTGGTGTTGCCTTACAAGTTCAAAGTGCCGAAGTTTGATAAGTACACGGGAGATAGCTGTCCAAAGCTGCATTTGATGATGTTCTGTCGAAGAATGACTGCGTTTGCGCGAGATGATAAGTTGATGATCCATTGCTTTCAAGATAGTCTGACTGGGGCATCTTTGAGGTGGTATATGCAGTTAGAGAGGAATCAGATTCAGTCATGGATGGATTTAGCCAGAGCTTTTCTGAAGCAGTATGATTACAACCTAGACATTGCTCCTTATCGCATGCATTTGCAAGAGTTGTCTCAAGAGATCAATGAACCTATCAGGAGATATGCTCAGAGATGGAGAGAATTTGCTGCTAGAGTGCGTCCACCGCTGTTAGACCAAGAGCTGGCAAGTATGTTTGTGGATTCCCTACAATATCCGTACTTCAAAAGATTGCTCGGAATTCCGGCAAGTTTCTCTGACGTGGTAGCATTAGGAGAACGCCTTGAGTACTCCATAAGAATGGGGAAAATTCAGATTACTTCATATGATCAAGCTGTTGAAACTGAATACCCTTGTGACTATCAGAGTGAAGAAGAAGTTGTGATCAACTCAGTCATGCCAAAGATTGAATATCCTCGAAGCGAATCAGTGAATTTTGTTGGTTCATCATCTTATCAGAGATCAGTACTTCCCGTGGCTTGTTATACTGAACAGACAGCCGTGCCTGGGGCACTCTATCAGGAATCTTATGTCGCTTCCATTGCAAATCAGCGAACTCGTGGCCGAGGTTATCAGAATTAGCGTCAGAATCAGAACAGACCTCGCAACAATTTGGAACGAAGGAAAGCTCCTTTTCACCCAGTGCCGATGCCGTATAGCCAGTTGCTACCGTCTTTGATCCAGAAGTCTTTGGTGGAGCCGAAAGCTCTTAAGCCGGTTCCAGAACCTTACCCTCCTGGGTACAATCCCCACGTTCAGTGTGGTTATCATGGTGGCTCTCCGGGGCATTCAACCGAAGATTGTAAAGCATTTCAGGCGAAGGTACAGCAGTTGATTGATCAGGATCGCATTTCCTTTCGAGAAGGATTTCTGTTTGTTCATCCCTAACCGCTCAGCTGTCTAAGCTCGTGACTCGGAAGGGTGTTCCCCAGCAAAAGCCAGTGGTTCAGACAGGCAGGCGCCTCAGCATTGGCAGTTCTCAAGCTTTTATATCATTTGCATTTGTAGTTTCTTTTTCTGTTAGTTACTACCTGCTTTAAACATTGTATGTTTCGAATGGTGATAATAATAAAGTGACTATGCATTTTTCTGAATTAGTCATGTCGTTGTCGCTCATTTATTGCATTACACTGACACTTGCATTTATTTCACTCCACTTTTTCGCTGTGACTAGCAAAGTTAGGAGGGAGGATGATGAAACCGAAACTCATAACCAATGATTGTATGCTTTCAGATAAGACCGTACCGATGATGTACAAGGCATTGTTTCAAATTCCCCTAAACACTGGAGATATAAGGAGTTAGTCCCTTGTTAACCACTTTGAGCCAGGAAGTAGAAGTTTTTTCGGACTTATAAACCCTCACATCTTAACCCGGGGCAGGGTAGTTGTCAGTTATCTTGACCGAGCATCCAAGTCTTACAGAGGAATGTTGTCTGTCGAGGACCAACCAGTTTACACTTTCAAGAGGTCAAATCTCACCAATCAGGAGTGAGACAGTTACAATCCTTTCGGAGCAATCAAGACAACCAGTGTCACACGACTTTGTTCCAAAAGAAAGAAGAAAGAAAGCCCGCTAAGTAAAAAGAAAGAAAAGCTGAGAAAGCTAATACTTAGGCAAAAATCAGGGCATCCCGCTGGACTTCAAAAGAAATCGAGAAATCGAAAAGAACTCAAAATGAGTCAGTCCAGGCAAAAATTAGGGAATCAAAAGAATGGAAAAGAGGGATTAAAACGAAAATTTTCCCCAGCAAGTCACAAAGTCGTGTACACAGACACCGAAAGCGAAGAAGGAGTAACTATCACTCTAGAAGAAAAGCTTATGAATTCCTTAACTGTAGGTTCTTACCATTCAACATACTTCTCGAAGAAGGCGAGCGCTTGTGCCAGGTTAACTGAACCTTAGGATCGGAGATCATCACGTAGAAGGGGTGGGTACAAATCAAAATTTGAGCCAAATATCCTTTGTTTCACGAACCGTGAACCCGACCACGATACAACCCTCAAAAGACCTAATTGAGGTAGGGTTAGTCTGAAGCGCATGACGATAAGGTTGAGTAACCTGACTCCTTCTTGACTTGCTAGTCGCATCCTTGTTGTATTTTTCACTGACCACGTAAGCACTGCGTTTGAACTTTGGTTCATTCGTCACTCTCAATCATATGCATGTAAATGAGTGACAGCTCAAATTTTTTCAAAATCTGCATGAGCACTGCATTAAGATTACCATTCGTGAACAGACGATTCTAATTGCAGGTTAGTAGTTGACATGAAAGAAATTCCAGCAGGAATAATCAAGCAGGACTGAATAATCCAGCAGTCTGAACCAGAATGGTGTATGTTGTGAAGCCTTGTGAATCAGGGGCATTATCTTCCAGTAAGTTCAGTATCAGTCAGTCTGAGGACAAGTCCCGAAGCTTCAATTGAGCAGGGGCAGTTAGTTTGAGAGGCAGTTGATCAGAAGGAGTCTTCTCGAGACCCAATCAGGGGCAATTATGCAGAGCGCTGAGATTTGAAAGCAGATGCTTCCAATGGATAATCAGATCGGGTTGAGTCGCTAGAACGCTCATTCAGGGGCAAGTCATCGCAGAGAATGTTGAAATCAACTGGGTTGTTAGGTGTTTAATTGGAGATTGAATTCTTTTGTCGTGCAGATGTCGGGGCAAGTATTCTCGAAGTCTTCTCGTAGCAAGTTGTTCGGAGCAAGTATTCCCAAGAGTTAGATTGGGGCAAAGTGCATTGTATTGGGGCAAGTTGTGCAAGCCAGTCTTTTATTCCCCAGCTGAGTGTATTGAAGCAAGTCATTCAAACCCGCTTGTTTATCCCCAGCCGGAGTGGAGTATCGGGAATCATGTCAATACCCTTATCAAAAACCTTTCAAATAAGAAGATCTTGTTGTCGTTGGATCATTATCCTGCAGTTTAAACCTGTTGCGTGTCAGTAACCAGTCGTTCCAAAGTCCAGTCCTCGCCTGGCAAATCGGTAACCAGTTCTCGTCTGGCCCACCTTTTGTAAGCATCAGTTCCCGTCCTGGTGCAGTTTATTGTAAGCAGCAGTTCCCGTCCTGGTGCAGTTTATTGTAAGCAGCAGTTCCCGTCCTGGTGCAGTTTATTGGTAACCAATTCTCGTTTGGTCACCGTTTCTTCAAGTGTTATACCAGTTCTCGCCTGGTGTACGTTAGCTTTCAGCCAGTTCTCGCCTGGTTGTCTATACCTCAGTCTGTTATTCCAGTCAGCCTCGTCTGATGTTCAAAAACACAAAAACACAAAAATCAATTTTCCTAACCTATTTTCCTATCAGTTCTCGCCTGGTAGTCTACCTTTGAATGCTAGTTCTCGTCTAGTATTTCTTATATCTTTCACTGTGTACATAATCCATGTTTATTCTAAACCAAAAAAAAAAAAAAAATCCTAAAGGTATCTGACACGGTATTTCCCAATGACCCGCATGTTGTCATGTTCCCCGATACGAAGCTCGACGGATGCCAGCGCTTCAAGTAATGTTTGAATTCCTTGCAGATATTGTTAAATTAGAATTGCTACTCTTCAGCAGATGAAAGTTGCTTATTATCCCCGGAAGAGTCGAGATTGTATTTTACCCTGTATCCGAGTATGAGCAGGAGTATCTTCAGCAGATTAAGATTGATATCCTTGATAGTAGGAGCATTTCCAGCAGTGTGCTGCGCGTAATCAACTTCAGTTCGGGTCAATCCCCGCAGAGCGCAATCAGTTGCCAATGGTTTGAAGAGAGCATTCCCGAGCAGAGTTGTCTTTCTTTCCCAGTGAAGTCGTCAAGCAGGGTTGCCTTTTCATTTCTCCAACAGGATGGTTATCCTCAGCGGATTTGATTTCTCGTTTCCAGCATTTATTTTGCTGAGATGGTTCTGTGACTTCAGTTCATCCCCAGTAGAGTTGACGTTGCCTTCGGCATTTATTTTGCTAAGTGGTTTTCAGACCTGATGTTCTCTGGCAGCTCGAGCCTGCATTAGCATTTGCATATATAGTCATAGCATTTATACAAGCATATAGCATATCCATGCCGTCTGGGCCTCGCATTTTCAAACAAAACGCATAGCATATCCATGTCATATAGGGCATTGCATCATTTCAAGCATACGCATGTCGAAACATAGACCAAGATGGTTACCTATTGGATTTGTTCACCTGCAGAGTTATGTGGTTCAGCTTCTCGTCTTCCCCAGCGGAGTGATTCTTCATATTTGGTTGTTACGTCAGCATCGAAAAAAACAACAACAACAACAACAACAAAGATTGACATATATCAGACTTCTGAAGCTGCCCCCTTTGTCAAAACAGGTGCCAGGCAGTTCCATTCAGATTTCCTCAGGAGAATTGTCCTCAAGTTCGCATTGAACTGTGAGTCGACCAGATTTGATCCCACGAGAGAGATGGGAATCAAGGTGTTTGCTTTACAAAGCATTATTTCAATACTTGTGGCGTCACACAGGTGTTGAAAAGGAGAAGAAAATTGTATCAGAAAATTGACCAGATGTTGCCGTGATAACCGAACTTCAGTTTATCGGAAGCTATTCCTCAAGCAGTTTTGCAGTATATTCTTGCGGTTGGCAAATTTCAGGGTTCCATTTGTATTCAACCGTCATCTACCTTGAATGTTTGAAGGCTGAGCGCTCTTCACCCATTCAGGTCGAAGTCGCTTGAATAGGGGCAGCTGTTGCACCCCAAAATTTGACCAACCGGGTCTCGCATTTGGCTCGATGTTTCGACGCATAACCGCATTCGCATTTGCATATCGCATACATTGCATTGTTCATTTGTTTTGATATTGATCAGGGATCACAGCTCCCGTCTCGTGTTTCAGGTGTTTTTAATCAGTAGAATCGATTTTTGGGATATTTCGGTGCCCGTTTATTTTTTACCGATTATTTTTGTGTCGTTCAGTGCTCATTTTGTCCCTCTGGGAATTATGGTGATTTTTCTGGATTTTATAGGATTTTTTAGGGTTAAAATAGCTTTTAAATCATTTTTTTTAGGATTTAATAGAATTTTTGATATTTTTAATTGTTTTTAAATCATTTTTTAGCATTTTATAGAATATAATAGATTTTAAATTCATTTTAGAATTTAATAGGTTTTTAATTCCTTTAAATAGATTTTAAATCATTTGTAGAAATCTTTTATAGATTTTAATATTTTTAGATAATATAGAATTTTTTTAGAATAATAGAGTTAAATAGAATAACATTGATTTTTGTTAATAGAGTTTAAAATCATTTTTTGATAGTATAGGAATTTATTAGAGAATTATTAGGATTTTATTAATGTTAGGTTTAATTAGATTAATTAGTGTTAATTCCTTTTTCATTAATCATTTGCAGTTTTTAGGGGGTTTACTATGCATTTTCGTATTGGGCTGCAGTGCATTTTCGCAGGCCCAGTTTGGGGTTTTTGTCCAGAATATCCAAAAGAGTCCAAATATCCAGCAAAAATTTCCAGGTCTTCCCAGCGTATTCCAGTATTCACCAGAAGTCTCTAGAACAATCCAGATCATCTCAGCTATAAATACCAGCGAGCAACACGTGTCCAGGATTGGAGGCCCCACATTGCTTCACCATTCTACGCCACGTACCCTCAGACTCCATCCTCTCTCAGCCACGCATGCTCCCACGTGGAGGCCATGCGCTCCACTTCTCCACCATCGTCACCACGTGGTGACCATGCAGCGCCTCACCTGAAAGCCATCGCCGGCCGGCCTGCATGGCCGGCGGCCACCACCAACCGTCGCCGGCGAACTCCAAATCCCCAGATTCCCTTCATCTTCTTCCTCCCTTCATCTTCTTCCCCGCATCTCCGCCACTAAACCCAGCAAAACTCATCATAACCACCATGAACCTCCACCTTCATCATCTTCTCCAGTCCTCATCATCAACAAACCACCATCCACAACCGTCAAGGACCATCGTTCAACCACCAATCTCCAGAAATTCCCCAGAACGATGAAGATTCATCGTCTTCAACAAACTGTTCATCAATCCTCATGATCTTACCAGGAACTTCATCAATCGTCTTCTTCAGAAGCAAGCTCCAACGAACCTCAGTTCAGCAAACCCTCATCGTCGTTCATCCTTCATCACGATCATCAAAATCATCCCAGAACATCATCAGAAAGGATGAATGTTCATCAGACCTTCAACGTGTTCTTCGTATCATCTCCAGGTCTTCATCAAGCTTCATCAGATCTAGATCTAAGATCGTCATCAAACACGAACAAGATCCAGATCTTCACATCCTCATCGTCTTGTTTTCCAGAATCCATCAACAATCAAGAATCAGCTTCAGAAACCTTCATCAATGTTCGTCTTCGTCTTTCCAGAATTCATCAATATTTGTTCTCAGATCCATGCGAATCATCAGCAAGAACACCTTCATTTCGAATATCCAGAAATCCTAAAGGTTCTTCAGGTTCTCTATCAATCAGCAACGCCTTCAATAATTTCTGGTATTCACGTTGCTTTAGGGGTTGTGAAAGGTATGGTTCAGGTTTGAGAGGAAGAACGAAGGTTGAATGGAGGAGAGATGAGGGAGTCAGACGGAGGGTTGACGGCGGCGGCCATGAACAGGGATACTCTAGGGTTTTCTTTTTCAGAGTGAAAAGGGAAGGAGGGAAGAAGATTGGGCCAGGCCCAATTACACTTTTTTTGGCAACTCCCTCATGTTTTTGGAACAAATTCTGGGCCCAATACCACCTACCAGCAGCGCCCCAGATTACTCACAACACACCCCCCCTGCTGCATTTTTTGGGGATGGGCTGGGCCCAGTTTAGTTGTTGTTTTTATTTTTATTTTTTCTGTTATCCCTCTATTAACAGTATACCCCCAGCCCCTTGTTCTTGTTTTTTTATTTCTATTCTTTTAAAGATTTGAGAAGAAATAGAAAAAATGGAAAAAATAGAAAGAATAAAATAAAAGAATATGGAAAATATATTTGAAAAAAGAAAAAGAGTTTATATTTGAAAAAGAAAAGAAAAAGAAATATGGAAAGAAAATATTGAAAAAATATGAAGAAAAATATTGTGAGGAAAAATAGAGAAAAATATGTTGAAAAGGGAAGAAGAAAAAAGAAAAAATATTAAAGTGCCGATTTAACATTGTAAAGCATTTTTTTAGGATATTTTCATAGACTTTATTTTTCGACTTTTAGGACAGTTTAGAGGCCCATTTGTTAGGGGGCTATTTTCAGTCGATTTTTCAAGAAAGAATAGGATAGCATTTCCTAGGAGATTTATTTTAGTATTCCACTCATTGTAACCATTTTTCAGAGATGAATAAAACGAGATTTGAGCTGTGGTCCCGATAGTAGCCGAACTACAGCTGCTCTGATTCTTCGTACCAGACGAAGATATGTAGGCATAGGATGCGATATCCTAGCGAGCACACTAACGACTGACTTTTGTTCTCTCGCGGCTGTGCGATCGAGACTTTCCCGCTGACGATTAATTGAGTACCCTTTTTCTCTCTTGCCCCAAGTGCATTTGAGACCAAACCATAGTTTTGACCATAGGTTCCCGACCCTGTGAAACCAGTTGTTTTTTCTCACTGCTGTGTGAGAATGTTGTTTAGCCGTAGTTAGTCCGAACTACGTAAAGCTCTGATCTTCCCTCCAGTGGAAGTACGTAGGCACAAGACGCGAGGTCTTGGCGAGCCAATTTTCCCTGTAGTCCCGAACTACGTTGACTCTGACTTTCTCTCTCGAGAATACGTAGGCATAGAGTGCGACGCTCTATCGAGTCAATTCCCTTCCCTTAGATTTAGCAGCCGTAGATAAGATTGTTTTGTATCCAGTAGACAACCCAAGCAAGCGTGGATCCCGTCGAGTACGACGGACGTGAGGGGTGCTAATACCTTCCCCTTGCGTAACCGACTCCCGAACCCAGGCTATGGTTGCGATGACCATACCTTTTCCCCGTTTTTTGCGAGGTTTACTTCGAGCGTTTCCTTTCCCGCTCTGAGGGATAAATAACGCACGGTGGCGACTCTTCTGTCAGCCGGCGCCGATTTTCGCAGTAGCGACAGATATATATAATTATATGCATTGATTATTATGATAATATTTCTCACCCTTCTGCTGGAATGATGTCCTATCTGACATCATGCAGGTATCGAGAATAGAGTTGCTCGTAGTTGCATGGTCGTTATTGGTGTAGCCACTTAGTAATTTAGTTATATTGGGTCGAGTCATGCTCTGGTCATGTAACACTGGGATCGTTTGGTTTATATTTTAGAGATACATTATGTACTCTATGATATGTTTTTATATTCATTGGAATATTATGATGTTGGCCTTGGTGCCTAAGTAATGTTGAAGTATGTGATGAATCTGAGTATTCTGTTAAGAGAATTATGTTATAAAATGAATCCGCTGCTACATGTAAAGTGAATTTGTGAGAAGCATGATTATTTATTATAAGTGTTAATGACATATGGTTTTTTGATGTTTTGAAAGTTATGTGTGACGCCCTTTTGTGAATGCATGAAAATTTACTCTGATTATTTGTATATTTTCCGTGGGGTTTAGAAGGGTGTTACACATTGGGTCAAGATTATGGCGCAGAAGATTATCCTTCCAATACGGAAGTTCAAAAAATATGTTTTTTTCTCCATTGTTGAGGATGGCCTAGTGTAGGATCACACTGTGTACTATCACCTTCTATAGGTTGTCCCTCAAATGTTCTTTTTAGTGTTTTTTCTTTCACTGGAGTTTTACCAAAGATGACTTGAATATCTTTAACCTGTTCAAAAGCTTCATGTCCAGATAATGTTCTCGGTGGACTCCGTATTTCTTGTTAACCATTAAAGCGGATCTTGTTCAATCTAAACCTGTGTCTCCGATCAAGGAAATGACGATGACCCATAAAACACCATTTACAGCTAGCTTTAAGACGGAGAGGTGTAATTTGAAAGTTACACGATGGGTAAGCAAGCCCTGTGTATGTATTCCACCCAGAAAGTGCACCCATACCTGGAAAGTCACTAATCGTCCACATCAAATTTGCATGCAACTTGAACATCTCTTTCTTGAAAGAATCATATGTATCCACACCATTTGTCTATAACTCTTTCAACTCTTTGACTAAGGGTTGTAAGTAGACATCAATATTATTTCCTGGTGCTTATTTTTTGGGAATTATCATTGACATTATAAATGATGTCTGTTTCATGCAAACCCATGGAGGAATGTTATATGGAATGAGAACAACTGGCCAAATACTATTGTTTATACTCATCACACCAAAAGGATTAAAACCATCACTAGCCAATGCAAGACGCACATTTCGCGGATCTGGTGAAAACCAAGTATGTGTCGAGTCAAATTTCTTCCAAGCTTCTGAATCTCTAGGATGCCTTAACATTCCATCGTTGTTAGCATCTGTTGCATGCCATCTCATATCCTCGGCCATCTTTGATGACAAAAATAATCTCTGTAATCGAGGTTTTAATGGAAAATAACGAAGAACCTTGGCAGGAATTTTTTTCTTTTTCTTGTTAACAAAGACCGCTTCATTTGTTTTCCATTTTGAAGTGTTGCAATTTTTGCAAGTCTCCCTTTCTTCATCTTCTCCCCAATAAAGCATACAACCGTTTGGACATGCATGCATCTTTACATAATTCAAACCAAGTTTTGTGATTGATTTCTTGGCTTCTAGAACGAACCTGGAATGTTTGCATATTCAAATGCATCTTTAATTAACTCTAAAATCATTGTCATTGCCTTCTCACTCAATCCACATAAACACTTTATATGGTACAACTTAACCAAAAAAGATAGTCTTGAATATTGTCTACACCCTTCATATAAAGGTTTTTATCCTTCTCTAGTCAATTCATAGTACTCCTTGGCTTCGTTTCTTTCTTGAGTTGCACTTAGCATCACATAATCTTCTTGGTCAATCTCTAAATTTGACGCAGATGATATTTCATTAGCATGATTCATATCAACTCCAAATGCATCATTGATCATGTTATGAATAGGATCTTCAAAAATGATAGTATCTTCAACCATATTTTAAGTAGTACTAGGGGAGATAGTACTAGGTACAACAAAGGACTCTCCATGATGAATCCACATGGTGTATCCCTGCGGAAATGGTGACCATATTAAGTGGTCGAACATGTCACTCCTACTCTTTGATTTTTTGAAACCGCAGTGTTTGCAAGGGCATGTTACTACGTTATTTTATTTTGCTGATATGCAATCGATGATTGTGACTTAGTAATCCATGACTTATCCATTTCTTCAAAAAAAAATAGACATAGATAGATACAACAGTAAAGTTCAAAGCAAATCCTATAAAAAAAAAAAGCAAACACTCTAAATACAAATATTTACAACAACATAATTAGATGCCATTAAAAGACAAAAGTTACACTCTAACCTCATAATCACAAACTAACCAAAATGAACCCAAGACATACATTTAATTTTAAACAGGATATCAATGTAAGTATTGAAGAAAACCTTTCAATATCCATTATTTTAATTTTTTTTAAACAATAACTATTTATCTACATACATCAGAAAATTTGATAAACTACACATACATCCTAAACTCATTGCACTTTCTTTCCTATTTAGTTTTCATTTTAAAAAAATCAAATATTGTTTTCTGAAGACACCTATATGAAGAAAATCATAAAATTAAATTAAATATAATTATTTGACCAAGTCAACTATTATAAACCAGAAAATTAATAATAATTATAATAATTAATTAATTAATATTATAAAAATATTCTTTTCATGTTTGTTTTTTAAAGATGTGACAAAATTTATTTAGAACCTTTAAAATATAATCAAAATTTGCAACACTCTGTACTGTTGAACCTTTAATAACTTAGACACATTAACTATTGATGAGTTGCATAGTAGCTTGTTAGTACATGAGCAAAAGATGAATGGGCATGGAGGAGATAAGCATGTATTAAAAGTGACCGACAATGATAGAGCTGGTGGAAAAGAAGGTCGTTGAGCTCGCAGAGTTTTTTAAGGAAGAGGCAGACAAGCATTCAACAAGGACATAATTGAGTGTTATAAGTGCCATCAATTAGAGCACTTTCAATATGAGTGTACTAAATGGGAGAAGGAAGTGAATTATGTTGAGCTTGAGGAGAAAGAAGAAATGTTGCTGATGTCATATGTGGAACTTAATCAATTAAGGAGAGAAGATGTTTGGTTCCTTGACTCTGGGTGTAGCAATCATATGTGTGCAAATAAGTGGTGGTTCTTGGATCTTGATGAGGAATTTCGAAAATCGGTGAATCTCTGGAATAATTCCAAGATGGTTGTGTTAGGAAAGGGTAACATAAGGATGTAAATTGCTAGAGTTACTTAGGTAATCACTAATGTTTTCTATATACCTAAGTTGAAAAATAACTTGTTAAGTGTTGGATAATTGCAAGAAAAATGTTTATCTATTTTGATACAACATGAAGTATGTAGAGTCTATCATTCCAAGCATGGACTTATTATGCAAATAGAAATGTCAGCAAACAGGATGTTCATAATACTTACAAGAGTTCTGCCAAAAGTTCCCACTTTCTTCCAAATAATTCTTGAAGACAGCTCTCACCTTTGGCATTGTAAATATGGGCATATAAGTTTCAAGGGCATGAGAATATTGCAATATAGAAAAATGGTGAGAGGGCTACCACAGTTGAAGGAACCATCTAAAATATGCACTCATTGCAGGTGTCCCCAACAAAGGTTTATGAAGAGAAGTATACCTCTAGTACCAAACCACATTAGACCAACCCAACCACTTATACTCGTAACTGACTATTCACCAACAAATCAGATAATAACCAGAAAAATATGGCCCCCATCCTCAATACACCCCAACCCGACCAATGAGCCAAAACCAAAGGAATCCCAATATTAAGAGAATGTCACCAGCCGGAATGCAAGTGAGAAGAGACAAAGGCCTTTGTTATTGGTGTGATGACAAATTTTCTTTTACACACAAGTGTCCTAACAAGCAATTGATGTTGTTACAATATGATGACACTGATGAAGACCAACTGTTAGACACGATGCATAAGCCACCAGACATGACCATTGAAAACTTCGAGACTAACCAAACTGAACATCATTTATCTTTGAATGCCATGAAAGGGACTAGTAACATGGGTATGTTGAGATTTTCGGGTTCCATTGAACATATTAAAGTGCAAATCCTTATTGATGGAGGTAGCTCGGATAATTTTTTGTAACCAAGGATAGCAAAATTTCTCAAATTACCTGTGGGAACCAGCACCAATCTTCAAAGTATTGGTAGGTAATGGAGAGATAATAACTGTTGAAGGAGTGATACAAAAAATTACTAATTGAGATGCAAGGCCACGAAGTAGAAGTGCCATTTTTCATATTGCCGGTGGCTGGAGCTGATGTTATATTGGCAGCATCATGGTTAGTAACATTAGGGCCACATGTTGCTGAACATTGACACTCAAGTTTTTCTTAAATGGGAAATTTGTGTCATTGACAAGAGAGACTACAGTTACACCTGCTGCAACTCAACTCCATCATTTTAGGAGACTTCATACTACTGATGCAATTGCAGAATTCTTCACCATCCAATGGTTGAAATCTCATGAGAAGGAAGATATTTTCATAGAGTTGCCAACTGATACTGAACTTGAAGTTGCAGTGATGTTACACACCTATAAAGATATTTTTCAAGCTCCATCATCTCTGCCCACTGTCAGAGCACAAAATCACATTATACCATTATTGTAAGGCTCAAATCATGTTAAGGTTAAACCTTACAAGTACCCTCATAGTATAAAAAATCAGATTGAGAACATGGTTCGGGAAATGCTGCAGCAAGGGATCATTCAACCCAACACTAGTCCATTCTCATCACCAATTATTTTAGTGAAAAAGAAAGATGGAACTTGGAGATTCTGCACTGATTATAGAGCTTTTAATGCTCTAACAATCAAAGATTGTTTTCTAATTCCAACAGTGGATGAGCTTGTTAGATAAACTGTTTGGAGCGAAATATTTTTCCAAATTGGATCTCAGATTAGGCTACCACAAGATATTGGTTCAGCCAAAACACAGGTACAAAACATCTTTTAGAACACATCATGGCCACTATGAGTGGTTGGTCATGCCATTTGGATTGACAAATGGTTCTGCAACAATCCAGAGTTTAATGAATCACATCTTCCAACATGCCTTAAGAAAATGTCTTGGTGTTTTTTGATGATATATTGGTTTATAGCACCAATTGGATGGAACACTTAAGACATCTAGCGACAGTTCTCAAAGTATTACAAGATAATACCTTATTTGTCAAGCTATCCAATTGCTCATTTTGATTTAGAGAAATCGAGTACTTAGGTCACATTATGAATTGAGAAGGTGTTTCTATGGATAAAGACAAGGTCACAGCTGTCTTAAAATGGCCAGTTTCTCAAAATATAAAGCAATTGAGAGGATTTTTAGGCTTGACTAGGTATTATAGAAGATTCATTAAGTCATATGCTAACTTAGTTGCTTCTTTAACTGGTCTTCTAAAACCATTGAATTAACATCACACAAGATTTCAAATAAAGGTCCTATACCAGAATTTGCTACCGCAACCCTTCAACATCAAGAAACTCGATACGACACGTCCACACAGATAAATAATCCATTTTTCTTACTCAAATTTAACTCTCAAATAGAGAAGTCTAACACATAATGCTTAAAATCCAAACCAATTAAATACAAAATTCAGAGTAAAATCCAAACCAATTAAATATAAAATTCAGAGTAAAATCCAAACCAGGATCCGATTCAGGGCTTGAGAAGTAATTTAGGGTTTGAGAAGACATACCTGTTAAGATTCGAATTGATGGTGGTTGCTTTGACGGTGATTCGCAATGACAGCGTTAGCGATTGAGAAAAATGTCAGCTTCCCTCTTTCTCCAAGGACGTGAGCGGCGATTTCTTAAAAAGAAGGGAAAAATACACATAAAAAGTGGAATGAATTCTCAGTTTTAGCGGGAAAGATGAAATTTTGGAGGACGACGGGTGGATATCACCGTCGCGGTTGTGAGAGAATCAGAGGGTGAAGTTTTTGACAATTTTGAACGGGTAACGACGGTAGCTTCCCAGTCGATATAATACAGTTTTATTTTAATAATTTTTTTATTTTTCTTTAATAAATAGAGGTTGATTGAATTGTTTTGTTTATTTGATATTTTATAATATTATGAATATATATAGTTTATTTTATGTTTAATTTTTACTATAAAAATTGTTTCTAAAATTTTGAGTTTATAAAATTTGGATATATAGTTTAATTTTAATACTTTAATTTTGGATATAATATTTTAAATTTAATTTTTGCTATAAAAATTGTTTTTAAAATTAAAGTTTTATTTTGAGTATATATAATATTTTCATTTTTATGTATTTTAAGTTTAATTTATTACTATAATTATATTTTATAAATGTTTTTAGTCATTTATTTATTCAAAATACATAGACTTATATTTGGATCCGTCATTGGTTATAGTTTGTGTTACTGGGTTTAAGGGGCGACAGTTGTTCTACCGTCGGGACATAAAATTTAGGGCGGCTCTTGAGACAGTCATGAACTTATTTGTAGGACGGTTTAATGATAACAATGGTAATATTTAATAATCTTTTAAAAAATGTAAGGGCGGTAGGTGTATACTGTCGTGAAACGCGTCTTTATATTAGAGTTACGACGATTATCAAGTAACTGTCGCAATTTTTGTGTTGTAAAACTCTAATTTTCTTGTAGTGAGTAAAACAATGTGTTACATGATTTGTATGAAAAGTGGGATTTTGGGGTGGATCAAAAAGTGTTTTTCATACTGATAAGCAACAGAAAAATGATTGCATTTTAGTTGTATTTGTTATTGTGTTCGATTTTGGTTGTGTTGGTTGTATGAACGTATGTTGTGGAATGGGTGTTTGTGCATGTAGTAATCTAATACTTAATTATTATCATGCTTTCCTTAATCTAATTATGATATCTCACTCATTCTGTTTGAATGTTGCCTTTACATGGGCACCGTGTAGATAACTCGCAATAGAGGAGTTTATGTGAGTGGAAGATGAAGTCTTCTATTTTTCTTTTAATGTCGGCGTCTGCTCTGATGTGTAACACCGGGGTCATAGAACATTGTGTTTTTGATGTGTTGATAGAGATTTTTGGTTATCTCTATAATTATTGTTATTTATGCTTATTTTGAAGAAATAATTATGTCATGATTAATTGTTTATGTTGATGCTTCCGATGTTCAATAAAAGTTTTGATATTTTCAGACATGTTAATTTCTTATAGTTATTATAAATAATCTTAGAAAGAATTGCATGTGTTACATATCTTGTTTTATGAGCAACTGGTGTATGAATTGTGTGACATCCTAAATGTTAATTAAAGTAATTTACTTTGATTTATATTTAAATTTTGCAATAGTATATATATGAGGTGTTACAAGCACTAGATTTTTTGACATTTTATTTGTTTTAGATATGTTTCTTGTGCATTGACAATAATCACACTTTTGAACATATGCAAATGCATCATTGAATAATGATGATCAATATAACTCTTATTGAGTTATGGCAATGCCACAACACATTAGAATATTTTTCTTCTATTACTCACCTTATTAACCTATTAACAAATGTTTTGCATAGGAATGAGTCATTCCACACAAAACAATTTCAATCGTAAAAGAACTTCTTTCTTCATTGATACTTAAAATTAGGTGGTATAGCTCCACAACATTATAGTTTGCAAAGACAACAAACCATTTGTTCATTAATAAAGATGTCTTGAATTGCCATGTACTTTTGAGTTTTGTGTATTTGGTAAAGTTTGGAAGTGTGATCTGCAACAATGTTTTCATATCCTTTAAGTTTGGAAGTAATTAATCGAAAAAATCAACTGGTTGATGATGCGTCTTGCTTGAAATACAATGTATTTTTAAGAAATAATGTATTTCACCGGGGTGCGGCGTGTTAGTTGAAATTGGGTTAAGCAAGCTTGGTGTTTTACAATTATTATTTTGGGTCATAATTTTTCTAATTTTCCTAGAATCCCTCTTTAATTGTTTCAAACTTTACTATTGATTTTAAGCTTATTTTTTTAACCGTTCTTCATAACCATTTATTATTTATTTTTTTCTAAAATTATATTTTGACATGAAAATACGCAATAGTTATTCTAAAAAATATGGACAAGTGTGAATGATAAATAAAACTAATGAAGAAATAAAAGTAATAAACAATAGTAAAGTAGAGATTTTAATAAAATGTGGGGTAAGAGAATGAAGTAGGAGTTTGAAAAAAATGACTCCAATCCAAGAGTTCACATAAGCAAAATCCAACGCATATTTAGGCGAGGCCCAATAATGACTAGGGTTTTGTGAAAAGGAAAATGAAAATAAAGATGCAACTACACTCACTCTATATATATATATCCAAACCTGAACTATCATAACACAAACCATCTTGCGGCTGCTGAATACACGATACCTCAATCGGCAGTGCTTTCTGTGATTCATTTTCCGAAACCTCACGCATTCAACACTCCCTTTCAATTCTTTCTATCATCAGTTGAATTAGTAGCACCACAGTTTTCGTTGAATTAGTAGCACCACAGTTTTCGTTCTGTTCTTTATTCTGCAGTTTTCCCGTTTTTCTTGTCACTTTGTTCTTAATTGAAATTTGTGCTTTTTGTGTAGATTAGCGAATCTTTATTTTATGAATGACATTAATAATTAACAGAAGTTGCAAACAACTTTTGAGACGAAAATATTTGTTAATGTGCACGGTGAATCATAGGTTTCTCTTGTTAGATAGAGCGATCTTGATCTATAGTGCATAGATTGAGAGCTGTTTAATCAGCAAGCAGCCAGACAACTGCTGAGATGGATCCACAGATTAACGGCCTACTAATGCTGTTTGTCTACTAATTCCGTCTTACATTTTGTTATAGTTAATAATTCTTTTTCAAAACCCGCGTTAGTTGATGTACTGAGAAAAAAAAATTACATGCTCTGTCGTCCAACTATGAAAGCTAAATGAGTAATTTTATAGTAAAATTATAAAATTTTAAATAATAGAAAATATTATTATCATAAAATTATAAAATTTTAAATAATAGAAAATATTATTATCATAAAATTATAAATTTTTAAATAATAGATAATATCTTTATAATAAAAGATTGTAATTTTAAACAAATTGTATAGAATAATTTTATATGATGATCGATTGGAAATGCTGAATTATTGAAATGTTCAATTATTTTGTGATACAAAATGCTGAAGCCGAAAACAATAATTAATATAGTATAATAAAGTCGAACAAAATCTTAAGAGATAAATAAATGTTTTTCAAGGAGGGCTGAAGCCCAAACAAAAAATCATACTACCCTCAATATATGAATTTTGTATGATGATGAACTATAACTATTATGTTCTCTCCTGAAATTATGTGTTGGTGATGAGGAATTGATTATAGTAGATTAATTGATGTTATTGTAATGTTATGTGATGTTAACCTATGAGTATATAAGATGATAAGTGATTTTTAAAATTTTTAAAATGTTAATATAGTTGAAAATTGGGTTTGAAATGATATAATTTTGTAGCATAGGTTCTAAAATGATAAAATAGTGAAAAAGTGCTTTTAAAAAGTGATTTATGTGCTGACACTTAGCATTTAGAGGCGTTTTTTTAGAATCTAGTTGTATGCGCGACTTGTAATCGACACATGCACTCAAATATTGCCAAAATGTTACGATTTCGATCACTTTTGAACTGTATATCCAAATTATGAGTCGTTTGAAGCGTTCGGAAGCTAGTAAATAGAACTCTAACATGGTATAAATAGGTGAATTGTTTGAAGCGTTGGGAAGTTAGTAAATAGAACTCTAACATGGTATAAATAGGTGAATTGTTATGTGATGTGTGATTGACGCATTGGATAAGATTGTTGTTATGTGGACAATCTTGGGCAGGGATGGTAATTCCAAAAAGAATTACAGTGAGGATGTGGCTCACGTGTGATCATTGTGGATCGTGTGAGATGCATAAATGATATTGTATTATGCATAATTGTATTTCATGCATTTCATGTCGTGTCATGTGAAGATGTGTCTAGGTTAGAATCCATTATGGGTGCCTAGTCTCGTCCAGACTCCATGTGGGAGTCGAGTGGAGATAAGTTGTAGCTCAGAGAAACGTATACGACTTATCCAGATTTTGACGAGAATCAAGTTCAAAGAGTGAACCATATGGATTGTGACGGTACATGTATTGTGTCATGTCAGTTGACTCATATTGCATATGTGTATGATTGAACGTGAGTTGACTATGCTGAGTGTTGATGTGACACTTGTATGTGTGTTATGATTGTTTGGTTTGTGTGAATTATGTGAATACTACTCCTTAGCATGAGATTTTTACCGCAAATTTATTGAATGTAATTCTCACCCTTTTTCTGTTGTGTTTGTGCTCCTTCGGGAGTACAGATAATCAGGTACCTGAGTAGTGGATTGAGTGTGTGTTGCTATTGATCGAGTCTTAAGAGTCGCTCTGATACGTAATACAGGAGGAATTGAGATTTATTTTGATTTTCATTTGTGGTGTTTCCATTTGTTACGTATCTTGTTTTTAGTTCATGTTGAACTACAAGTTTTAAGGAGTTTTTTTGAATTTGGAGCCTTAGTGTTGTTGAAGTGAATTATCGATTATTCCACTATTTAATTAATTTATTTTTATGAGGAATAAAGATATGAAGTGACTCTCTACTTCATGAGATTTTACGTGATGTGGCATCCTACATGTATAACTTTGATTTTTTTCGCAAACTATTTTCTTATTTTTATTTAATAATTGAATGGGGAGAGTAGGGTGTTACAATTGGTATCAGAGCCGGCCAGGTTGTTTAATTATGTTCCCTAGTATGCGACATGTGTGTGAAAACACTGTTGATGCTTATTTTGTTTTCTATTTGCAGGTTGGGAATGAAACAAATGGGGGAGAAGCTTGTGCTTCTCCAAGATGCTTCAAGTGTGAAGTGATGACTCAGTGTGTCGTTGGACGCTATTATAGTTTGGTAAAGATGATTTATGCCCCGTCATGATTATCGGCTGTCTATTGACTAATTGAGGAACTGATCACCCTTAATATCTTGTTGATAATATACGGGATCATGTTGGATGGAATATACGTGTCTTGCCAGCTTAGGTGGTGTGTACAATGAATTGTTTGGAGTTAAGCCAAATGCTTACAAATTGTTTTGATAAGCCGATGCAGATTGTTATATCTGAAGATGAGACAGATTTAAGTTATTTGTTCGTCAGTTAACTTGGGATTTCTCTAAGGGAGTACGATCAGCTATTGTTGATGGTTGTTTCTCATAGAGTATAAAGCAAGGTGACGGCTAGAGATATGCCAGTGGTGTGTAATTCCTGATGTTTTTCATGAAGATATTTGTGACTTGCCTTCAGAGTGTCGATTTGAGTTTGGTGATAGTAGGGAACTAGTGTTTTTATCTACTAAGTGAAAGGATGAGTCCGTAAGAAATGATACACATGTGTTGTTCTAGCCATCTCTTGTAAAGGTCTATTCTTTCTTTCTACAACCCCATTTTTCTGTAGAGTGGTAGGAGAAGATAACTCATGGATAATTCCATATCTTTCAAAAAAAGAATCAAATGGCTCGATTTCAAATTCTCCACCATGATCACTTCTAACTTTTATGGTCTTCATTTCCATTTCAGATTGTACTTGAATGCAGAAGACGCTAAACACTTCGTATGTTACATCTTTATATCGAAGAAATTTTACCCAACTCCATCTGCTGAAATCATCAACAATGACCAAACCATATATCTCCCCACTGATCGAAGCAGTTCCAATAGAACCAAACAAATCAATGTGCAGTAACTCTAAGGGTCTAGAGGTAGAGACAATGTTTTTAGTTTTAAAAGAGGTTTTCACAATCTTTCCAACTTGACATGCTCCGCAGAGAGCATCCAAGTGATAGTCAAGATCCAACAGCCCTTTAACAAGTTTTTGCTTGCTAAGTTTGGAGATTAATCTCCAGCTATCATGACCTAACTGTTAGACGATGACACGGATCTAGAAGGGGGAGTTGAATAGATCCCAATTAAAAAATTAGTCGGCGCTACCAATTAAATATTGGTTTAAAAATATTTGATTTGCGGAAGCGGCCGTGGAAAAATATTGTCTATAACAAACTGTTGTTAGAAGACCGGATATGCGTCTAGCCTTATGGAAATGATAATGAGCAAATAGAATCACCACACTAGTCACACTATCAATTGATTAATATCACTAATTAGTAAGACTAGTTCCAATGCTACACAATACCAACCAAAATATGTAAACAATACAAGTGAATTTTGGTGTAGACAATTTATCAAACACTTGGCGTGCGTAGCACTCCAAGTGAGTTTTGCCTTGAGTAAGTAATTCTAGCTTTCTCGTACAATACACTATTGTACTAGAGTTAAAAACAGTGTTAAACACTTACTCAAACCAATGCTAACTTTGATAAAATTGCTTATACTAAAATTACTCAATTAACAAGCAAAAATGAAAGTGCTGAAAAATAAAGGAGACAAAGATTTGTTGAGGCAGTTCCCCCGCCGTCCTCGCTTCGGAGTACGTCTGCCCTCAATTCTAAAAATAGAATTGAGCTTGATATAATATAGATATCACCTGTTGTAGTTGAAACGTTTATATAAGGATAGACAAGCAAAATATACAAACAAACTCTCTGATTGTTGATGATGCTTTCTCTCCTTGTTCCTTGATTTGAGTCGAATCAAGTCCTTCGATTGTTGTGGATAGACCTCTGATTACAGCCCCTTTGTTGAATAACCATGCGTTCTTTAAACCCCAGTCCGACTGATCTCAAACACAACTAAATCGAACCTGAATCTCTCCTACGCAATTCACTGATTGCCGCTACTAGATTGACGGAACCCACCGTTCCTCAATCACCTTCGCTCAGCTAAATGTTGTAGAGAGGATTCGTACCAAAAACCCCCAAATTCACCGAATCTTAGAGGACAAAATCCTCAAGGTTTTATTCAAGAAAAGCCTGCCCCAAACTCAACCCGAGCCGGATTCCCAATCGACGGCTTCGGACGTTATCACCTTGAACAAACCACAATGCACAATAAGAATTGTTGTGTGTAATTGTTGTGTTGTGAAATGTTGAGGATGAAGATGATGAGAACTAGGGCACCTATTTCACTTTTCTTGTTTATATGCAATTGACTCAATGTTTCAATCGTTGTTGAAGAAATGAACAAAAACTTCTATTTATAGTAACCTAAAAACCAACATACATAACAACTTTTCAAACTAAGTGAAAGTCTTCAACGTATGCAGAAAATGCAGCGAGCGGTCCCATAGCAGGACTATGCATCGACGCATAGCCTGCAGTTTTAGACAGATTCAAAATCTTAACAGCATGCATCGACCATAGGTCAGCGTGCACCGACCCGTGGGAATTCACACCTTTCCATGCGCCTACCATGCGTCGACCTCTTGTCGACTCAAAACCTGTAATTTTGCAGAAATGCTTATTTTTGTGGATTCTATGCTTCTAGACATAACCAATGATCTACCAAATACATTGGACCCCATATGGTAAGTTTGATAGACATGACATGCACACGAGAGAGATATGAGAGGTGTGATATGCATTTGCCTTGTGGTGGTAGAGCCGAAAACCCGATTCTTCCATGATTACGTTTTGACATCATCAAAACACAAGTACTTATGGTATATGAGGATTTGCCCTCACATACTCCCCCTTTTTGATGATGGCAAAACGTGCAAAACTAACTTGTGCAATGCAATATTAGTAACCTCCCCCTTGCTTAATGCCCAATTCACAAAGTCTTCCTTTGGCAATTCTACAATTCTTCAAATTATCTAACTGATGTCTTAGCTTGGCTTGGCACACTCTTCTCCTCCTTTGACAACATCAAAAAGAAAGAGAGATAGGTTAAGAAATAGATGTGCAAATCAACAAGATTCTCAACAGGTAATAACCAACATTAACGAATATTCACACAAAGTACCGCCAATGAACAAGATATGAAAGGGTAATCAAACCATATATAAATACAATAAAGTACAATAAAGGCTCAAAATGACATAAAACAATTAAAGGGAAAATCATTGTCATAAGAGAAACTCAAGAATACAATGCAACAAAACAAAACAATATAAATGAGGAAATGCAATCATGCTTTAATATCCTCGTCCCCTCCCATAGAAGTGTGGGTTGCGGTATGGATCTGCCAAATCGGTAAACTGCTCAACAACACTATTTAGGTGATTGATGCTGTGGGAGATGGCCTGCTCTTGGCGTTCAGTTGATGCAGCGAGAGCATCGAACCGTGTATTAAGATCTGTTGAAAAAGCATTGAACCTTTCATTTTGTGTCTCAAGTTGGCGTTGGATTTGAGTGAATAGCTCGTCCTGAACATCCATAAAAGTGCGTTGCTCAAGTTGCATATCCCTCATCATGTCGATAATCTCGAAAGATTGTGCTGCTAGGGAGATGGAGGCTGATAAAATTTACCCATTGTCGTCCACCCGGTGTGATACCACTGACCCCAACCTTGATCAATGTCATCTTCTGTTGACAGTGTATGATGAACCCAATCTTCATCAGTTTCCATGTGTTGGCGAGTATCTTGTTCCTCTTGTGCTACGTCTTCGTCTTCCTCTTCTTTTTCATCTGCATCTTTTTCACTGTCCTCCTCACTTTCATCGGATTCGACTTCATCCCGACGAGCAGTTGCTTTGCCAAAAAATTTGTACCGCATTTGATCTTGTGACCAGAAGTAACCCATCATTGAAAGAGTTTTCTAACAGAACTCTTGATCGGAAGTGATTGATGTGTACGAAAAATCTGGAAAAACAACCTCAGCACTTGTAAAGACCTCTTGGATGAATGAGCCATACGCGAGAGCGGTACCTCGACCGGAATCTCTGAGAGAATACATCCTACTAGCAATATAGTAGGGCCAATTAATCTTGATTCTATTCCACAAGAAATACATTAAATGAACTTTCGCTTGCTCTACACGATAAAATCCTCCTTTCTTGGGCCGCAGAATGCGCGCCAATATCCACTGTAGAATACGATCTCCTGTTTTCAACTTGCCGGTAGTGACTGTTCTTGGAAAAGCGTCACTAGCCACAATATGAGGCGGATATGGCCTTTTCAACATGGAGTTTAAAGCAATTTTAAAATCATAGCCAGCCATTGTATGTGTATCAGTTACTTCATAAAGAGGTTTGTCCTCATCAAGATCCAAGTTGAAATACTTTCTCCAAACAATAGGTGAAAGACTAACCTTTGTGGAACCGATCTGAGAGTGAAATTGAGAGCCCTAGAATTTTTCGTGAATGCAAGTGTAGAAGATACGTACAAGATCTTCACTATATTTTGCATTACATTCTAAGAAATTGTTGATGCCTTGAAAATCCATAAGAGAGATGATATGAGCAAGATGCATGCGCTCAGCCGAGAGCCGATAGTATGCATGTTGTTTGACGACAACCCTGTTACTGAAGTTCATGTTGAAACTCTCGGTGAATGGTGGTGTAACTAGCGACACAGTTGTAACTGGAATGGAGGTGGATGATGATGCTCTTGAATTTCTCTTACCAGTTATTCTTCTAGAGGCCATGGATGATGATTTGAAGAAGATGATAGAAGAGGTAGATTGATGGTAATATGCAAGAGTTTTTAGAAGATTTGGAATGAGTGGAGAGAATGAGAGATTTGCCCCTTTTTATAGATGCTAATTAGGGTTTTGGAAAGAGGAGGAGGACTAGGTTCTAGACATGAGGTAGATGCAAGTAACAATGCATATGAAGTAGTGCATAATTAATGTGTAATGAAGATTTTGAATTATGAGAATATTGAACATTTTTTAAAAACAAATTTCAGAATTTTCGCGCGATGCGTCGACCGCTTCTCTGTATGCATCGATGCATACTGTGTGAAAATTGAGAAATTCAAAAGTTTACTTGTGTGCGTCGACCGTATCCTGTTGCGGTCGACTCATGCAGACAAAATTTGCACATTTTCATGTTTTTGCACATATAAGCAACAAATGAGACATAAATACATAGCCACATCAACTATCAAGCAATCAAACAGACATGATACATATAATAGGTCATATTGACAATTTTAACACATAATATGATGCAACTTGTGAACATGAGAGATTAGAGAGAGGTAGAGTGAGAGTTAAGGAACAACATCACCTTCATGCCAAAGGTAGCTCGATGAATTATACAAGTGTACTTATAATAACTTCAATTTGTTAGATGTACAACAATATACTCATAAATGAATAAAAGATGTGCAATCAATATTATGAAACACGATCTGAAATATCGAGGATACCAAGTTCTTGTCGGATATGAAAGAAAGGTTCAGTGGCTAGCGGTTTTGTGAAAATATCTGCTAGTATATTTGTAGTGTCAACGTGTTCAAAAACAACATCGCCTTTCTCCACATTATCCCTAAGAAAATGGTGTCAAATTTTGATATGCTTGGTGCGTGAATGCAACACAGGATTTTTGGTAAGATTAATGACACTTGTATTGTCACAAAAAATATTCGTTCAAATTTGAGGTTAAAATCCAACAATTGTTGCTTAAGCCACAAGACTTGAGCGCAACAACTGTCGGCGGCAACGTATTCCGCTTCAGCGGTTGACAAGGCAACAGAAACTTGTTTCTTGCTATGCCAACTGACCAAAGAATTTGAAAATAGGTGACAAGTACCACTAGTACTTTTCCTATCCGATTTGCACCCGGCAAAATCGGAATCAGAGAAGCCTACCAACGGACAATCATTTCGTTTGGAATACCATAGCCCATACTTCGGAGCATCTGATAGGTAGCGAAGTATACACTTAACAACATTTAAGTGGGATTCCTTAGGAGCCGATTGATATCGAGCATACATACACACACTAAACATAATGTCGGGTATAAAGGCGGTAAGATAAAGAAGTGAGCCAATCATACCTCGATATCTCTTTACCTCTACGTCCTTACCACTTTTATCTTTATTCAAGTTTGCACATGTCAGCATAGGTGTGTCAATGGCTTTGGAGTTTACCATGTCAAATCTCTTGAGAAATTCTAAACAATACTTCATTTGACTCATGAACGTTCTTTCCTCAAGCTGTTTAATTTGTAATTCGAGAAAGTATGTGAGTTCTCTCATCATACTCATCTCGAACTCCCCCTGCATTAGGTTAGAAAACTCTCTCACGAGATTCATGTTAGTTGACCCAAATATAATATTATCAACATAAATTTGTACCAAGATTAAGTGTTTTCCTTGACGCTTAATGAAGAGGGTTGTGTCGACCTTGCTTCTTGAATACCCTTGATCAAGTAAGAATTTGCGTAGTCTCTCATACCAAGCCCTAGGAGCTTGTTTGAGTCCATATAAGGCTCTTTTTAACTTATAAACATGATCGGGATATTCATGAGACTCAAAACCCGGAGGTTGTGTAACATAAACTTCTTCATTAATATAATTGTTAAGGAATGCACTTTTCACATCCATTTGAAATAACTTAAAGTTTTTCGCACAAACGAAGGCAAGTAAAAGGCGTATAGCCTCGAGTCGGGCAACCGACGCATAAGTCTCCTCATAGTCGATGCCTTCCTCTTGGTTATACCCTTGCGCGACCAAACGCGCCTTATTTCGGATTATTACCCCGTTTTCGTCCAACTTGTTCCTAAACACCCATCGGGTGCCGATTACTCGATGACCTCGCGGAGGAGGGACAAGGTCCCAAACCTCATTTCTCTTGAATTGATTAAGTTCCTCTTGCATGGATAAAAACCAGTGCTCATCGAGTAAGGCGTCTTTAGGGTTTTTAGGTTCCATTTGTGAAACGAAAGCGAAGTGATAACATAAATTACTTATCTTAGATCGAGTTGTAACTCCTTTTGAGATATAACCGAGGATGTTATCGATTGGATGGTCTTTGGAAGACTTCCAAGCTGGAGAGAGATCATCTTTTGTAGACGGATGAACTTCCTCGGTTTCCTCATGGCGGTCATATTTCTCCTCCTCAATTTTGACTTGGTCGGGTTGATCAATTCCCGGCTCGACACCTTTGAGTATATCTTTCGTAGATGCACCTGCACCATGAACAACACTACCTTTTCCGACGTCTCTCGGATAAGATTCATCAAAAGTTACGTGTACAAACTCTTCAACGGTAAGCAATCTCTTATTATAAATTCTATAAGCTTTACTTGACTGAGAGTATCCGAGGAAGATACCTTCGTCAGCCTTGGAGTCAAACTTGCCTAAGTTTTCCTTTCCATTATTCAAAACAAAACATTTGCAACCAAAAACATGTAGGTGAGATACATTTGGCTTGCGCCCTTTCAAAAGTTCATACGGTGTTTTGTTTAAGATGGGGCGGATGAGCACCCTATTTAAAACATAACATGTCGTACTTATGGCGTCGGCCCAAAAATAGTTAGGTAATCCACTTTCATTGATCATTGCTCTCCCAACTCTTATAAAATACGACTTTTGCGCTCCACAACCCCATTTTGTTGAGGAGTATGTGGAGCAGAGAAGTTGTGATTAATTCCATGATTACCGCAATATTCTTCAAACACATGGTTTTCAAACTCACCTCCATGGTCACTTCTAATTGAGACAATGTTTGTGTTTAATTTATTTTGGGAAAACTTAGCAAATCTTTCAAAGGCGGCGAATGTATCGCTCTTGCTAGCCAAAAAGATAGTCCAACAGAATCTAGAGAAGTCGTCCACTATTACAAAACCATAATAGTTTCCACCTAGGCTTTTAATTCTAGATGGCCCAAATAAGTCCATATGGAGAAGCTCGAGAGGTCTCGTAGTTGAAACGATATTTTTTAATTTAAAAGAGATCCTCGTTTGCTTTCCCATTTGACAAGCATCACAAAGGTGATCCTTGGTAAACTTTATTTTGGGGAGGCCTAGGACTAGATCTTTGGATACTACCTTGTTAAGCAAGTCAAAGTTAACATGTGCTAAACGTCTATGCCATAACCATGAGTCTTCACTCATTGTCATGAGACATTTGTCACTTGTTAACAATACTTCATTCAAGTCTAGCATATAGACATTGTTTACTCTTAGGCTATTAAACATACTCTTCTTTTCATCATTATGCACAATTTTGCAACATTGTTTTGAAAATGATACATTGTATCCTTTGTCGCATAATTGGCTAATGCTAATTAGATTATGTTTAAGACCCTCGACAAGCAATATGTCAGATATAGTAGTGGAAGAAGGGTTACCAACACTACCTTTACCAAGTATTGCACCATGATTGTTATCTTCATAGGTTACATACCCCTTCTTCTTTGCCACGAAGTCGATGAAGAGAGATATGTCTCCTGTCATATGTCTTGAGCAGCCACTATCGAGAACCCATCTTCTCTCGGTGTTCTCAAGGCGTTGTACCTATGAAAAATCAATTAACAAGAGGAGGTACCCAATGGCTTATTGGGTCCTAAGTCGTGAGTAACAAAATGGTCGCATTTAGGCAACCATTAATAAACGCCTTTAGGAACCAAAAATCTCCTAAAGAGGCACTTAGCAATGAAATGGCATTTCTTGCAACAATATAGACAAGAAAAATTAACTTTTGAATTGCCTTTGCTATCTTGATCCCTTATAACATATTTTTATTTTTGATATGGATTCACCATACTTTTTCTAAAATCAGATTTATCGATAGCAAAAGTAATTTTGAGCTCAAGAGCCTTGTTGAGTTTGGCATTTGGGGTTCTAACTTCATTTGGCCAAATGTAACAAGTGTCACACCCAAAGTTAATTATTATACTTCTAAGATCCTCACAACCTGCTTTAGTACTTTCCACTATGGAAGCTTTAAGTGCCTCGAGTTTTCTTTCGAACTCATGGATCTTTCGTTCTAAGTGAACAAAAATTTGTTTATTTGAGGCAAGCTTTTTAAAGGCTTCTTTAGCTTCACAATGCAAAGTATTAAATGCAGTTTGTAATTCAAAATGGGACATGTTAGAGGAATTATCATATTTAGCATGTCGTACCTGTTTTTTCTTGTTCTTTTGGTGAGCAGAAATACAAAAATTTACGGATTCATCTTCATCACTTGAGCTTTCGTCCTCGGAGGAATCACTATCGCTTTCCCAAGCTATATATGCTCTCCTCGACTTTGATTGCTTCTTATGTGATTTATTTGATTCTTTTTCTTTGCCCTTTTTGTTTAAGGGACAATCCGGTTTATAATGTCCGGTCTTTCCGCATGTGTAACATGATCCTCTTGTTTTGTTCCCCTTGGTGTCATCATTTCTAGAGTACCTAGATTGCTTTCGGAAGTTGACAAGGTTCTTCTCGGAGTGTTGGATGCCATTCTTTCTCACGTAGCGGTTGTAATGCTTTACAAACAGCCTCATGTCCTCACTCTTGTCATCTTCTCCTTCGTCACTCGACGTGTAATCACTATGCTCCTTAGATTGAGACTTTGAGGAGGAAGTCTTGAGAGCAATAGATTTCTTTTCAACCATCTTTGTTTTGTCCTTCTTTTCTTTCTTTTCATGTTGCTCTAGGCTTAGGAGCACTTGTTCGTGCTCTTGCAGCTTTCCAAACAATGTTGCTAGATCCAAAATTGTGAGGTCAGTTGCTTCCTTGATGGCGGTTACCTTCGGCTGCCATTCCCTGTTAAGACATCTCAAAATTTTGTTAGTAGCAACATCATTGTCCACTGGCCTACCTAGTGAATGCAATCTATTGATGAGATGAGTGAATCTCTTTTGCATGTCCGCAATGGTTTCCCCTTGCTCCATGTAAAAGAGATCAAACTCTTGTGTTAGTGTGTTGATTCTAGCTAGCTTAACATCATTAGTCCCTTCTTGGGTGACTTGCAATGAGTCCCGCATAGCTTTTGCCGTAAGGCAATGAGAAACCCGATAATATTCATCAACTCCTAATGAGGAGATCAAAATATTCTTGGCTTTCCAATCATAGTTATATTTCTTTTCATCATCATCAGTCCATTGTGCTTCGGGATTAGGCACAATCTCATTATTCGCATTGGTCATAGTTATTTCCATTGGACCATTGAGAATAACATTCCACACTTTTCTATCTATGAAATTTATGTGCACCCGCATATAGTCCTTCCAATAACTGTAATTTTCTCCATTAAAAATGGGAGCTCTATTATAAGCCCCTTTAGGTTCATTAGCCATTTTCTATCAACGTTATACTTGAAGCACATAGTGAACCGGTGCTCATGATACCACTTGTTAGACGATGGCAAGGATCTAGAAGGGGGGTTGAATAGATCCCAATTAAAAAATCAGTCGGCGCTACCAATTAAAAATTGGTTTAAAAATATTTGATTTACGGAAGCTGCCGCGAAAAAATACCGTCTATAACGAACCGTTATTAGAAGACCGGATATGCGTCTAGCCTTATGGAAATGATAATGAGCAAACAGAATCACCACACTAGTCACACTATCAATTGATTAATATCACTAATTAGTAAGACTAGTTCCAATGCTACACAATGCCAACCAAAACATGTAAACAATACAAGTGAATTTTGGTGTAGACAATTTATCAAACACTTGGCGTGCGTAGCACTCCAAGTGAGTTTTGCCTTGAGTAAGTAACTCTAGCTTCCTTATACAGTACACTATTGTGCTAGAGTTAAAAACAGTGTTAAGCACTTACTCAAACCAATGCTAACTTTGATAAAATTGCTTATACTAAAATTACTCAATTATCAAGCAAAAATGAAAGTGCTGAAAAATAAAGGAGACAAAGATTTGTTGAGGCAGTTCCCCTGTCGTCCTTGCTTCGGGGTACGTCTGCCCTCAATTCTAAAAATATGATTGAGCTCGATATAATATAGATATCACCTGTTGTGGTTGAAACGTTTATACAAGGATAGACAAGCAAAATATACAAACAAACTCTCTGATTGTTGATGATGCTTTCTCTCCTTGTTCCTTGATTCGAGTCGAATCAAGTCCTTCGATTGTTGTGGATAGACCTCCGATTACAACCCCTTTGTTAAATAACCTTGCATTCTTCAAACCCCAGCCCAGATGATCTCAAAAACAACCAAATCGAACCCGAATCTCTCCTACGCAATTCACCGATTGCCACTATTAGATTGACGGAACCCACCGTTCCTCAATCACCTTCGCTCAGCTGAATGTTGTAGAGACGATTCGTACCAAAAACCCCCAAATTCACCGAATCTTGGAGGAAAAAACCCTCAAGGTTTTATTCAAGAAAAACCTGCCCCAAACTCAACCCAAACCAGATTCCCAATCGACGGCTTCAGACATTATCACCTTGAACAAACCACAATGCACAATAAGAATTGTTGTGTGTAATTATTGTGTTGTGAAATGTTGAGGATGAAGATGATGAGAACTAGGGCACCTATTTCACTTTTCTTGTTTATGTGCAATTGACTAAATGTTTCAATCGTTGTTGAAGAAATGAACAAAACTTCTATTTATAGTAACCCAAAAACCAACAGACATAACAACTTTTCAAACTAAGTGAAAGTCTTCAACGTATGCAGAAAATGCAGGGAGTGACGCATAGCCTGCAGTTTTAGACAGATTCAAAATCTTAATAGCATGCGTCGACCATAGGTCAGCGTGCACCGACCCGTGGGAATTCACACCTTTCCATGCGCCTACCATGCGTCGACCTCTGGTCGCCTCAAAACCTGTAATTTTGCAGAAATGCTTATTTTTGTGGATTCTATGCTTCTAGACATAACCAAATACATTGGACTCCATATGGCAAGTTTGATAGACATGACATACACACGAGAGAGATATGAGAGGTGTGATATGCATTTTCCTTGTGGTGGTAGATCCGAAAACCCGATTCTTCCATGATTACATTTTGACATCATCGAAACACAAGTACTTATGGTATATTGCCATCACACTAACCTTTTGTGCCAAATCCATTTCTCATTACTCATTGTCATTAGGAAAATGAACTTCTGATCAGTCAACTTAGAAAGATTGATTTTATAAATATTTCCCTTCCTTTCCCATTTGAATACAATGGTTTTGTCAAAATTAATAACTAAACATGAACTCTTATTAAATATTATTTCACAACCACTATCATACAATTAACTTATGCTCAGTAGATTACGCTTTAAGCCATCTACCAACCAAAATTTATTGATAAGGGTTAGAGAGTTACCAATGGTACTTGTACCTTACGATCTTTCCTATTTGGCCTCCTCTAAAACCCACACATCCCTCCTCTTTCAGATTCAGGGTTTAGAACATATTCCTCTCTCCTATCATATGACGTGAGCAACCATTGCCTAGATGGTTCCTTTCATGCTATTTTTAACACGTTCTTTCCTATCATGTCCTTTTTCCATGTAGAAGGGTTTAGCTTCACTCCAAGTTTTTTGTTTCCAGAAATTTTGACTGAAGTTATTTTCAACCTTAGTTTCTAAATCTTTCTTAACTTGTAACTCAGATGTTTTATATACTGATGTAATCAAAACTTTTGAACTATCAGGTTCTGATATTACAATATCTTTTAAGTTTTTATCAATAGGTTCTGTTAGATTCATAACCTTTTCATAATTAGCAGCAGGAACAAAATAGTTGCTTAACACTGTCTGAGCAATGCTAGAGGAACAAAGATCTGGGGACACTTTATATAATGACATATTAGAACTAGAATTATCTTCATTGTACCCAAAACCTTCTTTGTTGTTTTTTTCAATTCCATAAATCATAGATGCAAGTTTAGTTCTATCAATGCCAGATGTGATGAATTTATGAAATGCTAGATAATGCTTACCTAAAGTGGAACATTCATTTTGAGATGTGCTGATTTCTTTTAATTCTTATTTCAAAATAAAGTTGTCTCTTTTCAAACTTTTATTGCATTTGGCTTGACCTTTGCAATGATTCATGAGATCGTTCATGCATGAAATAAAGTCAGAATAAGAATATACCTCATCTTTATCTTCAACCTCTGTTTCGGATAAAAATCCTTCTTCAAATGTGTGAGCCATTAACGCCAGATTGACTTCATCTTCTTTTTCTGAATCTTCATCATCTAGCTCTTCCCATGATACCATAAATTTATTCTAAAATTTATTCCTGAAGTTATACTTATGATGACTTCCTTTCTTTTGGCTATCTTTCTGAAGATCAGGACATTCATTTTTGAAGTGACCAGGTTTGTTGCAGTTGTAGTAAATCTTATCCTCATCTTTCCCTTTGAAGTTAGATCTTCTAAAGCTATTGCTTTTATAAAATCTTATGTTCCTTCTGACCATTTACTGAAATCCTCTAATGAAGCAAGCCATATCATCATCATCATCAAATCTACCATCAGAATCTTCTTTAGAAGTTTTATTAGGTTTACTGATCTTTGAAAGTCTTTTTGATTTTTCACTAGATTTTTTAGAAGTAGATCTCAGGGCAAGAGTTTTAAGTTTATTTGAATACTTGTCTCCATTAAGTTCCATCTCATGGCTCTGAAGATTGCTGATTAGACTTTCAAAAGACAACATATTCAAGTCTTTAACTTCCTGAATAACTGTTACTTTAGGTCTAAATTTTAAAGGGAGACTTCTCAGAATCTTTTTGACATGATAAGAAGTAGAGTAACTCTTGTTTAATACTTGAAGGCCTGGTACAAGGATCTGAAATCTGGAGAACATGGTTTCAATATCCTCATCATCCTTCATTTTGAATAACTCATACTTCTATACCAATAAGTTAGCTTTTGCTTATCTAACTTGTCGATTTCCTTCATAGGTAGAGCACAATGACTCAAAGATAGTATTTGAAGAAGACTTATCAATGATTTTCAGATACTCAGCATGTGATAGAGCATCGACTAGAATACCTCTGACTCTGTGATGTTTTCTATAAATTTTCTTTTGAGCTTGAGTCAAGGTTTTTCTGTCAGATACCATACCAATACTGTCAACAGTGATCTCAATACCATCTTCAAGTATATCCCATAACTCATCATCAAGTCCAATGATATATGTGTACATCTTGCTTTTCCACCATTCAAACTCAGTGGAGTCTCCACTGAATACATGAGGTTTAATAGAGTAGTGATTTCTCT
Organism: Lathyrus sativus; assembly: GCA_963859935.3. Classification (NCBI taxonomy): domain Eukaryota; kingdom Viridiplantae; phylum Streptophyta; class Magnoliopsida; order Fabales; family Fabaceae; genus Lathyrus; species Lathyrus sativus. The sequence continues at coordinate 424,947,474 of OZ012738.1, forward strand.
CAGAACCCTTATAATCATGGGGAAATCCTCTTCCTGAGGTACTAGCAGTAGGATCCTCAGTAGACATATTTTTCTCGTTAGATATTTATCTATACCATTGTTATGTGTTACGCATAGACCTTGCTCTGATGCCAACTGAAGGTGAGAAAAAACACACAAGAAGGGGGGTTGAATTGTGTTTTCTAAATCTTTTCTACTTCTGATCAGATTTCAGAATCTAAACAGAAGTTAAGACTATGATTAATAAATGTAGCGGATAGAAAAACATAAGTAAATAACAAAATTTATCTTAGTTCCTCTTCAACTGAGAGTAGTTCAGTCCCCTTGCAACACAAGATATTTCCACTTTAATCAACCAGATTATAAATGCTTATACACTCAAGTATAAGACTTTTCTGCTCATACCACCAACCCGAGAGTTCCTTGCTTAATCAGTACCTGATCAAGACTTCCTACATAGATCCTCAGATCCTAAGACTTATAGAGGAGTGCAGCATAACCAAACACCATTAAACTCTCCCTTTCTTTCGGATTTGGAAGAGAAAAAAATATGTAAAGTTATAAATATCTTTTTAAACTTATAAATAAAAAGTAATAATGATTATCACTTGATATTTGATTTAAAATTTTTAAATATATTTATTTCCTTTTCTTTTTCTGAATTAATGAAAAATAATTTCTCTTTCTTTCCTCCTCCTCTTAGACCTCACATGATATTTTGGAAAATTAATTTATAGTGGTCACTTATCGTCTCAAAAATTTCACATCCTCAAATTCTCTCTTCAAATTCCTTCTCTCAAATTTTCTATTTTTTATCTTTTGCTCAAGATATATAAAACTTTTTATACTTTTCTCGTTTCGTCACTCAAATATCAAAAAATACATCTTACGTTCATAGTCTAAATTCATAATCAATCACACATACCAACATAAAATACTAAAATCGTCAAACATTTTTTTCAAAAAATTACCGAATTTCGTTCAACCTTCCTCTCACCTCCATCACTCCAGGTATATAACTTAGAACCCTCTCCAAAAATTCATCCAAGTCTAAATAGTAAAAAAAAACACTTAAATTTTTATTTTATGAATTAAAATTCATATATTTCATCAAATTTATATATCTATCCACGTAAATATTAGTGCATTCCAATGTAAATTTCAATTAAAAGTAAAGTGTTGGAATATGTGTTAGCCAAGGTGTTAAACATTCCTATTAATGATTTGTGAAAAAACATAAATTCTTAAAAGAAATAGAATTTAGGATTGAACAATTTAGGATTGAAATATATATATATATATATATATATATATATATATATATATATATATATATATATATATATATATATATATATATATATATATATATATATATATATATATATATATATATATATATATATATATATATATATATATATATATATATATATATATATATATATATATATATATATATATATATATATATATATATATATATATATATATATATATATATATATATATATAATTTTAACTGTTTTACCTACTTGTAAATGTAGTTAATTAAACTTCTGTTGAACATATTTTCTGTCATTTACAAATTCAATATGCAGTGAAATTCACCTCACAAAATTATAGGCGTGTAGTTTTTATATAAAATGATACATATAATAACTATTAACCATTGATAAAAATAATATAACCAGCATTTTGGATTGGACTGGGACCTACCCCTCAACCGGGCAGACCCAACCCAATGTTATGCTGATGAAACCCAATAAGGCTCAATTCTCCTTCGTCGGGCACATCCCTCAACCAGACACATGCGTCGAACATAAGACCTTCCTGACGGGAAAGCTCACGCACTTCCCTCACGTCCTCCACGTATCCCCACGCGAGGACACGTCATCAGACAACTACCCACTTTCGAAAGAGTCGGTCAACCCACTTTTCGAAGATCACATGACAGTTGATTTAGGGCGAAAACCACATGCTGGTCTTCACTACGCCACGTAAGTCCTGACAGTTACTTAGGTTGGGCCTGACAGTCTGACCCAATACAATGTAACCGTTGACCCTGTGCTGGGGGCACACTATGTTGGTGATTTTAGTCTCATCAATGGATTTTAGTAGTAATGAGATTTATTATAGGCCAATGCAATTATGCGTTAAGCTTGGAAACGAGTTGGGGTAGTGCGGAGTGCACGCTCGTCAAGCCAACATATAATTGAATACGAATAATTGAAACGGGGTTCCAAGGGACGGAGCCCCTGGCGGGGTGCGGGGCAGCGCCCCGAGCGAAAATTTTGAATAAATTTCAATCCCAGTTTTCCCAATGTTCAGAAATATTTCTGAATAGTTGTGCCGTTTCAATTACTATTATTGATCTCCTATAAAAGGATTCAATTGGCCTCGTTTTTCACACACAGAAAAACAATACCTTTCTTTTCTCTACATTCTTGATCTGTTCTCCATTGCCGGATACAGATTGTTCTTCGTGAATTATCCCCGCAAAGATTTCGTGAACCCAGGCAATATATAGGGTCGAAATACTTTGTTTGAAAAGTGTTTCGAACGCGATTCATCGAAGATATCCAAGATTATCATACCAATTTCTAACAAACGAACAAAGTATTTATTCTGATAATCATGGCTGGAAACACCGTCAAGGAGATGACCATAAATTTTGGAAAATTGGACAATTTTCAAGGACAAGACTTCAGGCGCTGGCAGAAGAAGATGCATTTCATGTTGACAACGTTAAAGGTGGTGCACGTCCTGTCTACACCGATTCCAGAAATTCTGGAAGATGACACGGTTGAAAATCTAAGACGCAGATCAAAATGGGAGAACGACGACTACATATGCAGAGGGCACATTCTTAACGGTATGTCTGATCCCTTATTTGATATTTACCAAAACATGGAATCTGCAAAGGAATTGTGGGATTGTCTCGAATCCAAGTACATGGCAGAGGACTCATCCAGTAAAAAGTTTCTGGTAACCGATTTCAACAATTACAAAATGGTTGAATCAAGGTCTGTCATGGAACAATTCAATGAACTCCTCAGAATCCTTGGACAGTTCACACTGCACGGATTAAAGATGGATGAAATAATATCTATCTCAAGCATCATAGACAAGTTGCCTCCTTCGTGGAAGGATTTCAAACACAATCTGAAGCATGGAAAACACGAACTGTCTTTGATCCAACTTGGAAGTCAATTGCGCATAGAAGAATCTCTAAGAGCGCTGGAAAATGACAAAGGAAAGGGCAAAGAAATTGTTGGACCCTCGGTTAATATGGTCGAAGAGGGTGGTAAGAACGATAACAACAAAAACAAAGGAAAGAAGCGTGTTTTCAAGAACAAAAAAGGCAGTTTTGGTGCTAACAAGAAACCAAAACTAGAATGCTGGAAGTGTGGCAAAACATGCCACTTCAAGAAGGATTGTCGCTTCGGTAAAAAGCACGACAACGCGAACGCAAGTGGTTCAGGAAAGGGGTCTAAGGACCAATCCGAAAACCAAGGTCAGAAATCAATTCGTGATTTGAATAGTTTGATTAAACATTCGGTTTCACTAAATTCTGAAGCATTTTATGTGCAGGATGATGCTATTGCGTGGTGGATTGGTTCTGGCACCACAACACATGTTTGCAAGGATTGTTTCTGGTTCAAGACTTTTGTTCCAGTGGAAGATGGTTCTGTGCTCTACATGGGAGATGATCACTTCGCTCCCGTTGAAGGTAAAGGAAACGTGGTGCTAGAATTTAGTTCTGGAAAAACTATTACTTTGTTTAATGTATTGTATGTTCCTAAATTACGTAAGAATTTAATTTCTGGTCCTGCATTAAATAAGCTTGGATACAAGCAAGTGTGTGAATCTGATAAATATGTTTTATCGAAGTCTGGTGTGTTTGTAGAATTTGGATATTATAATTATGGTATGTTTATGATGAATTTGAATGGAGTTCCTAATGATTCTGGTTCTGTATTTATGTCTTCTTCAAATATTATTAATTTTTCGTTATGGCATGCTCGTTTAGGACATGTACATTTTAAAAGAATGCATGAAATGTCTAAAGATAATTTAATTCCAGTTTTTGATAAAAATATAGAAAAGTGTAAAACTTGCATGTTAACAAAGATCACTAGGCAACCTTTTAAAAATATAACAAGGAAATCTGTCATCCTTGAGTTGATACACAGTGATTTATGTGATCTACATGCTACTCCATCATTGGGGCATAAAAAATATTTTGTCACTTTCATAGATGATACATCTAGGTTCTGTTATATTTATCTGTTGCACGCTAAGGACGAAGCCTTAGATAAATTCAAAATTTATAAAACTGAAGTTGAAGTACAACAGAATGTGCTAATTAAACGTTGCGAACAGATAGAGGTGGTGAATATTATGATCCTGTATTTTTCCAATCCATAGGAATCATTCATGAGACTACGACACCTTATACACCTCAACAAAATGGTGCGGCTGAACGGAAAAATAGAGTTCTTAAAGAAATGATGAATGCCATGTTATCTTACTCTGGTTTGAGTGAAGGGTTTTGGGGAGAAGCTATGTTAACGGCTTGTTATTTGTTAAATAGGGTTCCTAATAAAAGGAACAAGACTACCCCATATGAACTTTGGTATAAGAAACGACCCAACTTAACATTTCTACGTGTTTGGGGTTGTAGGGCCGTGGTTAGACTCCCAGATCCAAAAAGGAAAACTTTGGGTGAAAAGGGTATATCTTGCATCTTTGTTGGATATGCTGAGCATTCCAAGGCCTATAGGTTTTATGTTATAGAACCTAATAACTCAATTTCTATTAACACAATTATAGAATCAAGAGATGCCATATTTGATGAGAATTGTTTCTCTTCTATACCTAGACCAAAGTTCTCTATACCTAATTCAGATGAACCTCCAAAGAATGATCATTCAAATAATGTGCCAAGTGAGACACTTGAACCCCGTAGGAGCAAAAAAGCTAGAAAACTAAGATCTTATGGATCTAATTTTCAACTATATTTAGTTGAGGGATCAAAGGATCAGATTGATACTCAATACTATTATTGCTATAGTATAAAGGAGGATCCAAGAACGTATGATGAAGCTGTGAAATCTCGAGATTCCGTTTTTTGGAAAGAAGCAATTGATGAAGAGATTAGTTCTATCATGGAAAATAATACTTGGGTATTATCTGATTTACCACCAGGTTGCAAGCCTTTGGGTTGCAAATGGATCTTCAAAAGGAAGATGAAAGTCGATGGTACAATTGACAAATTTAAAGCTAGATTAGTTATCTAAGGCTTCAGACAAAAGGAAGGGATTGACTATTTCAATACCTATGCTCCAGTTGCCCGTATCACTACTATTAGATTGTTGATTGCTTTGGCGGCTATTCACAATCTAGTGATTCATCAAATGGATGTCAAAACAACATTTTTGAATGGTGATTTGGAAGAAGAAGTGTATATGAAGCAACCTGAAGGATTTGTAATGCCTGGCAATGAGCATAAAGTGTGTAAGTTAGTTAAGCCGTTGTATGGGCTGAAACAAGCTTCGAAACAAGGGTATCAAAAGTTTGATGAGTTTGTTTTGTCTAATGGTTTCATTCTAAACCAAGCTGACAAATGTGTATATAGCAAATTTGATGCATCCGGAAAAGGAGTTTTCATTTGTCTATATGTTGATGACATGTTGATCTTTGGCACCGACCAAAATCAAATTGATAAAACGAAGAATTTCTTGTCATCAAAGTTCTCCATGAAGGATATGGGAGAAGCGGACGCTATTCTTGGTATTAAGATTAAACGGGAGAATAAGGGGATTGTAATTACGCAATCTCATTACATTGAGAAATTACTCAAGAAGTTCAATTGTGAAAATTGTTCTCCAGTAAGTACTCCCATGGATCCGGGAGAAAAGCTTATGCCAAATACAGGTAAACCTGTGGATCAACTAGAATACTCAAGAGCTATAGGCTCTTTGATGTATGCTATGATTAGCACTAGACCAGATATTGCTTATGCGGTTGGAAAGTTGAGCAGATTTACTAGTAATCCTAGTAGACACCATTGACATGCGATAACTAGAGTATTCAAGTACTTAAAAGGTACTATGAATTATGGTTTGTCTTATATGGGATTTCCTTCGGTATTAGAAGGTTATTCAGATACCAGTTGGATAAATAATGCTGAAGATTCATCCTCCACAAGTGGATGGGTATTCTTGCTTGGGGGAGGTGCTGTCTCGTGGGCTTCCAAGAAGCAAACATGTATAACTGGTTCCATAATGGAATCTGAGTTTGTAGCATTAGCTGCCGCTGGTAAAGAAGCAGAATGGCTAAGGAACTTGGTATATGAGATTCCAATATGGCCTAAACCTATATCACCAATTTCTATCCGTTGTGATAGTACTGCCACACTGGCTAAAGCATATAGTCAAATATACAATGGAAAGTCTAGACATTTGGGTGTCAGACATAGTATGATTAGGGAATTAATCATGAATGGGGTGATATCTATTGAGTTTGTTCGGTCGCAACAAAACTTAGCTGATCACTTGACAAAGGGGTTAGCTAGAGACTTAGTAAAAAAGTCGGTAATTGGGATGGGATTAAAGTCCATTTAAATCTATTAGTTATGGTATATCCAATTCCCTTCTAATACAACGTTAGAAGTAGAATTCAATGTGGAAAGATCATAGTTAGAGATTGGAGCAATTGTATTTATTTTCCCAAGGTATGTGCTCAGACCTGCAAGTGATGGCTAGGTTGAAGTATATTTTCTTAATGGTTCTTTTGAAAAATTGCAAATGCAGGTGCAAGATTAAAAGGATCACCTATGTGAGCATGAAGTTTTGCCGCTTCAGGAAGCTTGGACTTGGCTTCCTATATGCTTATGAATGGATAAGGACACATGGCTTGTAAAGTGTCAAGTATGAATAGTAGAGTATTGTAAGAAACATATGTGTACTATATCTTCAGATATTCAAATGGATTGACGGGTTCAATCGTTATGACACTCCAATTTTCGAGTATTTGGAATATGTATTTGTACTAAGATGAAAATTTAATCGCAAGACATTTTCACCTATGCATTTGTTTGATTGTTATATATGTGTGTTATACCCTTGTATATAATCTTGTATGTACTGAGTAAATCAAGGATTACACTAAAATGGGGGGGATTTGTTGGTGATTTTAGTCTCATCAATGGATTTTAGTAGTAATGAGATTTATTATAGGCCAATGCAATTATGCGTTAAGCTTGGAAACGAGTTGGGATAGTGCGGAGTGCACGCTCGTCAAGCCAACATATAATTGAATACGAATAATTGAAACGGGGTTCCAAGGGACGGAGCCCCTGGCGGGGTGTGCAACAGCCCAATTTTGATTAACTAAGTAATTGATTTGTTGGAATTATTTTAATTATGGGATTATGAGATAATATGTTAAGTTTGCATATTCTGCTATTTTATTATTTGGAGAGTGTTGGAAAATTAAGTTGGGAATATTTTAGATATTCTAAATTAATGGTTAAGTGGATGTTTTATGGGAAAATGATTGGAAAAATATTATGGAGGAAAATAGAAATAGAAAGAAAAGGGAATAAAAGTTGGTAAGGAAAAAGAAAAGAAAAGAATGAAGAAATAAGGAAAAAGAGAAGAAGAAGAAGAAGAAGAAAAATGTGGAAATCATCAAGAGCAACTCAAAACTTCGATTGAATCAAGGTAAGGGTGAGAAACATTGTTATCTAATCCCTGTGTATGATTATGTATGAGTTGTGTGGATTGTTTGAGTGTTTTTCTATACTTTTCATTTTAGGTCGAAAATGAATTAATCGATGTTTGAACGGTTAAAATCGAGATTAGATGATGTAGATTAGTCGGGATATGTTAGGCTAAGTCTACTGGAACGAGTTTGGTTGGAATCGGGTGAATCGGGAGCCCCAGATGAATTTTGAACAGTTTGCATTGGTGCTGTTCGCAGACGCTCGCTAGCTTGTTCGCTAGGCGAGCAGGTCGCGAACACTCGCTAGCAGCTCGCTAGGCGAGTCTGTAGCGAGCGGTCTCAGGCTTGGGACAGTGGGGTTTGGATCCCCTTCGCTGGTAGCGAACATGGTAGCGAAGGTTCGCTGAGTATTCGCTGAGGCGAACGTGGTAGCGAACAAGGCCTGGAGCTCTCTGTTTGCATTCGCTAGCAGTTCGCTAGGCGAACGTGTAGGGAAGGCTCGCTAGCAGCTCGCTAGGCGAGTCTGTAGTGAACGTAGCAGAATGATTCTTTTTGCTTGATTCTTTCTATTTCGATTTGCGGTTTCGGTTGCGATCGACCTCTTCTTACTTTAATAGCTTATATGCTGGTTTGTGATGTGCTGTGGGTAGCCGTAAGGCGTGAATCCTAGTGTATGAATATGATTTTGAATCGTGGCCTTTGGGCAAATTATGCATTGTTTCGAATTGAATAAAAATGCATGGCAATTGTGATGAATATATATATTTGCATTATGATATATGTGTTGTGACTGCATAATAAATGTATGCAGTGAAATGTGATAGATGCATGAGTATGTTTGTAAACATGTATGCATTTTGTGTTGATTGATCCCGCGTAGGATCTGCAGAAACCTCGTGTGCCCATGTGGGGTGTGAGCGATGGTTTATAGTTGATTGAGTCATGTTTGCATGTGAAGCATCATGATATGCATTGTGTTATTTGATCCCGTGTAGGATCTGCAGAGACATCGTGTGCCCATGTGGGGTGTGAGCGATGGTCTATATTTGATTCCGCGTAGAATCTGCAGAACGATTGTGTGCCCTTGTGGGGTGTGAGCAATCGGATTGTGTGCCCATATGGGGTGTGAGCAATCCATAAACATTGTGTGCCCATGTGAGGTGTGAGCAATGGGTGAACATCGTAGGCCCGACGGGGAGTTACTTCGGTAACGAGCGATGGTTCCATTTGGTTCTTCAATTGAACCTGCTGAATTGAGTCGGTACCGCATTTGCATCTGCATAGAGTCGTGAGTCGGTCTCTATGAGTTGCATAATTCATCTTTATATGATGCATTGGTGAAATAAACATGTATGTGAATGTTTATGTGAAATGGTGATGATATAAACATATCGTGTATATTTATGTGAACTAACACGAATTGCGATAATGGCATGAGTGAGTATGCTTGAAGATATGTATATATATGTGGGTTTACATGGATTGATGTAAACATTGGTGAATGCATATTGTATATGCTTGAGGTTCTATTTATATATAGATACTTATATGGATACATTGCGATGTATGGAATGATTGAGATGTATGAATAAATATAATTATAAATGTTTGTGTGAAAATGATGTGAATTGTAGAAGCATGATTGATGAGTATGCTTAGTTGTGTGTATATATATATATATATATATATATATATATATATATATATATATATATATATATATATATATATATATATATATATATATATATATATATATATATATATATATATATATATATATATATATATATATATATATATATATATATATATATATATATATATATATATATATATATATATATATATATATATATATATATATATATATATATATATATATATATATATATATATATATATATATATATATATATATATATATATATATATATATATATATATATATATATATATATATATATATATATATATATATATATATATATATATATATATATATATATATATATATATATATATATATATATATATATATACATATACATGCAGTGTAATGTATGTGATGAATTGTGAATAATGCCTGAGAATATAATAGTACATGTATATAGGTAATGATTGGTAAATATGAGAGTAATATAGATAATAATGTTTATGTGAAAGATTTGTACTCACTGGGGTAGAATGGTAATGTGTCGTTCCTAGTGGAGTAATTACCGGGGTAGAATAACTGAGGTGTTATTCCTGGTAGGGTATAAGTGACGTACCCATAATCCTAAAAAGGGGATTGGTGATATTGGGTGAGTTTTAAGTGAGTCACATGGCATGGTTATGAGTGTTATATGAAATATGCATGTGAGTATGAATTATTGAATTGTGGGTTGCGATTGAGTAATTGAGAAAGATATTGAATAATGAATTGATGATTAAACATGATGGCGTATGTTATATGATTCGCGATGAATGAAACATAACGTGTATGTTTGTGAGGATTAATTGTAATTGCGAATGTATGCATGATGAAATGCTTGGTTTTATACATATATGCTTTGCGATGTATGTTAGTGGGTATGTGAGGTATTGTGGTGAGGAGTATAATATGTGTATTTGATGCTACGGATATATATTATGTGCATGGTTATTGTGTTAATATGCATTGTGGTGAGAAAATGTGAAATGTATGTATTCTGTACTTGCGCATTTATATATGATTATGTGCTTTAATTATTATGGTAATATTTCTCACCCTTCTGCTGGAATGATGTCCTTTATGACATCGTGCAGGTATCTTGGAGTTGTACTGCTAATAGTTGTGAGGTCTCTGTTGGTGCAGTCGTTTAGTATTTTAATTATGTTGGGTCGAGTCATGGTTATGTAACACTGGGATCGTTTGGGTTTTTACTTTAGAGATATTTTATGTATTTTAAGTTGTGTTTTAAATGTATCGAAATATTGTGATGTTGGCCTTAGTGCCCAAGTATTGTTGAATTATGAGATGAACATGAATGCTATGTGAAAAGAATTATGAATATAAATTGAATCCGCTGCTACATGCAAAGTGAACTTTGAAAAGCATGATTATTTTATTTGAGTGTTTAAAGCATGACAAGTGGTTTTGATGTTTTGAAATTATGTGTGACGCCCTTTTGTGAAAGCATGTTAATTTACTCTGATTATTTATGTATTTTCATGTGGGGTTAGAAGGGTGTTACATTAGTGGTATCAGAGCAGGTCGGCCCGTCCGACCAAGTTGTCTAATGTTGGTTGTTCCCTTGTATGCGACATGTGTGGGAAAACGCTGTCGGTACACGTTTGTTTTTCTAATCTTGTCTGCAGAAGTGGGAATGATCCAAGTGCAGGAGAAGTTGTGCTTCTCCAGGATGCTGCAAGTGTGGAGTTATAGCTCAGTGTGTGGGTAAACGCTCTTATAGTTTGGTAGAGATGGTTTATACCCCATCATGATTTTCGGCTGTCTATTGACAAATTGAGGGACTGATCACCCTTAATCTCTTGTTAATAGTAGTTTAGATTGTGTTGGATGGGATAGACGTGTCTTACGAGCTTAGATGGCGTACACAGTGAATTGTTTGGAGTGAAGCCAAGTGCTTAAGGAGTGTTCTGAGAAGTCGACGCAGGACAGTGTTGAGGTGTTGAATTTTGATGGGATTTTGAGTGCTAATGAAAGTGAGAGGTTTGCAATTTGCCGATTAGTTTTGGTTGTCTAGAAGTTGTCTTGACAAGATAAGTAATACAAAGCCCCGAGCAAAAATTTTGAATAAATTTCAATCCCAATTTTCCCAACGTTCAGAAATATTTCTGAATAGTTGTGCCGTTTCAATTACTATTATTGATCTCCTATAAAAGGAGTCAATTGGCCTCGTTTTTCACACACAGAAAAATAATACCTTTCTTTTCTCTACATTCTTGATCTGTTCTCCATTGCCGGATACAGATTGTTCTTCGTGAATTATCCCCGCAAAGATTTCGTGAACCCAGGCAATATATAGGGTCGAAATACTTTGTTCGGAAAGTGTTTCGAACGCGATTCATCGAAGATATCCAAGATTATCATACCAATTTCTAACACAGTATAAATACCCTATTTCACTAGAGGGTCAGGTAACTTATTCTCCACACCTAACCGCTGTGCTTGCTTTCTCTTTGATTTTTTACTCACTTAAGTATCGAAGTGTCTTGCAGGTACCCTTCCTTTCTCTCCACAACTCCGATAAAAACGGCAATCCAACGATGCGTGCACTACAAGAAACATTGCATTTTTCCAAGTGATTTTCACGTCACTAACTCAAAAACCACTTCACTAACCAACTTTTGCGACGTGGGTAAAACACGTCGGAAATGCAATGGTGGGAACATGTTCCCACGTGGAAAACACGTCACAAAGTTGTGACATAGTTCCCACGTCGCAAATAACAAAATTAGGAGAAAATCTTCCCACGTGAAAACCAAGTCACTAATTAGTGACGTGATATTCATGTGGGAAACTACCTTTACCAATTTTGTCTACACGCCTGCCTGACACCAATTAAATTTGGTTCCCATGTGATTCCCACGTCACTAATTTGTGACTTGGTTTTCACGTGAGAATCCAATGGCTTTGCACGTGAATCCTGACACTAATTAAATTGGTTCCCATGTGATTTTCACGTCACTAATTAGTGACGTGATATACATGCCACAACAAAAATATGTTTTATAATAGTGACATTGTTTGCACTTCACTGTAAAATTTAATAATAAAAAAATAAAAATAAATATTAACTAAAAACAACTATAAAATTAAAATAAATATTAAATATTAACTATAAAATTTAAAAAGTTAAAATAATATACATTAAAAAATATATAAATATTTAGTTACATGAAATTCAAGTCACAAATATAAAAATGTTTAATCTAATATGCATGTTAACATGACAAGCAACTGTCATATTCATCTTCGATAGAAGGTAAAAAAGTTGTTATCCATATTCATGGTCAATGAATGGTATCACACCCACATGAATAGCATGATTCAACCGATGAGACTCCTCTCATTTAGTTGTTAGACCATAATGAAGAAGAAAAATAGTGAAATATACCTGAAACTATTCTTTAAATATTCACTCTCTTAAGTATGTAGAGACGTTCTCCATTTTCTAAAAAAATGAATTATACTTAAGTATGATTTTTGTATATAAATATTTAATTAATGTCATAATTTCAAAAAGTATATGTATCTATATAATTGATTTAGTCTAAAACATATTAATAAACATTTTCACTTTTTATTTATAGAAATCGAGACGATATCAACCCTCTTAATTTCTTAAAAAATATTTCATTTCTACCTATTCTAAAAATATATATTTTACTACAAATTATTTTTATTTTTTTCTTTCAACAACAACACAATAAACAAAAATAATATTTATAAAATATCAACAAAAAAAATATCAACAACAACAGAAATATAAATATTTTAAAATTTTATAATATATCAACAACAACACAACACAATAATATACCAACAAAAAATCTAAAATTTTCTTCTTAAATTATATTTGATATATCACCAAAATCTCAAAAATAAACTAATTGAAATACTTAAATACCTCAATGTGCTAACTCTATCAAAGCTTCCAATTAAACTTCTTAAATCCTAGATCTGAATAAATGATAAAATAAACGGTAAAATATTCACAAAAATAACATATAGACCAATCACCTTAATTTTTTTGTGAAATTTTCTTTGAAAATAGAGTTGTGATGGAGGCAGTGGTAATGGAAGAAGGAAGAAAATTGAGGAAGAAGGAAAAAGAAAGCAACGAAGGAATGAAACGAGATGTTGCTGAAGAAATTTTTTGTGAATTAATACATAGAGAGTTGGTGAACACGTGGTAGATACCGTTCCCAATGCAATTATATTTTGTTTGTTCCGACGTGGTAATCCTATCACAAACCTGTCACATTCGATTCTAATATTCAATGGGTCTGAAAAGTTAATGGAAAAACTGAGATATTTTTTATTTATAGTTTTGCGAAGTGATTTGCATGTGAAAAACTTATGACATGTAAAACACGTGGGAAATAAAGGGACTTTTTAAATTTTCAATTCCCATTTGTTTTACACGTCACAATTGAATTTTTTAAATTTTCAAGTTTCCTCACTCTTAAAATTCCAATTTTTAGTTGAAAATTTTAGGTCTGAATAATTTATTATTTAAATGGTTTAGTGACGTGGAAATCACTTGGCAAGGTGTTTTTTTGACGTGATTAGCACGTCACTAAATCACTTGGCAAAATGGACTTGTAGTAGTGGCAGATCATTGATTCTTACTGATCAGATGAAATCAACTAGTATTTTAAATATTAAACACTCTTAAATTATTTTGTGTTATTTTGTGTGTCTTTGTTTCCGGTTTGAACAAATCTAATTAAGATTTGAGCCAGTTTGAAGTTTGAACAAATCTAATTAAGTATAAAACGTTGACAAACATTGAAGGACTTCACTCTTTGTTTCAAACCAAACATAAAATGCTGCCGACTAACTAACTACTAAGCATTAGATTAATGAATACTTGAAATATTCTATATAATAATAAGTAGTCTTTATCACTTAAAAGTGTATGTTTGTATTTTTAAGTTAAAGATCATAATATTCTTTTGAATTATACCATTTCATTGAAATCAAATATTTAAACTATTAAATAATATATGGCCAAAGTCAAAGTAATGGACCCATATATTGATTTTGCTGGAACTACGCCTGCATGATTGATAATATATGTCATATTATATGTTTCCTTCTCTTTGACATTCAATCTACTAAAGTTTAACTGGAAAAACTAACATAATTGTTTTCATTTTGACATAAATAACTAGTTGACTTTATCTTATGATTTTCACCACAATCTTAATTAAATCTTGACTTAGTACATCCATGTGACAGTAGTAAAAGCCATACTATATAACTTATATGGTTCTTAATTCCTTTGGCCTCACAGAACTTTAGAACTTTGAAGGCTAGTTACTATACATAGATGGAAGGGAGAGGGTTTTATAGCTCATACAAGAATTCAAGTGAAGAACTTTTCATGAAAACATTGATGGATAACCCTATTGGAGTGCCAATACCACCAACCATGAACATGCATACTTTCAAGGCTGTTTCTCAAAGCTTTCGCTCCGACAGTGAAGAACTCTTCAAAAGATGGCTAACACATGACCAGGGAAGGATTATGCAAGATGATCCTAAAGCTAATGATTATTCAACTCTTTTCAATCAATTTCCTATAGGGTAATTGTAGCAGGGTTCACAAAACCTGCTATATTTTTGTTGTGATTTCAGTTATAACTAATAACTAGTTCAATGTTTATAACTAATTGGAACTTTTTGACAACTTTTTTGCCAGAGAACCTATTGATGAATTTCTGCAATCTGGTAACTTGTGTCTTGCCAAGGTTTGTTTACATCAAACTCAATCAATTTTCCACAACGACTTGATTTGATTTGATTTGATTTTCACTTCTAATGCAGGCTTGGTTTCTTACCGATCAACGAATGACTAGAAGCCGATCTTCTGAATTGAGGTATCAAAGTCTCGTTTGTGATTTAAAACTATTCAAAAGAAATTTTCAACTACTTATTTGGTAGTTTTTATTTGAAGGCAAATGTATTCTGAAATGCACAATGGTCAAAATGGTGCTAACACTACACAACAAGAAGTTTCAAATTTAAACGGTCTTGATCACCTTAACCAAAAGAGTGCATTCACATTTCATTCAAATTCGTCTTCATCAACATTCGACACACATCAGTTAAATGATAACACAGACAAAGTCTCTTCGTACGTAAACATGCTAAAAAATTCATTAGAATTTAAGCGCGGCCGGATAGAGAAACAAGAAGTGGAAGATAACTCTAATGGACTATTTAGTCTTCAACAAGATTCTTTCCACCAAACTAGTTTTCATCAAAATCCTATATATGTTCAAGGAACTTCTACTATTCAAGTTAAGGATCATGAAGTCATGCAAACACTTGAAGCATCCATAAACCTAATTGATTTGGATGGTTTGGTGAATCAAACAAATCCAATATATTTGAGCTCAGCTTCTCCCAGTGAATCTTCAGCTGCTGCGCCGATAATCTCCGCCGGACTAGATGGATGCGAAGATCCATGCATATCAAGCCAAACTCTTTGTGAAAGCTCGTGGAATAAAGATGGAGGAAGTAAAAGTTTGAAAAATAGAGTCATAAGTATGCAAAAGTTTTTGTTAGTTTTTTTTCCACAGTTTGATATTGTCTCCATCACTAACCAATGGATTAATTATGCAGAGGACAAAGAGAAAGTTACAAAAAAACGTAGGGTGGAGCGTTCTCGAAAGTATGTAATCCTTGAAAAGTATTCTATTCTTCTCTTAAATTTTTCGAGGTCATTAGTCACTGTTTAACCGTGACAAATTGCAGAATGGCTGAGGCAAAGGAAAGGAACTTGATACCATCAATTCCAGCAGATATGCAAGTTGCTTTGAAGAGATGTGAAGATCTTGAGAAGGAAGTTCGATCACTAAAACTTAATTTATCCTTCATGAATAGGTAATACAAATTATTGACAACTTAATATTTTAAATGTTAATATAGAATCTCTTGATCATTAAGGACTTGAGTTAGTCTTGATTTGCTTATTAAATAGTATTAGACTATATAGTTAAAATATGAACTAAGATCATATACTAAAAATTTTCAGGAAGGATTCTGAACAAACAAAACAGATAGAGGATCTTCAGAAGCAAAATGAAGATTTGGCTGATGAAAAAGAGTGTCTTTGGAAGAGATTGAAAGAGTTACATTAGTAATTGTTCTAATGTTTTTTTTTTTTTTTTAATATCATGTCATATTAATTGAACTTTTGTTTTCAAAGGTTTTATAATTGTGCAATAAGTTTTTTATTATTTTCTTCAAGTTCTTAATCCATATTTATCTATATTAAGTGGTTTTAAATAGTCTTTTGATCTTTGTAAGATAGCGAATTTTTTATTTTGGTCTAAGTATTTTTTTTTATCTGAGTCTCTATATTTTATTTTTGTGTTGGTGTTAGTCCTTAGGGCTAGAATTTTGTTAAAATAAAGTTGATTTAGCTAACGGCGTACACATGCAAATGATTTATATCTATTTTATATTTAACAACATACATACGTGGCTATTTATTTATTTTCCACCAAAAATGCCAAAGTGCTCAAAAATTAGTTTTTGCTTTTAGTCCTTGTAAATTAGGGTTTCGTATCTTGGAAGAAAAAAAGAAACTTTGGTTGTGGGGGGGGAGGAGACCAATGAACGAAGATGAGAAAATGCTTGATTTCATGACCAAGTAACGCAATCGCATATGTGGAACTCAATCTCGTATGTGGTATCTTTTTTCTTTCTTCTATCAGTGAGTTAGCTCTGTTCATTGTGTCTTCTTTGAAACTCGCATGTTATGGAGTTCAGTTTAATTTTTCATTACGAGGGTTGATTTGATATGGATTGTTTAGTATATTACATAGGGGAAATGATCATGAAGTAGAAATAGATCTGGATAGGTGGAGCTTATTTGAAGCAACAAGTATTGTGAAAGAGATAAGTGAGCTTGAGCATTCAGAGTATTAGTTATGGTGGTATAATAATGATGCTGATAGGTATAGTAGAATGGTTAGTAATCGTGATGCTGATAAGGTATATTAATATGTCATGGAAATGAAATATGCAGTGCACATATATGTTTAGCATAAAGGCAAAGGCAATGCACAAGAAACTGATGTATGTGTTTTTCAAGAAGATGGTGTTTGTGGTGTTGAACAAGTTGGAGTAAGTAATGTTGGTGGTGTTGAACAAGATGAAGTATGTAATGATGTTGGTGGTGTTGAACAAGATAAAGTATGTAATGATGTTGGCGGTGTTGAAAATGTGGAAGTAGGTAATGTTGGTGGTGTTGAACAAGTTGAAGAAGGTAATGTTGGTGGTGTTGAACAAGTTGAAACATGTGATGAAAATGAGGATAATAAGGATAGTGACTTTAAAGCAGATGGTTTATCATTTGATGATAGTGAGGATGAGAGGGATCATTGGTTGGATGATTGCTTTGATGTTATTGAAAATCAAGTTGAAGAAAAGAGCAAAAGAGGTAAGATAAAAGTTACAGCAAGGAAACACAAGCATACTCCAAAGAAAGTACAAATTGGTGTTGATAATGCAGGGTCATCTAGTAGTGTGATAATGAGATGGACATCAACTACGCTAGTGATGAGCTTGATAGTAGTGATCCTGATGCTTCTAATGGAGAGAAGGAACCAAAATATCCAAGGTTCAAGATGGAGGGAATTGGATAAGGAAGTGGAACATGCAGGGAATTTTGATTTTTTGTCTAGAGAAAGCCAAACAAAACAACAACAGGACAAGGACAGCCATATGGTAATATAACCCAAGAATAGACTCAACCTAATGAAGACCAAACTGCAACACAAGAACAAACTCAACTTACTGAAGCTCAAACCATAACACAAGAACAACCTCAACCTAATCAAACTCAACCAAATGTTATTGTTATTGGACATGTTACAACTGCACAAACTTCAACAAGTACATCAGTTTGTAGTGCACCTGTTACATCT
This sequence comes from Lathyrus sativus, assembly GCA_963859935.3. Lineage (NCBI taxonomy): Eukaryota > Viridiplantae > Streptophyta > Magnoliopsida > Fabales > Fabaceae > Lathyrus > Lathyrus sativus. The sequence continues at coordinate 424,965,858 of OZ012738.1, forward strand.
TCACAAACTGACTATGATATACAACTTTCTGCACCTGACTATATTTTGAGTGCACATGTTCCAACAATTGATGATGTACCTGATGTATCTGTTTCAACTACTCCTAGGTTCTTAAACCAGTTGAGTTTATTATACCATTTGATAATGATTTAGAATTATTTTGTTGATGTGTTGCACCTCTAATATTCTATGTTTTACAGAAGAAGAAGAAAACAAACCAAAGTTGCAAGAAAATTGGACTTAAGGAGAAGTGACAGGACAAGGGTCCTAAAATGCAAAAACATGAAAGGAGAAGGAAGTAACCCATCACAACCTATAGATGTTTAGAAATTAAGCATCTTGTTATGGTGTATTTTGATCCCTTTTGGCGTTGTTGGTCTATGTATGGTGTGTCTTTGTTGTATTTTGAGACAAAAGTTTATGCCTTTTGGCTTTATGTAATTTTGAGACATATAACATCACTATGGTTTATGTATGGTGTATCTTTTTTGTATCTTGAGACAAAACTAAATGCCTTTTGACTTTATGTAATTCTAAGACATGAAACATCTTTATGGTTTATGTATGGTGTATCTTTGTTGTATTTTGAGACAAATTTATACGCCTTTATGTTCTACAATATTAAGTAAACACATGAAATACAGGGATGAAATACAAACAAATAATTAACAAACAGGGATGTAATACAAACAAATCATTAAGAAAGAGGGATTTAAAATAAAAAGCTACAAACATATAGGGGTGGAAATAAAAAATTTCACACGTTCTAATTCATTCAATAATTAGGCCTTACAGGGACGAAATTCAACAACTATCCTTCTTCTAGGGACTAAAACAAAACAAAAAAGTTACATACACCATGAATATGAAACTCACTATCATTTATGGTAAGCAAAGAACAAACACCATGAAAGAGTCAACAAAAGCTTAAACAGTTTGACCTTCTTCTTTTTGTTTTCCAACTTCAATTTCATCTTCTTCTTTTTTTCCTAGCTTCAAGATCTTTAATGATGCAACCTAATTCTTGAACTACCTATGGGCATTTGCATCCGATTGAGTTTTTGTGTTCAATTGATGTGTTGCGTTCAAGTTCATCATCCCATATGAATAGCTTGCAACCTAATCCTGAATTAGAACATTTCCATAATCTTCTTTTTGTGGTTTCAGTTGAATTTGAGATGAACATCCTCATCGCTTTATTGCAACCACAAATTGGGATTTGAGACATAGAGTAATTACTTACATATGATATTACCATGGTTGAATCTGCATAGACGATTTGAAGATTTGAAGAGAGGAAGAAGAGATGAACCTGATGCAAAATGGTGTCTTTTTTGGATTTAGTCCTCCTTTTTAAGGCCCCTCCACTAGGTTTTCCACGTATTAACCACACAAAAAATATAGATCATTTCCACGTGTGCATCATTAGCCAAGTCAATTCTTTTTAACAGAATTCTAACCTCAAGGACTAATGCCAACACAAAAGTGAGATATAGGGACTCAGACTTAAAAAAATACAGGGACCAGAATCAAAAACTCGCTAATTTATAAGGACCAAATGACTGTTTAAGCCTAGAATCATTTTAATATAAGCTTCATGAATCACAAATATTTATTCGTTCTACTTGTTTTATTTTAAATTATTTTCTTAATCGATTATATCTTAAAAACTCAAAAGTTTAATAATATTTCTATTATCAACATGAGTATTAGTTATAATAAATACCATATCGTCATAATATTTTGCCTTAATTTTTAGTCTATACCCTTGTTACCTCGTATTTTCGGCATAGAGAATAAATGTGAGGAAATACATTGAAAAACATAGGGCAATTTGTTACCTCGTATTTTCGACCCAGTGAATAAATGTGAGGATTCAGGGTCGAATCTGGCTATAGTGGAAATTTAAGGTTTAACCCATAAATCAAAGTGGTCATTTTCGACCAAAAGACCACCTGACCAATTAAGGAGAATTTTTTTGTCGAAGGGGTTGGGAGGTTGGCCGAGAAGCCCTTTCAGAACCCTGAATGGAGCAAAAGACTTAGTGAAATTTGGGATTGTTAATTGATGTGGCTGATATTTTTATCCAAGAGAATGGATAAGATCATACAATTATTCAAAACATGTGGAAGCATGTCGAAGACGAAGATGCATGGAGATGAAGACGTATCAAGTTTTGCTAAGTCGACCATTGCAGATAGTTATGTTAGGTTTAGTATATAAGCAATGTTTGTTTATAGTTTTAGAGGTCTGCAATTTTACACATTGCAAACTCAAACTATCCAACTGCAAAAGTGAGAAATGATTTTTTCAATGTATGTACTTGTGTTCCATTTATGAAGTTAATCATTTTCCATTATCTTTTTCTTTATCCATTTACTTTGCTGCATTATCTTTTCAATTCAATGTTATTGATGTTCATTATCAACCTCTCAAAACATACAATATTTTGCACAAATCAAAGCCTATATAGTTCGGGGAACCAACGCTAAAAGGAAGGAAAAAGAGATGGCGTCAAAACCAAGAACGAAAAGAGGGAAGTAAGACCCAACTGGAGCATGCAAGTGGAATGGTGTCAAAACCAAGAAAAAACAAAAGATAACTCCACTAAGGAACTTAAAAGAGAAGTGATAGCTCCACGGGGGAACACTGAAGAATAAAGATGACTCCACCGGGGAGAGAACAAAAGGATGGCGACGTGGCCGGGAAAAAAGGGACAAGGATCGAAGTAAAAGGTAAGATCTACATAGAACTCGGTACATTAACTGACAGACAGTGATTAACCGAAGAAAAACAAGAGAAAGATTATGTGGGGAAAGCCAAAAGGTTGGTGTCGACAGACAGACTGCGAGGAACCAGGAGAAAGAGAGTAATGAACCAAAGAAAGGTGTTAACTCTGAGGGGATTGCGGTATATTAACTGATAAATAGTGGTTAACCGAAACAAAGGAGAAAGGAAATGGTTTTAACCGGTAGACGGTGGTCAACCAAAAGAAACGAGTCTAGAACCAAGCAAAGATTATGACCCAAAGAAATGGTACGCTGACTGAACAAACAGTACTCGACCAAAGGAAATGGTATTCAAACCGAACAAGGGTTACTAACCCAAAGCTGGCAGTATTTGAACCAAAGAAAGGTTGATAACTGTAGGTGGTTTGATGTTTAATAGACGTCTTGTGATTAATCGAAAAGAATGAGTAGTTAACCAAGAGAAGGTGATTAACTCAAAAGGAAATTCAATATGTTAACAGGCAGACTGTGATCAACTGAGGAAAAGGGAATTGGTTCAAACAGGCGGACTGTAATTGACCAAAAAATGGGTGATTAACCGAAAAGAAAAGCTGGTTTTAACAGACATACCGTGATCAACCAAAGATTGAGTGATTAGCCAGAGGAAGGCGATTAACCCAAGGAAAGCTCAGTATTAACAGACATACTATGATTAACTGAGGAAAAGGAGACCGGTGTTTAACTGACAGAAAGTGGTAAACCAGGAAAGAAGGAGAGGGGACCAAGAGAAGGTTGCAAACTCCGGTGGGGACTATGGTTTAACAGGAAGATTGTTTAACCGAAGAAAAAGGATTGAATTTGCTGGGAAGAAGAGAATTCAACTTAACCGAAGGTCGGTTGATCAACCAAGCAAAAGGATTTAAATAACAAATCTCAAGGGAAACCAAAGACAGAGACGACCACAAGAGAAAAGAGTGTTGAATCTAGAGGAGGAATTCAAGCCAAGAGACAAAAGTTGGGATGCAAGCGATCAAGGATCGACTCGATTGGAGGAACGGGGAAACCACAGTAAGGAGATAGAGGCGACTACTCCAGGCACAGGGTCATTCGTCCCCTACCCAAAATAGTCAGAATGAGTCTAAGCATTCTCCACTCTCATTCCTTCTCTAACACCAAAGTGCGGTGCAAGAAACGAAACGGACATCACAACGGCGCAAATTTTGTACAGTGCTCCAATGTGTTGCGAATCTTCAACTCCGCGAGAGAAAAGAGAGGACAAAGCTCAAGAATATCCACAGGAGGAGAAAAAGGGAAAATCGATTAATCGAAATGAGGTTTCGATTAATTAATCAAAAGGTAAAGATATGCTAACAATTTTCCAAAGGAATGAAAAATCGTTAAAGCAAAAAGGGAAATTATTGATTATACAAGATTAAGTTCATTCCAAATAAGAAAAAATCTTAATGCAAACATGAATGGAAGTGTAAAACAGTACCGAAATCAATTTGCATGCATCATAAACCAAGTAATCATGTGATCAAAGTTCAGGCAAAAATGAATATGATCATATAATGCCAAAAATGCAAACAAATGTGAAGTTGATAAAATCGAGCATTGGAAAATGCACAAACATGCTTCAATCAAAAGTTAAAACATTTATAAACATCAAACATATCAATCCATGGGAGTTATAATAGGAAGAAATGCCAAACATACATGAAAAATGCTCAAAAATGGCATTTGGGAGCAGTGTTAATCGATTAACACTTTGCCTATGTAAAAGTGTTAATCAATTAACCCTTTTAAAATAGGCAGTTTTTCTAAAAAATACATGGTTAATCAATTAACACTGGAACAGAGCCTGAAATTTGATTTTTCAAAAGCACTTTTGTCCAATTTTGATTTGTGCAATCCTTCACATGTTAGGGCAAACAATCGTGCACGAAAATCAAGTCCAAAAACAGTAAATAATCACTTATGGAATCAATTAGCACATCAAGAATGAAGATCAAATCATGACATAATCAATTCGCAAACGAGAAAAAAACGTCGAAACTACATCAGAAACGATACGGTAACGATCAAAACAGTGAAAAGAGTGAGAATTAACCAGCCTACAAGGTTGAGATTTGCCTTGGATGTTGTTGAAAATAGATTGTGATGAAGCTACTCATAGAAATTCAGAGAAAACATAATTTGCAATCGAACCGTAGCGAAACCGAGCAAATTCCGATGAAAACTCCAAAATTAAAATTACACCGAATAAGCTTGAAGTAATCACTTGAGATGAATTAAAATGCAATAAAACTCCAAGAAAGCAAGAAGAATTAGCAAGATGATGATGGCTAAGCTCAAGAGAAAGCACTTCCAATGAAGAAGTTACTACACTTTAATGGAGGTTTTGAGCTCTAGTGAGGTTTGGGATGAAAGTGAAGAAGATTATGAGTAGAAGTTGCAGAAAATTGAGAGAGAATGTGAGATAATTGAGAATGATCAAGTGTGAAAACTTAGGAGAATGATTGTGTATCCTTGTGAAATGGTGAGATTTGCTTATATAGAGTTTTGCTTCGGAGTTACTAGGTTCGGAGTAAGCTTTGGATGTAGCCTTGGAACTAGCCTTGGAGTTAGTTAGCCTCAACTTACTGAGTTGGAGGTTAACTCAGTTAGTTAGGTAGTTGACTCGATAACCATCCCAATGCAAACTTAAATCTAAGGGCTCACATGCTTGGAAATGAAGCAACATGGTGGTCTCAATCCAAATTAATGTATTGGAGCAAATGCCTTGAAGTGTTTAGAAATGTCTTGAAATGTCTAGAGCTGTCTAGAATGTTCCACATAATGAGAAGTGAAAGTTGTTGTCCTGAAAATGCAGCAGATTCTGAAAATTTTGCAAGGGTTAATCAATTAACCCAGTTGCACTAACAAATGGTTAATCAATTAACTAGGCTAAAACTTGCCCAATTTTGCCTGAAAATTGATGTTGTGGTTGTGGCTCTGATTTTCGACCTTTTATTCTGATGAATAGGTATAGAAACCTTTATTTTGTGCTTGTTTTGATGATGTGATATCTTTGAGAGGATGTGATTAACCGGGCTTGAAATCCTGAAAGTTCCTGCAACAAAGAATCACAGAGAGAAAATGAATGTGTATGTCTGCGATGCAAATGCACATGTTTATGCAAAGGCAAAATGAGGAGGTCAAATTTTGGGTTACGACAACTGCCCCTATTTAATCTTCTTGAACCTGAATGTTCGAATTGCGTTAGCTTTTTGATTATTCGAGGTGGAAGAGGATTAAATAAAAGAGTAGCTCGAAAGATTTGGCTGACGACGACTGATGAGAAAAGTAAAGAGAGGCTAAAGAGGAAAGTTTGGCTGAGATTCGATAGGGAGATAAATCAGTCAAACGGAAGTATGCTATGATGCTCAACAATCACATGATGCTTGATATCATGCTATGTTGTGGCAAAGGTTGAAATGTTGTGTGGGATGTAGGCAAACATAGATTGTAGCAAAACGAACTCGACATCATTGGCAGGGAAAGGAGATCCTCAAATGATGACCCGCTACTGAGGAAAGAGCCTAGAGAAACCAGACGTCCAGGCTATCACCAAACTGCTGCTGAAGAGGAAGGAACTTTCTAACCATAGCTGGCTCTAGCGGGAGAATGAAGGACCATGGTTTATCTTTAACTAACCAACTCTTCATGGAGAAGAACAAAGTCAAAATGATCAAAACGAAATGAAGCACCATCACTGTTGGGGAATGACAACCTCGATATGTTAGGGATGTTGTAAGAAATTCTGCTCTTACTGGGAAAAGCGAACAAGTCTCTACTTGGAGGATATGGCTCTGTTGAGGATATGAAAGATAAATCCTTCCAGAGAACTGATCTGATGCCCTTTGGAGAAATTACGGATCTGTTGGGGAAAGAAGAGGTAAACAAACCTTCCAAAGAACCACACTGGTACTTGCTGGGGAAAACAAACAACCTTCTCAACCAACCCTGATATTGCTCACCAGAGATCAAGATTGCAAAGGAAAACTACCAATCTTCCCTTGATAATTTCTGGTAAAGCAGTCAATGCATAATGTTTTCTTGGTTGATTTTAGCTTTTTGTTATTCTTAACGCTTTATAGCATTATGTGATCATAAATAATTGTTCAATTTGCAAGCAAAATACTGAAAAGAGACAAATGAGAAATCAAAGGGTAAATTTTATTGAATATAAAAGCTTTTGTACATAAGATGTGTACAAGGATGTAAAAATCCTTGATGAGGAAATTTACAATAAATTGAGAAACAAAGTAAATGGCAATGGGAAATTTGACTTTGCGTTGATTACAACATTGGCTACCATCCCCTGTAAGTCTAGGTTCCAACATTGTGTGTTAGTTGGTGATGACTTGACTGATCATCTGAGGTTTTGATTTTAAAATGTCTTCAAAGTCTTTTCTTTTCTTCAAAAATGTCTTCAACTACCTTAGATGAAAATCTTTTGTTCATAATCAATGAAAAGTTTGTTGATTTTGATGATTTGAAAGACAAAGGTTTTGATTTAAGGAAAACTTTGAATGGTTACTTTGACATTCTTCATGAACCCATCTACATTAATCTCGTTAAAGAGTTCTGGTTAAAGGCCTCCATTAGGCCATCTGGTCATGATGTTTGGTCAATCTAGTCCTATGTCAATGACTCTCCTATCACAATTATTAAGTCACTTATTTCTCAGACAATAAACTATGAAGAAGAAGGTTGTTGTTTTGAACATTATAGATTCAACAATGTCTACTCATATCACCTTTGCCTAATTTATGCCAACTACAATAATCTCAGCAGTCATGCTACTCTACAACCAATTGGAAAAGTGTTGTATAAACTTCTAGTGTCAAATCTCCGTCCAAGAGAGAAACAATTGGAAACGCTTACATGGAATGACAAGCATCTCTTATTATTCCTTACCAAGAACATCAGAGTTAATCTTCCTCTTACCATTTTTAACTTCTTAAAGAAAATTATAATCATCTCTGTAGAGGAAATGACTTTCCTCGTACCATATGGAAGAGTTCTTTTCGAACGTTTCTCTCAGTTAGAGATAGTTAATAGCGATACTATTGAAGTTGAGTGTTGTCAGAAATTTGAATATGTTGAATAGTTATTTGTTATCCTGTTTTTAGTTAATGAAATATTTCCTTTCATATTATTGTCTATTCGTTTTATTTATAACAAACTTTTTGAGAATTACTAATTAACAAGAAGAAATGGAAAAAAAAATTAACTAAGAAAAAAAGGGAAAATTGGAAGGCGCCAAGTGAAAAATATTTGAACAAAATCTTAAATGCAGTTATAGGGATTCAAAGTGTGTTCCCTTACAGCTATATTCCCTCGGTTTTTAAAAATATTGAGGTAATAAGTTTATTATTTTTTATGGAGAAAATATGGCGCTCACCAAGGGAATAAGCTGTCTTTTTTTATAAATAATCAAACATGTCGCTCTCAGGTTCAATACGCTCGATTTTGGCATGTTCGAAGTGAAAGCTTTGTCATAAAAAGTTTTATTTGTCATAGTGGAAATCTCCATTTATTGTCTATTATTTTATTTTTCGCAACCAAACAACTACAAAAACCCATTGCTTAGAATCATAAAAAATGTTGAACCAGTTTTTAAAACACAATCAATATTTGTGCATACGATAACATTGCACTTGCTATTTGCACTACAACAACCAACATCAACATATGAGCTACCGCAACATAGTTGAATTGATTAAGACCTCAATGTTGCTCAAATAAAGTATGCAATCACTCTACTTTGTAATATGGACTCATACAAGCACATATCTCTCGTGTAGCCTCTTATATGGTCACTTCTATAAGGTCAAGCAAGAGAAATAACACCTTGTTTGTTGGTACCCGGTAGGTCATAATAAACATCACCCCTAATTAGAAATTGAAAAACCCAAGAAATACCGTCTAGAGTGATCACTATTTCACCAAATGGCATATGAAAAGGACCATGTCTCTAGATGTCATCTCTCAACAGATATCGTTTTGGCATCAATCCTCTTTAAAGTGGTTATCTGGAGTGAAGATAAACAAGAGTCATTCAACCATCCCTTTATCACGGGCGAAAGATACTATGAAATCCACTCTATCATCTTACTCCCATGAGTTTAAATTTTAAGTTCTTTCTTCTCTATCACTCTTGAAAGCAATTTAAATTATAAATTATAAATTATAAATTATAAAATATAAATAATAATTAAAATTAGATATTATTCAACTTAATAAAAAAGAATTACTTACCTTTATGTACCTTAAGCGGCAAGTAACGTGTTGATCGTAGCATACCAAAAGAGATGTGTCATATGGTCCTCCTAAAAAATAATGTAGCTGCTCTACATGCCCACCTTCTGGATCTTGTGGTGCATCCATCACCCATTGATCTTGTAATGCTCATCGTCCTAAGCTCCACATGGAATAATCTTATTGTCCTGCCCTAGACTACACACCACTAGTAAAATAAATTTACACAAATTTGCAATAAAAAAATGGATGACTCTAACTCAAGACCTCTAGAGGCTTAAAAATGAACATTCACGTAAGTCTTATATTAAAGATATTCAGTCAAGTAAAATTGATTACTAGATGTCTTTACTATAAGACTTCTGATCTTTGATTTTTTTGGCAATGAACTAAATAACTTAGGTCTAAGTTCTCCGATGAACATCATTAAAAAAGGAATGGATCATACAACTTACTAGTAAAACCTACAGTATTAATATTTGAACCAGACAACTTCAATGCAAGACCTCTGGGAGATTGGGTGGACCAGACAACTTCAATGCAAGACTTCTAATACTCAAAAGTTATTTTATTTCTCTAAACTCATAATACAGGACTTGACAACTTCAAAAAAATGATAAGAAAATACAATAACCTAGTTGTTAGAGATGGCACAAACACTAAGTAGCGAAAAATGGGAGAAGATTAAGAGAGATTTCAGAAGTGAGAAAAAACTTTCAAAATGTCAAAAATTGCAAAAAGAAGAATACAATAACCCCAATACTCCTTATACATTCCCAAGGAAAGGTGAATCGTATGATCGTCAGCATCAGGAACTGAGAATCGCATCACCAACGATTAAGATTTTAGTGCACATTGTTCAAAAAACACTTAAAGATCCTAGTACTAGAAAGAATCATTATCGTCGCCAATGGTATATAAATTTCAACTTGGTGATGATTGAACATGGGTACAAGATGACCAAGGCCGATCATTGTGTGTTTTTTCAGAATTTTTCTGAAGGTGATTTCACTATTCTCTTGCTTTATGTGGATGACATTCTAATTGTTGGAAAGGATATTTCAAGAATTAACGAGTTAAAGAACACTTTGAGTGAATCTTTTGCTACGAAGGATTTAGGAGAGGCTCAGAAAATTCTTGGTATTGAAATTGTTCGAGATCGAAATGAGAAGAAGTTGTACTTGTCACAAGAAATGTATGTAGAGAAAATCCTTCAGCGTTTTAGTATGGATAAGGCTAAAGCGGTGAGCATTCCACTTGCTTTTCATTTCAAGCTTAGTCATAAACTATGTCCATTTACGAATAAAGAAAAGTTGAGTATGAAGAACATTTTGTACTCGTCGACAGTTGGTAGTTTGATGTATGTTATGTTCGTACAAGACCCGATATTGCTCATGTCGTGGGAATGGTGAGTCGTTATCTCTCAGATCCGAGAAAAGATCATTGGGAGGCCGTGAAATGGGCGATCATATATTTGTGTGGCTCGTCGAATTTAAATCTAATCTTGGGATGCAAGAAACCTATGTTGGTTGGGTATACGAATTCGGATCTAGCCGGAAGCTTAGATGATCGAAAATCTACTTTGGGGTATATGGTGACTTTTGTCGGGGGAGTTGTGGCTTGGCAATCAAAGTTACAAAAGTGTGTTGCAATCTCTACTACTAAAGTCAATTTTATAGCCATCATGGAAGCGTCAAAAGAGTTATTGTGGTTGAGGAAATTTGCAATGGAACTTGGTGCGAAATAAGAAAAGTATGTATTGTTTTTTTGATAATCTAAGTTTCATTCACTTATCGAAGGATTCCTCCTTTCACTCGAGGTCGAAGCAAATTGATGTTCGTTATCATTGGATTTATGATGCATTTGATTCCAAATTGATGGAGCTTAAGAAGATTCACACTGATGACAATGGTTCATATATGTTGACGAAGGTGTTGCATAGGGGAAAGTTTGAGTTTTGTTGCAAGGTATCCAAATTTGTGTTGCCCTCCAACTAGTTGGCCGAGGGAGTTTGTCGGGTTATCCCTCCTATTTGGAGTGGCCCAAATGAATAAGGGCTAGTAGCTCATGTGTGTGCAAGCCTTTGTTATTATCCAACAAAGAGAAATATGGTTAACATGTGAAAAATAACTAAAGAAAATAGGAGAGAAGAGTGAAAACCCTAGTAGCCACACCAAATCCTGCAACCTTAATTCAGCACAGACCAGTTCCACGAGATTAGAGTTTTCGTACAATTTAACTGTTGGATCATCCTGAAGTTTTGGCATAGTGTTCGCCACTCATAGAATTACATTCTGAACTGTACAGATCGGATTCTGAGCATTCTAAGTGGGCTTGACAAGTCCGTTTCCGAGGTGAAATTTTTTTGGTGTTTTTTGGGTTATTTGTCTCTATTAATTCTTGTTGTATTCCAAGATTGATTGTAGATCTTGATGATGTTTATGTATGCCTCTAACTAGTGTTAGAGAGAACCTTGCTTGTACCCATTGTTTATTATAGTGAATATATTAAGTGGCTTATAGGTCGCATGGTTTTTTACTACTAGTTAATAGAGGTTTTTCCACACTAAAACTGTGTTGTGTTGTTTGGTGTGCTTTTTTAATTGTCGTTACATTTGATATTTAGGAGAGATTGTTTTGTTGGATTAATCTGTTATGTTTGTGGTTTCCTCACAACAAGAGAATCCACACACCTATCATATTAAGATTTTAGGTGAATATGTGGTGTGTTGCTCATAAAGAAAACTTTCAATGTAAAAATGTTCCCTCATGTTGGCTAGAGCTATCAAAACGGGCTACCCGACCCTAAACAGATTGGTCATGACGAAACTCAGACTTTTTAGGACTGGGCCAAAAAAACCATGTTGTAATACGTGCTCAAAAATTACTACTTGAGTCTGACCTTGTACGCGTTTTGTGCTACCCTTCCCTAAATGAGTTTTTTTTTTAATTATTTTTTATATAAAAATCAAAATCAAAATCCCATAATATTTATTATAAATACAATAAAAATATATTATTTTAAATATAATACATTTTTTAATACTATATTATAATTTATAAATACTATAATATATTTTTAAATACAATCCATATCTAAATTATATATAATAATAATTAAATATTTAAAATAAGAGAAACTAATAAAATATGAGAAAATTGTGAGTTAAACACAAAATAATTGAATTTTAATTTGATTATATTAATGTATAAATTTAAAAGAGAAAGATTGTTGACATAAAATTTAATGAGGTAGAAAAAAATCAATGTGTTGTTTTGGAGTAAGACAACATAAATATTAATATATCTTTTTTAATTTATTTTTATGTGGATCTAACACGCTATCCACAACTCATACGAGTAAGCCTTAGTAGATAACAAACTTTTTAGAGTCGGACAAAAAAAAACCTGAAGAATAAAAACTCTAATTTTTAAGGTCCAAATCTTATAAATTTTTTGACTTGGTAGGTCGACTCATGTAAACTAAACCATTTTAACTCCTCTAATATTGAACTCCAAATTTGATGACTCTAACAAAAAAAAACTTGCTCCATCGCTTCAAGACCTCATTACATCATTTCGCAACTCGCTTCCGATTCATGAACGAAACACTAACAATTAACTATAAACAATATGTAACATCTAAGAGTTGGTTTAGTGGTGGAGGCTTGAGTTTTGAGTGTATGTTTCTCTTAAAGTCTTAAGTTCAAATTCTACTAGATACAATCAATTTTTATGTTAGAGCAATCCATACAAAATTTTGTTCTGTCTTTAAATGAGACCCTCGCTAGTGAACAATAAAATTGATTCTCTTAAATTTGTTTTATATGTTTGTGATTTTTTATTGATATGTCTTTATTAAGTTTTAGCTCACTTAACTATAATAAAATATATTCATTAAAATTGATACAGCTAATTAATATTTTAAAAAATGTACATAATTTTAGAAAACTATTTAAAATAAAATAGAGGAAGTATTTAAATTTGTACGAGTATTAGTATCAAATACTACGATTGTTCCCGAGTCCCAACACAATAATGCAAAGAAACAAAGTCAAGAAAATCCTGAAAATAATAAAATATAAAAGGCCGACATCCTTTTTATAAAATAAAATACTAGAACAAACAAATGCATTTTTTCTGACAAATGGTAATGGCTCTCACGTTTTTTATAAAGCAAATGACTCTCAGTCTCACAGTGTAAATACAACTATTAAACGTAAAAATTTTATTTTACCTTATCTAATAACGAGTTAATTAATATACTCCTATTTAATAAAAATGATAATAATTAAAGTATTCTGAAAAAACAGAAAAGCAAAAAGGATGGGTGAGAGAAAAAAAAGGAAATGTTGAAGTTAAAGGCAAGGAAAATAACAACTAATCACTTACCCACACTTGGTTACATACTATGGTTTAATAATTAGAGCTATAGTTAAAGTTGTTAGCATCTCATATTTGACCTATCATTGCATGCCATTCTTTCCTTTTCTAACTTGTTCATACTCTCAAATACTACTCCGTCTTCAGTCTCTCTTTTTCTCTTTCCATTCTTTCTCTCAATCACAACTAACAAACAAACAAAACGTAACTAACTAACTCTCTTTATCCGATTCTCTCTCAGATCTGCTTCTCTCTTTCGATCTCTCATCGGGATTTCTCTTTAGGTAAACAACTTAATTAACTGTTTCTCGTCTAATTAATCGCTTATTTTTTAAGCTATTTGAGTATATAGTCTTTTTTATACAGATAATCGATTATTCCACCTGATGATGATGAATAATGAAGGAAAAGCGGTGGATAGGAGCAGGCTTGTTCCTATGTCAATCATATTTGTGGTGCTGTGTGGTCTTTCTTTTTATTTAGGTGTACTATTTGGTTCTGAGAATGATAAATTTGTATCGATTATCAGTCAGAGATCCATGGATTTCCCGAAGGGATCGTTGTCGTCATCGAAAAATTCTTTGAAAATTAACTATACCAGTTTTCCTGAATGTGGTATTGATTATCAAGATTTCACTCCATGTACAGACCCAAGGGTAATATGAATTCAGTTTTTCATTTGCTTATGTTATAGGATTTGTAGAAGAATGTTTTCTTAGTGTGTGTTCTGCTGTGACTATAATTGATTTTGAGTGAATTGATTTTGTAGTATTGATTCTGGTTAGAAAATGAGTTGGATGCAAATTGATTTACGTTTAGATATATTTATGTAAAAGTGAGTTGAATAACAAATTTCGGTTTAAAAATTATGTTTAAACTCAAAAGCTACAAATTCTAGCTTCAAGTATATCAGTTCTGGAAGCAGAATCATTTCTAATTTAGAAGAACCAAACACCTCAAAATCATTCCAAAATCAATTATATACCTCTAGATTTTTTTTACTCTTCCAAATGCTAAACCAAACATACACTTAATGATTAAATTCGTGTTTGGATTGGCGAGCTTATCTATTGGCATATGCTTTTTGTGAGACTATTTAGGAGTGTACGTGGCTTATAAAAAGCTTATAACTTATTTAAAAATACTCTGCCTTTGTTTTATTTTTCATTGTAGAAAACATAAGCGTTTATGCTATATGTGATCAATTTTAGTAATTTATCCAATTAGGGTCTAACTATGGTTAATTTTACAGAGATGGAAGAAGTATGGATCTTATCGATACATTTTGTTGGAGCGTCATTGCCCTCCGGTTTTTGAGAGGAAAGAATGCTTGGTTCCTCCCCCAGATGGATACAAACCTCCAATTAGATGGCCAAAGAGCAGAGATGAATGTTGGTACAGGTATAATATATGCCTTACGAGTTACGACAAATTAAAATATAAGACTGACATTTCGTGCAATTGATATTTGGCTACTCCATTATGTTTTTTTTGTTTTATGAATTTCAGGAATGTTCCATATGACTGGATTAATGAGCAGAAGTCCAATCAACATTGGTTGAAAAAGGAGGGGGAGAAATTTTTCTTTCCCGGTGGGGGTACTATGTTCCCGAATGGTGTTGGTAAATATGTTGATTTAATGGAAGATCTGATCCCAGAAATGAAAGATGGGACTATTCGAACTGCCATCGATACTGGTTGTGGGGTGAGTCTTACATCTTTGTATGTTTTTATCAGTGTTGTCAATTGCAGATCACATGAAATAGAGGTTTGTTCCAATTCTACAACAGTATAGTGCCAATTCAACTGCTATTTGACAAAACTTTATACTAAATTACATATTGCCGAACAATAGTTGTTTGTTCAAATTCCTCTACGTATAGCACTATAGCTGCTATTTGACTGGATTGGTTTTGATGTAGGGAATAGCCTAGCAAATTACAGTCTCCTTTAACAACCATGTTCTAGTTCCAACTATATGTGCTATTGCTTGTAGCTGTGCTTAATTGCAATGGAAATAAGTTTCAAATCCAACTAATTTTGTGACTAAAAAACCCAGTTAATTTCAGTTGCTATTTTCAATCACATGATAGGCAAAAGAGGTACATTGATTAATCCATATCACTCTTGTTCGTTTTAGGTTGCTAGCTGGGGTGGTGACTTGCTGGATCGTGGGATTCTTACTGTTTCTCTTGCTCCTAGAGATAATCATCAAGCTCAGGTTCAATTCGCTTTGGAACGTGGTCTCCCTGCAATTCTTGGTGTCCTTGCTTTACACAGGCTTCCGTTCCCGTCAAATTCCTTTGATATGGCTCATTGCTCCAGATGTCTCATTCCATGGACAGACTATGGTACTTCTTCTATGGATTTTGCTCTTTTAGATCAATCAAACATAATTTATTGTTTTTTCGCAACATTTACCCATGATCATGAACTTTACTGGTCTTGAAACTTCTTAAACTTTGAAATTCAAATTGAAATCTTTTACTAGGTGGAGTTTATCTTCTCGAAATACACCGGATTCTTCGTCCTGGAGGATTTTGGGTCTTGTCCGGTCCACCAATAAACTACGAGCGCAGGTGGCGTGGATGGGACACAACAATCGAAGAACAAAGATCAAACTACGAGAAATTGCAGGAGTTGCTGACTTCATTGTGTTTTAAATTGTATAATAAAAAAGACGACATTGCCGTATGGCAGAAGTCGCCTGATAGTAATTGCTATAAAAACCTGACTAGAGATACATATCCGCCTAAATGTGATGACAGCGTCGAAGCAGATTCAGCATGGTATACTCCAATCCGTACTTGTTTTATAGTTCCGGATCCAAAATTTAAGAAATTAGGTCTGAAATCGATTTCGAAATGGCCTGACCGGTTGCATTCTACACCTGAGCGCGTTTCAATGGTTTATCATGGGAGTCCTTATACGTTCAAAAATGAATATAGTAAGTGGAAGAAGCGCATTACGCACTACAAGAAGTTGATACCTGAGTTTGGAACTGACAAGATAAGAAATGTCATGGATATGAATACAGAATTTGGAGGTTTTGCTGCGGCCTTGATTGATGATCCTGTATGGGTTATGAATGTGGTTTCATCTTATGGTCCCAACACGCTCCCTGCGATTTATGATCGAGGCCTCATTGGAACTTTCCATGACTGGTAATTTTGAAATAGAAATTGAGGCATGGAGTTCTTATTTATGAATATACTTTGTTCTTATAAATGATCTTTTGTTGATTTGATTTTTGTTTTGATAGGTGTGAAGCATTTTCAACATATCCTCGGACATATGACCTACTTCATCTTGCAGGACTCTTCACTGAAGAAAGCCACAGGTGACATTATAATGAGTTGTTTGTTGGTATTAGAACATATCAATAGTTAGTTTAAATATACTTTTGGTCCTTGCAAATAATTCATTTTTTGCTTCTAATCCGTGTAAAAATATCTTTTTGTTATTAGTCATTGTAAATATACATTCTTTTGGTATCAAAATTGGTTATTATAATATGTAGTTTATTTGTTTTTTCCCCCTCAGTAAGGACTAAAATGAACATTACAACTACAAATTTCAATATGAACAAATTTGTGTTTGGCAAACAGAGCTAGTCATGCTATTTGTTTCATAGTTTACTTGTATTTCTGGCTGGTTCATTCTAACAATGATTGTTACTTAACAGATGTGAAATGAAGTATGTATTGCTGGAAATGGATCGGATTTTACGACCTGATGGGTATGCTATCATACGCGAGTCAAATTACTTTTTGGAGGCCATTACAACCATTGCCAATGGTATGCGATGGGAGTGTCGTAAAGAAGATACCGAGCAGAGGGGTGACACGGAGAAGATATTGATATGCAAGAAAAAACTATGGTATTCATCCGTCAAGGTTTCAAGATGACAAATTAATGCCAGCAGTAGATTGATTCATATATTACGAAATATACATGCATGCATGCATGCATGAATCAATATAGTTTATAGAGGACATTGGTAACCCAATAATATGATTTATTACTTTATAGAGTTTTCACATATATAGAGAGGGTACAAGGAGTTAGAGAGAGATTTTTATGTCATTAGTGTAGCTGAATTGCTTCGATTTGTCCCTCTTTTGGAACCAAAGAAATAGTTTAATATCAGTTGAATGCAGTTGAAGGAATGAAAGTCTTAGATTACATAGAAAGAGTGTAATTTCCCTTTGAGTGCTGCCATTTGAAGAGCAGTGATATTTAGAAATAGTTTTGCTGAGAATCACTTGTATTAATGTTGATCATGATAAGTATGTGCTTAGTATTGTTTGTCAAAGATTGTTTTATAGTAAATTGGTACATAAATGTTATACTTTCTTAATGGGTGAAATCAATGGTTAAAAATGTTGTGTATAGTGGGAAGGATACAAGTTTTCTAGAGACCATAAAATGAATAATCTTGGAGCTACTTGGTTAGCCACACTAGGCTCGCATGTGGCTGATTATGCATTATTTTGTCTCAACTTTGTATTAGTAACTTTGTTGTACGCCTACAGTCTGTCTTCAACTCACCTACTGGTTTACCACCTAAAAGACAACAAGAATCCCTGTTGTAGAGGGGTCCAAGTCACATACTGTATTCACATGGCCAAAATGAACGAATGGAAAAAAAATGTTAAACAAAATGCTGCAGGCATCATCAAATCTAGTACGTATTTTTTCATCTCCCATTTTGCTAATAAAAATGAAAGATTGGCACGTGATGATTTCTATTGAGCTCTTAACGCAATAACTGTCAAGGATAGTTTCTTTATACCACAACAGATGTAGATGAACTACTTGATGGCTTTTTGGTGTAAATCTTTTTCTAAACTAAGATTTGGTTTTTATCAAATAAAAAATGCCTTTAAATTCACCATGATGTCTGGTTGTGCCATTTGTCTTCACTAAGACATACGCAAATTTCCCATCTAACTATTAATTTCCAAAAGAAAAATTAATTTAAGATCATAGGTAGGTAGAACACCTACGAAGCACGAATTTGATTATAATATATTTTAAATATTTTAACTAATAAATAAATAAATAATTTATACATATTTATATAATATATTAATTAATAGATTTAAATAGTAATAATATTAAGTAATTTAATGCATTAGTCAGTGTTTTAAAAATCGGACCGGACCGGCCGGTCAGATCGGTCGGACTGGGAATCGGGACACTAGCCGGCCTGGTTCAATTGACGGATCGGCCTCGCCATTGAACCGGTGCGAACTGGGAAAACCAAAAAAATCGGCAGTTTAATTGTTTTTTTTAAACTTTTTTTAAAAAAAAAAATTAATTTTTTTTAATATACTTAGTAGTGTATTACTTAAATAGCATTCTCACATAAATTTTTTTGTTAGTGACAAATTACAGATTTTATTGGTTATTTGTTATTTTTGCTAATACATTTTCCTAAATAGCTTGTAACTTTGTGGTTAGTAACAAATTAGTTACCTTATTATTTTAACTTTTTAGATTGTTATATATTTTATCTTTTTATATTTTGTCACTACTAATAATTTTAATTAATTATATTTAGTGTCAAAATATTAACAATAGAAAAATGCATGTATTTTGTTGAAAGGGAAAGTGAAATAGTATAAACATATCGAATTTTATTTGGTTTTCTTTTTAGGAGAATCATATTTTACTTACAAATAGTTACCTCTTATTTCATAATAATCAATAAATGATATTGTTTTGGCCTGGTCCCCGGCTTGACCGGGCAGGCCCAGCCCAATGGTATTCTGTCAAGCCCAATCCTGCTTGGGCCACATTCGTCGAGCACAGGTTTCCCGTCGGGCAGGCAATGGCCCCTCCGCGGGCAGAACCTTCTCCCTTGTCGAGCAGAACACGTGTCCTTCACACATTTTTCACGTGCTCCTCTCCGCGGGGACACGTCACCAACCAATTGCCCACCTCCGAAAGAGCAGGTCAAACCCAATTTCCGGAGATCACTGGACAGTTGAACTAGGGCGAAGACCACGTTCTGGTCTTCACTACGCCACGTAAGCCCTAGCAGTCACTTAGGTTGGACCTGGCCATCCAGCCTAACTCAAATGACCGTTGGTCCTGCGCTGGGGTCTCTATATAAATACCCTCTTTCACAAGAGAGTCAAGTATTCTTTTCTTACCCTTTTTCTGTATTTGTTGTCACTCTGTCCAGACTCTTACTTTGGCATCGCAGTGCCTTGCAGGTACACCTCCCATCTCCTTTTTTGCAACACCGGTGAGTAGGTAGCAGATCAACGACGTGTGGCAAGTCTTTGGTCCCCTTCTGACCAGGTCAGATCAGTGGCGCCGTCTGTGGGAACATAAAACTTCCTCGTTCCTCCGAGCAGAGAACTAAAGTTTCATCAACATTTCGCGATCATGGCTAGCCCATACCACGACGATGCCGTTCACGACCTCATCCTCGCTCCCGCCGCGAACGGTGCCAAGCAAACAGAGGCATCCCAACCTCCGGACACCGACGAGAGGGACGACCAGACTGCCTCCCCCTCGTCCGAAGAAGCTACACACCAGACTATTCTTCGACCAAGGAGCCCGACAGCGTTCCAGCCCATCCTTGTCCCGGTCGGAGCAGACCCGACGGTGGCCACCCTCTTCGCGACCATCAACCAAACGAATCAATTGTTGTTCCAACAGAACGCACGAATTGGCGCACTAGAGCACGAAGTCCCATTGAGGTCCCCTCCGCGGGAAGACCAGAACGGAAATTCGAGGAGTCCAACCCCTCGTCCCAGAAATCATCGACCCCGGCTAGGGAGGCCCAAACCCGAAGCAGTGCCGAAATGGACCAGATCGCCAAGGAGACAAGTCTAGGAGCAACGACCAGCCAGGGTGGATCCCCCGGCCAGACCACCAAGGGTCGAACCCATGGCTAGGAGGCCGAGGGCACGAAATCAAGCGCCTCTGCCGCCAGCGCCATCACCCCCTCAGTCGCCAATTCTCAACGACGAGGATGACTACAGGACTCCCTTGTCTCGGGAGATCATGGCGGCTCCCATCCCCCACGGAATGGAGAAGCCCCTAGCACTCTCGACGTATGACGGTACCTCCAACCCAGATGACCACCTGGAGGACATCGAGGTCATGCTCGACTACCGAAATGTACGAGGAGCTATCAAGTGCAGACTCTTCTCGACGACACTGAGGAAGGGTGTCATGACGTGGTACAAAACTCTAGAGCCGGAATCTGTCACGCCGTGGAGGGTCTTGAAGGACCTCTTTTCAAGACACTTCATAGCATCCCGGCACCACCCGAAGACAGAGGCCGCGCTGGGCGCCATAATCCAGGCCCCCGACGAACCCCTCCGGAAGTACATCAAAAGGTTCACATGAGAGGCAATACAAGTAACGACGTCGGACGAGATGAAACGTTACCTGATGGAGCAAGGCCTGCACCGAGACTCCAAATTCTACGAGGTTGTGGCCATACATCGACCAGCCTCTCTACAAGACTTCCTTGACAAGGTTGCGCGTTACATCCGGTTCGAGGAGACCCAAGCGGCCAACTCCACCCGTGACACTCGAGACTAAGAAACCCCCCGCGGGTCCGGAGAGGACGGAGCCTCGAGCCATCGGCGCGAAGGAGAACGACGACGGGAGGATCGCCCCCGCGAGCAACGCGGCCCTGTCGGCCGATTTATAAAGTACACAGCTCTAGTTGCTTCCCGCGAGCGCATATTGGCCGAGTGTGCCAAAACAGAGTTTGTCCAGGCAGGTGTCCGCTTCCCCAGGCCGACACCCCCCAAGCCCAACATGGACAAATCGAAGTTCTGCCGCTTCCACAAAAGCCACGGGCATGTTACAGAAGACTCCATCCACCTTAAGGACGCAATTGAAATCTTGATCAAGGACGGGCACCTGAAAAGGTACACCCGGGGAGGAAAAGCCCCGTGGCAAGATGCTCCCGAGGCCAAGAGAGCCGAGAGCCTCCCTTCTCCTAACGGTGACAACGGTCTGCTGGTTTCCCTCAGCGTCAGCCGGCCCGAGGATTGGTTCGCGCTCAGAAAATTCGGCCTCCCCGCCGAGCTTGATCTGCCCGAAGAGCCTGTACGCCCCACCATCCGATGGGAGTATTTTCCGAAGGCTATGGTCATCTTCGGCGGATCCCCGAGGAACCTATCTGTGGGATCGGTAAAAAGGAAGTTCGAGGAACTCATCACCAACAACTCTGGCAAAATGAGCACCCTCGACAAGTTTCGTGGTCGGTCTAACCCGATCACTTTCTACCTCGAGGAGTTCCCCGGGGGCTCCCCCAACTCAAACATCCCCTTCCTGATACGGGCACAAATGGCAAACTTTGATGTCATACGTATCCTAGTCGACGGAGGAAGCTCGGTGGACATCATGTACACCCACCTTTTCACAACCCTCCAACTCGGTGAGTCCAACTTATCCCCCTACGTGGGTTCTGACCTCCAGGGTTTCAACGGGATGACAACAAGGTCGTGGGGGTACGTGGAGCTAAAGGTTACCTTCGGGGAAAAATAAACGGTCGGGGAGGTCAATGTCCGCTTCCTGGTCATTGAATGCTCGTCCCTCTACAACTGTATCCTGGGCAGGACAACGATGACTGAGCTCACCGCAGTGCCCTCCACCGTTCACCTAAAAATGAAGTACTACACTAGAAGAGGGGCCGTTGTCACCCTAAACGGCGACATTGAAGCTGCCCGAATATGCTTTGAGGCTGCACTGAAAGGCCTAAGCATGATCGCCCCAGCGACCAAAAAAGTAGCGCCCACCACTACTCCGAAGAGCGAACCCAAGGACCTCGTCAGCCGCTTCACCGAAGAGTCCGACCGCGAGGACGAAGCCAGCGACACCCCTCCACCCAACGGGCAGCCCATCCACCTAGCGCACCTTATCCCAGACAATGATTTCGAGATCGTGACCCTCGGGGACAAAGAGACTAGGATCGTGAAAATCGGGGCAGGACTGCCCGACCTGGCGAGGAAACAACTGAAGGCCTGCCTCCACGAGAACGCGGATATCTTTGCCTGGAGCGTCGCGGAGATGCGCGGACTCGACCCCGAGGTCGCTTGCCATCAGCTCTCCATCAACCCGACCACCAAGATTGTAGTACAACGTAGGCGTAGGCAGTCCCCCGAAAAGTCGACGGTTGCCGAAAAAGCTGTAAAAGACCTCCTAGAGGCAAATTTTATTTCGGAAGCCCGATATTCAACCTGACTGTCTAATGTTGTACTTGTTAAAAAGAGTAATGGAAAATGGCGCCTGTGTGTTGATTACACCGATCTCAACCGGACATGTCCTAAGGACGCCTACCCCCTCTCTAACATCGACAAGCTCGTCGACAACTCGACGGGCTTCAAACTCTTGTTCTTTATGGACGCGTACTCGGGATACAACCAGATCCCCATGGACGAACGCAACAAACAGAGCACGGTCTTCATGACGGAGTCGGCCAACTATTACTACAATATAATTCCTTTCGGCCTAAAGAACGTCGGCACCACATACCAACGGATGATGAACAAAGTCTTTCGGGGAGAGATTGGCGACATGCTCGAGGTGTATATGGACGACATGATTGTAAAGTCCTGCACGGAAGTCGAACACACGACTCACCTTAGAAAAGTCTTCGAAACATCGAGGAAATGTAGAATGCGCTTCAACCCGGAGAAATGTACCTTTGGGGTCCGAGCAGGGAAATTCCTCGGCTTCTATCTGACCGAGCGAGGGATCGAGGCAAATCCGGATAAGTGCCAAGCTTTCTCGGAAATCACCACGCCGACCTCAAAGAAATCTATACAATCCCTCAACAGTGTACTCGCCTCGCTTTTTCGATTCATCGCCAAATCCGCACAGCACGCCCTCCCTTTCTTCAAATTACTCAGAAAGGAAGCCACGTTTGAATGGACAGAGGAATGCGAGCAAGCCCTCCATCACCTCAAACGCGTCCTGTCGGAACCGCCCGTGCTGACAAGGCCCGAAGTTGGAGAAACCCTGTACCTGTACCTGGCCGTGGCAAATGAGGTCGTCAGCGTCATGCTGATCAGGGAAACCCCCGAGGGACAAAAGCCAATCTACTTCACGAGCAAAGCCCTCCACGGTCCTGAGGTGAGGTACCAGCAGATCGAAAAGGTTGCTTTGGCCCTCATCACCACCGCGCGACGCCTCCGACATTACTTCTTGGCCCACACCATTGTGCTCAGAACCGAACAACCCGTCAAGCAGCTTCTCAACCGACCGGACATGGCTGAACGGATGCTAAAGTGGTCGTTGGAACTATCCGAGTTCGACATCATCTACGAAGGAAGGAAAGCCCTCAAAGCTCAAGTCCTGGCCAACTTTGTCGCCGAGATGACCCCTTCGCCAGAGCCTACCCCAGGCAATCACAAGTGGACTATCTTCGTCGATGGCTCCTCAAACTCCTCGGGCAGCGGCGCAGGCATCATCCTCGAAAACGAGGAAGGCACCATTATAGAGTTTTCTCTAATGCTAGCCTTTCCAACAACGAACAACCAGGCTGAGTATGAGGCGTTCCTGGTTGGGCTTCTCCTAGTGGCAGACCTCGGGGCCAAGGAAATAAGAATCTTCATGGACTCCCATTTGGTCGCCTCACAAGTACGGGGAGAGTATCAGGCGAAAAACGATAACTTGGCCACGTACTTGGCCCTCATTACAGGAAAAATGCAAAGTTTTGACTCCGCGGAGGTTCAGCACGTTCCACGCGATCAGAACGCTCGAGCAGATATTCTCTCGAAACTAGCAAGCACCAAGAAGAGGGGCAGACACAAGTCGATCATCCAAGAGATCCTATCGCAGCTGAGCACAGAAAAGGCTAAAATACTGCTCGACGTCAGCGCCATAAGGGACATCAACTGTTGGATGACGCTGTTGCACGCCTACCTCAGCGCAGGTCGCCTCCCCGCCGACCCCAAAGAGGCCAGCATGATCAAACGAAGAGCCTGCTCGTACGTCCTTCTCGAGGACAAATTGTATCGCAGAGGCTTCGCGGTTCCCCTCCTCAAATGTATTGACAACTCTTAGGGCGCGGTCGTTCTAGAAGAGATCCACGAGGGCACCAACGCGCAGCACCTCGAAGGGAGGTCCCTGGCGAGAAAGGCCCTATGAGCGGGATACTACTGGTCGTTGATGCAGGAGGACGCAAGGACGCACGTCAAGAAATGCGACAAATGTCAACGACATGGGGACATGCACCTCGCCCCACCGGGCGAGCTCAAATCCCTCTCCTCCCCTTGGTCATTCGCCTGGTGGGGGATGAATATCCTTGGTCCCTTCACCTTAGGCTCGTATCAGAACAAATACCTGATCGTGGGCGTCGGCTACTTCACCAAATGGATCGAGACCGAAGCCCTCGCCAAAATCACGGCTCATAACATACTCTGATTCTACAAAAGGAACATCCTTGCAAGATTCGGTGTCCCACAAAAATTTTCGGGACTTCGTCACCAAACTCGGGACCAAGCATCACTTCACCTCGGTCGAACATCCTCAGGCGAACGGCCAAGCTGAGTCCACGAACAGAGTGATACTCAGAGGACTAAAGCGAAGACTCGGCGATGCCAAGAGAGCATGGGTCGAGGAACTCCATAGTGTACTATGGGCATACCGAACCATACCCCACTTGACCACGGGGGAAACACCATTCCGCCTCACATACGGAACCGAGGCGGTGATCCCGGTCGAGATCCGAGAGCCGTCCAGACGGACTGAGGCACCCCTCGAAGCCGAAGCCAACGATGAAGCCCTCCGAGAAGAGCTCGACCTGGTCGAAGAAATTCGGTCGGGGGCGGATCTTCGCGAATCCAGGCTGAAACAACAAGTAGCACTTCGCTACAACAGCGGGGTCCTAAAACGTGAGTTTCAGATCGGCGACCTAGTCCTGCGAAGAAACCAGAAGGACTCTCACGAGGGCAAACTAGCCGCGAATTGGGAAGGCCCATATCGTGTTCACGACAAGACGGAGCACGGGGCCTACTACCTCGAAAACCTACATGGGGATCAACTAGCTTGACCATGGAACACTGAGAAGCTGAAAAGGTTCTACAGTTAAGTGCTGCTCGCGACGCCCACGCGCCACGGCCACATGGGGGCGATATGGTACCATCGCACCTCCTCGCGTCTCCTAGAGACCAACAAAATAGCAAGCCATACCTTTGTGTGTGCAGGAAGAAGGCTCTGCTCGACGGAGAATACCTCAACCGAGGCTCCCCGTCATTGTACCCATATCGGCAGGACACCCAGCTCGCGATGGGACGCCCACGCCGCGGGGATAAACTACCCCCGGATAGACCGGGAAATCAAACCGGTTGACCGGCCAGTTCTCCTTACTACCGGAAACAAATATCGTCGAGCCAACAACCCCGAACAAGCCCAAAGGCATGAAAAACATACATCTCAAACACACGAACATACAATTCGAACATACAAAGTGCATAAGTAAAACGAGCATAACACCATGCAAAAACAAAACAAAGCGCACACTTAAACAAATTTCAGAAATTCTGCCATATAAAAACGGGCACCAGCCCAGTAGTCAAGGTTACAACACCAAAAAGGGCACGCAGGCCCGACAAAGAAAACACTTAGGAAAAACAAAATATTAGGCACGCAGGCCCAGAATCCACGGGCACGCAGGCCCGGAACTAATCTACGCGTCGTCGTCGTCCTCCACTTAAGGCTCGTCAGGGCGAGCGCCGTGGCCAGCATCCTCAAGATTGGGGTCGACAACCCGACCATCGACTATCTCGTGGAAAGGCCCGATGCCATCCTCGACCAGGGCGACACCAGGGTTAGCCACCTTAAGCTGCACGACAGCGCCATTAAAACCAACTGTGAAGGTGTTTACCGTGTTTTTTGGTAAACAACCTCTGGTCTATCAATTTGGTGTCAAATTGACTAACTTGCAGGATTGACCATACGAAATCCTAGGATATGTGCTGAAGGGTGTTTCTATTTGAACCTATCTAGAAATGTGTTTCAACGATACTAAGAAGAAATAACTTAAAAGGGGGGCAGAAATTATCCACTATGTTTAAAGGAAATAAGGAAGAAGAATTATTAGAGGGAAAAGAGATAAAGGTTTTTTGGGAGGGAAAGACCTAATCGAAGTGATAATGATGATCAAAAGGGAAAGACGAAACAAATAAATAAAAGTACTTGACGAAAGTAAAGGAAACAAAGTAACTTCATTGAAAAGATAAAGGATGGTGTGTTTACATCACGTACATTCTCTATAATACTTTCTTTCTCTACGCTCGAATACTTGGAGTAATTTTAAGAGTGACTTGTACAACAGTAAATTACAATACACTAAATTTGATGTCTAAGACTCCTATTTATAATAATAATAGTAACTGCTAATAACCGCTAATAACCTCCTTAGGCCATCTATTCTTGACAAGTGTCAGACCGCATGCAATCCTTTATCCGATGAGAGCCACTTGTCCTTCTTAGTCATAAGAAAATATAACTACTCCCTCCAAGATTCGAATTTTAAAAACTCACTTCGTCCCTTCTTCTAAATCTCGGTCGAAGACCACTTCGCTTGCTTAGGTCGAAGTGTTTAATTTCAAGACTTCAATTTTCCTAAGTCCTTGGAAGACTTGTAGGTCTTTTTAATATGCTAAAAATAGCCTCCAACATGAGTCGTCGAATTGGTGAGCTAACAAATTGCCCCCCAAAAATGTAGTTTTCGACACTACAAAAAGTACATTTTTTGACAGCATCCAAATTCGACGCAGTTTACCTTCGACTATATCCTGATAGTTGACCCACCTTCAACTGCTTCGAGTTTAGGAAACTGAAAGGTGATGGGAGAGGATATATCCACAATCTCACGCAAAAAGGGAAAAAGGGAACTGTTACGCCACCTTGATGCACGATCTCTGACGTCATGAACATCATGGCAAATTTCTCGGGAATCACCAAAATCGTGAGCCATCATTACCCATATAGAGCATAGGTTACAACCGCCACCTCTACTAACTCATCCTGAGCACACACGTGGCCCACTAACCCCAGCCATTTGTAAAAACTCTTGAATTTCCTCTTTTCACTTATAAATAATTTTCAGAACGTCTTTTACTTTTACTTCTTCCAACTTTTTTTTACAACATTGCCTCACATTTTCTTCTCACCGTTTTTTCTTCCAAGAACACTCCTCCAACACTCATCATGGATGAGCTAAGATCCCAGAAACAGAAAACCCAGTCTCATCAACAAACCTCTTCTTCCACCCTTCCCCCTTTTGCTGCTCTGAGTGGACCGAAGGTGGTAAAGAATCAGCAACTCGTGCGAGAGCCTCTACTGGAGGAGAAACGCCATATCTACGAATCCCAGGTAATCATACCCGTTACTGTCGCGGATAAACCGCTTTCCATGCCCGGGCCTCTATCCCTCTCAGGTTTAAACTATTCCACTTTGAATGAGTTTTTTCCTTCTTATCGAAAAACCAAACCCCTAGGGCAAAAAGACTCCCAAAAGGTTCCCTTGGATAATCAAGATAGCTTGGATGTTTATAATGTGGATCTCAAGTATCTCCATGATGGCGCAAGATTGTTTAGGGCTACGCCATATTTCAAGGATTCTGAACTCTACCTCAACTGGTTCAAGAAGGTAGAAAAAGCAAAAACTCAAGACTGGAAAGATATGGGCATCTATGACCTTATTATGATGTCGAAAGTAGGTCCCAACTACTGCCCTCTGATGTTGGCTGCGTCTTTGTTCTTTTGGGATAACACACATTACACTTTTCATCTTCCATGTGGGATGATGACGCCTACTTTGTTCGATATTGCTGCTATTGTAGGACTAAAACCCCATGGACTGACTTACGACCCTGAAGTTGATAGCTAAGACACTATCGGTTTCTCAACCATCAAACATACTTATACCCATTTCATCAACCATTATCATGACAAAAATAATGCCACGGTTAAAGACGAGGAACATATAGCCTTTTTGGCCATGTGGTTGTCTCGTTGCATTTTCTGTACTAAATCCTTGCAGGT
This sequence comes from Lathyrus sativus, assembly GCA_963859935.3. Taxonomy (NCBI): domain Eukaryota; kingdom Viridiplantae; phylum Streptophyta; class Magnoliopsida; order Fabales; family Fabaceae; genus Lathyrus; species Lathyrus sativus. Next base: position 424,994,307 of record OZ012738.1, read on the forward strand.
GGCGCGAAAATACTTAACACTGGCGAACCAGCTACATGCAAAGAGAGACATATGTTTGAGCGAAATGATCCTTGCAAGTCTATACGAAGCCTTAAGCGAAAGTGCCGGCAAACTGAAGGACCCTGAGAATAACGGCAATTTGGTAATGTCGGGGCCGTTTTGGTTACTTCAATTGTGGTTAAACGCCACTTTTGAAGGTAGCCTACCAAATAAAGGTGAAGTTGATGAAGGTTCTCCTTCGATCTCTGGAAGACAAGTCGAATGGCCCCACTTAGTTCAGCTTACCCCCAGCGAAGAAGGGCAAACACTTCGAGCCAACTTCTCAGGCTTCATCCAGATGTTTGCGAAGCGCCATGTCTTCACACCTGGGATGGATCCCTTTGCAGAACGGAAACGTGGCCCTGAATGGTTCATTAGGCCTTTCCCAGCTTTGCTCACGAAACAAGAAGAGGAATCGAAGCTGATTTGGGAGCGATTCCTTACGCCTCGACTATTTGTCCACAAACTCAATCTGACAAGAGGGCAAACTTCCCTGATAGCTTACCAACCAAATCTTGTGTCGAGACAGTTTGGACTTATCCAAACCCTACCTAGGTGTTTATACGAGAAAAAATCCCATGTTCTGCTTTCACACCACATCGTTAACCCCATCGAATGTTCGACCCAATTGGCGCGTCATGCCCATAAATCCTTACTTACCCCACTTTATTTTGAACCTTCTTATTTCTGTTCCCCAGAATTTTATAATTGGTGGTCTAGATATTATTCTTCTGAATTTCTTGATGCTGCCAGTCTTACTCGAATGATTGATCAAGCTTTCATTGATGTGCAGGAAAAAACCAAGAAAGGTAGGTCCACTCACATAAAGGAGATACAAGCCTTCCAAAAATACTTTGAAACTGCTTATCGACCGGATGATATTAGTCGAACCGTCCGTGAGGCTGCTGTCACTTTGAGGGAAAAATTTCTAAAAAAGATGGAGAATTTAAAAATTCCTTCTTCCATCCCCCGTGAGAAACGGTATGAGATGGCTTTCAAATTATTTCCCCCTAAGGTTCCTCGATTGCCATTTGCTAATTTTGGAGTGGCCCTTGCCCCTCCATTCCCAGATTGGTTCATCTGTGAGGATCCTATAAAATTCCTCAGACAGCAGTCGAAGCCTAAAGCACAGCAGGTGGTTCTGACTAAGCATATCGTCGATACTTTCAAAGGGCACCTTCATATTAATATCGAAGATGTTCGCATCGAATCCGACATTATCGAAGGTCGATTCTCCTTTGTTTTAAACCTTTTAAACAACGCTTTATCATTACTAACGGGTGGCGCTGTCATTTGTCTTTTGCAGCTGCTCCAAAAAAGATCGTCATCTCGGTGGAGACTGACAGTTCCATCGAGGGTCAGAAGGTAATATTAATGCACCATCTTAATCTTTTCAACATTCCGGGTTTAGAAAGCCTAACACTTTCCCAATGCTTTTTTAGGTAAGCCGGAAACCCCATACCCCTCAGAGAAAAATAAAGAGGGGCGCCAACCTAGTCATCATCGACTCAGAAGACGAAGATGGTTCTCCTCGAGAGGAGGTTCCAATGAAAAGGCGGCGAAAGGTTGTCCGCGGTCTCGACGCCACTGACTCAGATCCTCCATCGACTCAAATCCCTGAATCACAAGCTCAACGTGTAGACCTTGGTAAGGCTTCTGTCGGAGGTACCCCAATTCCTCAAACTGCTGCTGTTGAAAGCGACAATTCCAGTCCGGCTGATGAAGGCCCGAAGGTCCAACTCTTATCTTCGACTACTTTCTGTATGAATTTCAAACTACTTTTGGACTCTTTTTTCTCATGTTTAGATTCTCTCTTTTTCAGCCTGACGTTGTGATGACGGAAAACATCCCGACTACATCTCTTCTCGAGGCCTATCTTTTGAACAGTCGAGGTGAGCCCACCTATCGTCCTTCTTCGGACTTAGGTTCTGGTGTGAGTTCTCTTGGGGAAATCAATAAACCTGAGATCCCTGTGGTTCCCCTGCTTTCTCCTTTAAAGCAAACTTCTTGGATGAGGGCGAAAATCCTGTTGATGGTTCACCTCAGGGAACCACAATGGAGGTTGATGATAAACCTGTGGAGGAAAGGGGTACGACAGATGGAGCCATGCATCAATCTGAATTGGAAGAGTCTAGTGAAGAAGACGTCGAAGAAGACGAGGACGAGGATACCACCAACGCTGCCCCAATTAAAGAAACTGTTGTCGAGAATCCTCCTATCCAGCAGGCCAAGCCTGTTGAGACAACTCCAATTGCCCCTGCCAACATCTCAACAAAAGTAGAAACGATGCCTGCCAAAAGTGCAGCAGATCTTACTGTAGCAGAACTTGAGGCTCTAAAAGTGTATGACCGTCATTAATACATCCAACTCCTCCTTCGTAGGCGAAATAGTTCCTCAGGCAGATCCCAAAGCATTTCGACCTCTGAAGGTCCGACTTCAACTCCAATCAATAGTGCTCTTGAGAAAGTAAAAGACAAGATTTTCAAAGGGGACCTCTTTTTTCTTTTGCAAATGGGTCCAGTTCACTACCTTTCTTTGAAAACTCTCCTACAGCAAGTGGACCTTCAATCGATCTCTGCTGAGGCTGCGGCCATAATCCAAGAAGTTGGGAAGTTGATCAACCAAGTTCATACTGACTTTGGGCTCTTGCCTCATTCCGACAAGGATATATCTGAAAAGTCAGGTATTGAGGCTGCTGCTTGGTCTGCCGTTGCGGATTGTGAAGACAAAATTGCAGCGCTGGAGGAGCAAAAGGCCAAGAATCAACAAGAGATTACTGAGAACGAAACGAACATCACTTGCTGGGAGCGTAAGATCAGAAAACTTCGCAGCAAGATAGATAAAGCTCAGAAGAGGAATGCTGAACTGTCTTCCTTCGATGATTCTTCCCTGTCGACAGAGCTTGATCATGTCGTCCTTTTTACCGAGGAGGCTCGACAACTTGAGGCTGATATTGCGCAACTGAAAAACGACAAAGCCTCTTGCCAGAGTCGTCTCGATGCCCAAAAAGCAAACTATGTCAAGATGAAGTCCAACCTTCCTTTTTAGATTTCTGGAATGTTTAATATTTATTTTCTGGCCTTTGTAAGCCATGTCTCTATTGCTGTACTCGTAAAGACTAAGCCATTTTTGGCACATTTTATTGATGCCATTTATGGCCCTGCTTATTAGTTTTATATTACTCTGTCGAAATGTTTACCTCTTGCAGCGCTGGTTTGTATTTTTTCAAATACTTACCGTTTACTTTCAAGATTCGTTTATCATTGCTAAGTTCCTCGACTTCGTATGCCCCATTCAAGAAGACTTTTGAGATTTGAAACGGTCCTTCCCATTTCGGGGACCATTTGCCTAGTGTCTTGACCTTTCGATCCATCGGCAGGATTACCCTCCAAACTAAATCTCCAATCAAAAAGGTCTTTGCTTTGACTCTTTTGTTATAGGATTTCTCCACTCTTTTCTTTTGTCTTCTTAAAAGTTCCAACGCTCTTAACCTTTCCTCGTCTAAATCCACTAACTCGTCGAGCATCATGTCCCAATAAATCTCACGGGGAATTTCGTGATGCCTCTGAATCCTGGCTGACTGCACAAGAATTTCGACTGGTAATACTGCATCATGGCCAAAAGTCAGTCGATAAGGTGTAGTGTTGGTAGCTTCTTTGGGGTATGTTCGACATGCCCATAGGACCTGGTCTAAGGTTTTATGCCAGTTTTTTTGGCTTACCCCTTACTTGCTTCTTTATCATTCCAATTACTACCTTATTCGCTGCCTCGACCTGGCCATTGGCCTGGGCGTAGTAAGGGGTCGAAGTAAGGAGTTTGAATCCCATTTCTCTGGCAAACTCTTGCATTTTTCGACCGGTAAAGACTGATCCTTGATCTGTTGTTATCGTTTCTGGAAAACCAAATCTAAAGATAATGTGTTTTTGAATAAATTCAATCACATCGTCTTAGTCTACTTTTGGCAGAGGTACCGCCTCGACCCATTTGGTGAAATAGTCTATCCCCACCAAGATGAATTTCTGGTTTTTCGAGGACGTGGGTCGTATTTCTCCTATTAGGTCCAAAGCCCATCCTCTGAATGGCCATGGCTTAATTATGGAGTGTAACTCGCTTGCTGGAACATGTTGTATACCAGCATGTATTTGGCACTCCTGGCAGCCTTTGGGGAATTCGATACAATCTTTCAGCATTGTAGGCCAATATAGATCTTGGCGAAATAGTAGCCATTTCATCTTCTGGCCTACCTGGTGTGCCCCGCATGCTCCACTATGAACTGATGATAGTGCTAGATACGCCTCAGATTCACTTAGACACTTAAGCAAAACTCCCTCCAGAGCTCTTTTGAATAATTCGTTTCCTAGGAGGACGTAGCTTAGTGCTTGGTATTTTATTCTTCGCTCTGTGGTGCTTGATGGATTTTGGAGGTATTCGACCAACGGTTTTCTCTAGTCCCCATCCGACATCGATTCAATTGTAAAGATCTCGAATGTTTCTTCATCGGCGAATTCGAACTTTGCAGCCCTTAAATCTGATGGCCGCAATGCCACAGCTGCTACCTTGCTTCTGACTTGGATTACTTTTCGCAGGTCTTCGCAGGACAGCTTATATCCTGATGCTATTTGGGCCAAATCGTTGGCCACCTGATTTCGTATTCGTGGTATATGTCGAATAGTAGTCTCTTCGAATTTCTTTAATAGCTTATTTGCTACTACGAAGTACACAATGAGGCTTTATTTGACACATTTGTATTCTTTTGTCAATTGTTTTATGACTAACTCTGAGTCTCCCATTATTTCGACTCTAGTTGCCCCTAATTCCAACAGAATTTCAAGTCCAGCTATCAAGGCCTCGTACTTCGCCTCATTGTTAGAGCATGGCTCACTTATTTTATACCTGAATTGTGTTGGAATTTTATCAGGAGAAATAATCAGCATGCCTATGCCAGTTCCCTTCTTATGGCTGGAACCATCGAAGTACAACTTCCAAGGTTCTAGTTCGACCATATTTAAAGCGTTCGTATCTACGGAGTGGTCGACGATGAAGTCTGCCACTATTTGCCCTTTAATTGCTTTCAATGGTTTATATGTTAAGGATAATTCCGTTAACGCTAATGCTCATTTACCTATTCGACTATGCAAAATAGGTTTGGACAACATATGCTTTATAACATCAAAATGCGCAGAGACACAAACATCGACAGGCTTTATATATTGCTTTAACTTTGTACATGAGAAATACAAACATAGACATAGCTTTTCTACTTCCTATATCTAGTCTCTGCATCATTTAGGACTCTACTAAGGTAGTAAATGGCTCTTTCTGTGCCGTCTTCGTCCTCTTCAGCTAACATGCTTCCCAGGGTTTTGTGTGACGCAGTGATAACACGAAATCGTATATATATTTTGACGCATAATTCAACTAAAGTTTAACTGTTTTCGATCCGATTTTGGGTTATTTCCGTGTTGTTTGTCTGATGTTTTGCAGGTATTTGATGATCACGTCTAAACAAGGCAATATGAAGAAAAGAAGCAATCTCAGATGAAATATGGACGAAAACCGGGTGAAAACATCATGAAAAGCGCAGAATGCTGATTTTGCTGCTGTGACGACCGTCACAGCTCCATGACGACCGTCACACCTTGTGACGACCGTCATGCAGGCAAAAACGCCCCACTTCAGTTTCACGTAAAAGAAGCAGTTCCAAGTCCCAAATAGTGGACCACTACTCCCTGATAATTTTGCCTCAAAGTCCACCTTCTTCAAGTTATAACCGTTAGAATTCCATCTCTATAAAAGGGGAAGAAGGGGGACTCAAAAGGGGAGCCGCATTCATACAACGAAGTGCTGCCCAATTTATTTCCAGAGCAACCTTTCCAGTTTTTAATATTCTTATTTGTTTCTCTTTTCTTTTTCTGCATTCCTTTCATTCTTCTGTAATTTCTATTTCCGTTGTACGATCAAATTGGCACAAAGACCAGAATCCTGCCAACATCTGTGGAGGATCTGCCCAAAGGCCAATTGGAATATTTACAGGTTTCTCATTTCAATCGTAATTCCAGTTTTATTATGATGCATGCTATTATTTATCGTTATTATTTATGTTTTACCTTTCCCAAATCCATGTCTAGCTAAATTTAAGTAATCGATATGTAGTAATAATTTGAAAGGGATTTGATAATAACCGGTTGAAAATTGTCTTTTTCAAAAGTCGTTTATGGTCTGAGTGTTTAAAATTAATTTACTGAATAAACTTCGTCGCGAAAGCGAGAACTTATTTAAAAGTAGTTTTGCCACGAAAGTGGGAAATTAATTAAGATACGAACCAACAAGCGAAAGCTGCGGCAAGATCAGATAGTAAACACTAGTCATTCATTTTAATAACAGTGAAAGCACTTTAAAATGAATTAGAACTTAGAGATTTCCAAAAAATAATTTTAACCCCGAATGGGATACAAAAGTGTACGTTTGGCCCTTAGAATTATGATTAGCGTCAATAACCATCGTGAGGCGAGAGTCTTCAAATCACCATTTTCTGCTTAAATAAACTCTGAAAATTATTTCATACACCGGTAACTTATCAAATCCCCGAAGAACATAACTACTGCATATCGATTCAATTAATTATAATCTGAGTAACATTCTTAGTTCCCTTTAGTGACAATCTTATTCCCTTAAACATATTCTACCTAGCTAAACATAGTAACTCCCGAGAACACTAGTTTGATTACGAGTCCCTGTGGGATCGATATCTATTATTACTACGCGATAGACTGTGCACTTGCAGTTAGGTTGTATTAGACATAGAAAGTCGCGATCAAATTTTTGGCGCCGTTGTCGGGGACCCGTTTAGTCAATAGTGTAACCTTCTGTTACGCCGTATAGACTAGGTTAACAATTTTCATTTTTCCTTTACTAGTGTTGTCGATTGTATGCCAAGTAATCGCCCGCAAGGCGATATCTTGAAACCTTCAGTCGTAGAACTAGAACGCTTCTTACATCTAAGAAGCCGAATCATTGAGTACCAACTCAAACATAACATTCCCGATCCTCTCACTCTCATTCCCAAATCTGAAGAAGAATCAAACATGGATGAAGGACCTCCAAACAAACCGCTGAAGGCATACGCTACACCCTCTCAGATGGAGCCTAGAAGTAGCATTGCTGCCCCAACTATTACCCGAAACGATTTTGAGCTGAAACCATCATTGTTGTCAGCTGTACAACAAAACCAATTCTCAGGAAACGCAACTGAGGATCTGAACGAACATCTAACGAAGTTTGTACAATACGCAGACATGGTGAAAGCAAATGGAGTAACTCCAGACGCGATAAGACTTCGTCTTTTCCCATTCTCTCTTAGAGACAGAGCGTGGACATGGTTACAATCTTTACCATCCAACTCCGTTACGACGTGGGAACAATTGAAGAACGTCTTCTTAGCGAGATATTTTCTGCCAAGCAAAACTGCTATGCTTAGAGCTCAAATCAACGGATTTCGACAAAAAGATACTGAATCTCTTTACGAAGCATGGGAACGATTCAAAGATATGATGAGAACATGTCCTCACCACGGTCTAGAAGACTGGGTGACAATCCATACTTTCTATAATGGGCTTTTATACAATACTAGATTGACAATAGACGCCGCCGCGGGCGGTGCACTTATGGATAAGTCATACGACGAAGCCTATCAATTAATCGAAAACATGTCTCAGAACCACTGCCAATGGGGAGGTGAACGCACTTCAACAGAGAAAACCGTAGCAAAAGGTGGGATGTACGAGATCAGCAGTCTTGAAAAGTTCAACGCTAAAGTAGATGCTCTAGCACAGAAGATTGATAGTCTGACCGTTAACCCCACTGCAACCGTCGTTGCCGTAACTCCAAATTGCGAGTTATGCGGAAGCACCACTCATAATGCACCCGAATTCCCATTGCTAGCCGAAATCCCACCAGACCAAGTAAATTATGCTCAAGGAAATCCTTACGCAAATACCTACAACCCAGGTTGGCGAAATCATCCAAACTTTTCTTACAAAAGCGAAAACGCATTGCAAATGCCTACTGCTGCACCAGGATATCAGAAACCAGCTGCTGCTCAGACTGCACCTAGGAAATCAAACCTCGAGTTGATGATGGAAAAATTCATAACTACTCAAGCTCAAACAAACAAAGAATTCCTGAATCAAAACATACACACTAGCGAGCAAATTAAACAGTTGACCAGAAAAGTAGACGCTTTAGCCACCCACAACAAAATGCTAGAAACACAGATATCACAAGTGGCTCAACAACAAGCCTCTGCTGCCGCACCCGCTGGCACATTTCCTGGACAACCCGAACAAAATTCAAAAGGCCAAGCAAATGCTGTAATACTAAGAAGTGGAAAAGGATTGGACGAACTGATCGATCCGAGGACCGAAAACTCAGCCATGCAACAAAAACCAACTGAACAAGCAGAAAAGGAATCCGAGTTAGAGAAGAAGGAAGACAACGAGAAGGAGGATACCGCAAGTGAAAAAACTCAAGCACCTCCAGCGCCATATAAACCACCTATTCCTTATCCTCAAAGACTAATAAACTCCAAAACTTCAGGACAGTTTAAGAAATTTGTAGAGCTCCTTAAACAGCTGAATATTACTATTCCTTTTACAGAAGCGATAACTCAAATGCTGTCGTACGCTAAATTTCTCAAAGAAATCCTGTCGAATAAGAGAAAGATCGAGGATAACGAAACAGTTACACTTACTGCAGAGTGTAGCACTATTATTCAAAACCGCATGCCTCCTAAATTAAAAGACCCAGGTAGTTTCTCCATACCCTGCGTCATAGGAAAGTTCGTGATAGACAAAGCTCTATGCGATTTAGGAGCCAGTATCAGTGTTATGCCTTTATCTATATGCAAAAAGCTGAATATGGGAGACCTCAGACCAACCAAAATGTCCGTACAATTAGCTGACCGATCAGTAAAATACCCCGTCGGAATACTTGAAAACGTTCCAGTACGCATAGGACAATTCTACATCCCAACCGACTTCATAATCATGGACATCAAGGAGGACACTGTTACCCCAATTATTCTAGGAAGACCGTTCCTAGCTACAGTCGGAGCTATTATAAACGTGAAGAAAGGAAGGCTAACATTTGAAGTAGGAGAAGAAAAGATAGAGTTCATTCTCACCAAGTTCTTACAAGCACCAGCCATAGACGATACCTGCTATTTAGTAGATGAAATTGACGAATGTATAAGAGAACTTGAAAATGAAGAGACCACGTATTCAGAAATAATAAAGATTCAAATACCCGATATTTCTGAAGACGATGATTGGCGTAAACCGTATAAAGACGACAGCCTAAGCGAGAGCTTAGCACTAACCCCAAACCATATGCCAGGTCCGAAGAACCCATCTTTAGAACTTAAAACACTACCCAAAAACCTTAGATATGAATTTCTAGACGATGAACTAAAGAGACCAGTGATAGTCAACACCGACTTAGGACAACCAGAAACCGAAAAGCTATTAGAAGTCCTAAAGAAGTACCCCACCGCGTTAGGCTATAACATAAGCGATCTAAAAGGTATAAACCCTTCAATCTGTATGCATCGGATTACAATAGAGGAAGACTCTAAAACCTCTAGAGAGCATCAGAGAAGACTGAACCCCATCCTAAGCACTGTAGTCAGAGATGAAGTAAAGAAATTGCTAGATGCAGGAATCATCTATCCAATATCCGATAGTGAATGAGTCAGCCCAGTTCATGTTGTACCGAAGAAAGGAGGAGTCACAATAGTCAAAAACGAAAAAGGCGAATCAATAACAAAAAGAGTCGTGACTGGAAGCAGGATTGATTATAGAAAGCTTAACAAAGCCACACGAAAAGATCATTTCCCGTTACCCTTCATAGACCAAATGTTGGAAAGATTAACCAAACATTCATATTTCTGCTATCTAGATGGTTATTCAGGATTTTTCCAAATTCCCATTCATCCGGATGACCAAGAAAAGACTACATTCACATGTCCTTATGGTACTTTTGCTTACCGCCGAATGTCGTTCGGACTCTGTAATGCTCCAGCAACCTTCCAAAGATGCATGATGGTAATCTTCGCAGATTTCATAGACGATATCATGGAAGTATTTATGGACGATTTCTCGGTATGTGGACAAAGTTTCGAAGGATGCCTACAAAACTTAGAAATGGTATTAGAACGATGTGTAAAAGTGAACCTCGTCCTAAATTGGGAAAAATGCCATTTTATGGTCCGACAAGGAATAGTTCTAGGACATGTCATATCAGATAAAGGAATTGAGGTCGACAAAGCTAAAATAGAGATTATAAAAGATCTCCAACCTCCAAAATCCGTACGAGAAATACGGAGTTTTCTAGGACATGCCAGTTTCTACAGAAGATTTATAAAAGATTTTTCAAAAATCACAAAACCTTTGACCGACCTGTTAATGAAAGATGTTGAGTTCGTCTTCGACGACGACTGTTTAAAAGCATTCGAAACATTAAAATCAGCCCTTATCACCGCACTGATTATGCAACCACCCGATTGGCGACTACCGTTCGAAATCATGTGCGACGCGAGTGATTATGCCGTGGGCGCAGTTCTAGGACAAAGGAAGGAAAAGAAACTCCATGCCATCTACTATGCCAGTAGAACCTTAGATCCTGCCCAAATGAACTACGCTACCACAGAAAAGGAACTTCTAGCAGTTATATTTGCGCTTGACAAATTCCGTTCTTACTTAGTAGGACCAAAATTTATCATATACACAGACCACGCTGCCATTAGGTACCTAATAAGCAAAAAGGATGCCAAACCAAGACTATTGAGATGGATCCTGTTATTACAAGAGTTTGACTTAGAAATCAAAGATAAGAAAGGAACCGAGAACGTTGTTGCAGATCACTTATCCCGAATAGAAGGCATCAGACACGAACCAGTACCAATAAACGACGATTTCCCGTATGAACGTCTGATAGCCAAATTAGAAAGTGACATACCCAACTCAATCTCAGAAGATCCAGAATTCAAAAAAGCCGTAGAAGCCGTCTATGCCCAAGTCACGTTACCTTGGTATGCTGACATCGTTAATTACCTCGCTGCAGGCGTGCTTCCATCGGATCTCACTTATCAGCAAAAGAAGAAATTCTTCCACGATCTGAAACATTATTATTGGGACGAACCTCTACTCTTCAAGAGAGGGGCCGACAACATATAGCGTCGCTGTGTCCCAGAGGAAGAAATAGAAAATATCATTTCCCAATGCCATTCAGCATCATATGGTGGTCACGCTAGTACATCCAAGACGTGCGCTAAGATTCTCCAAGCCGGCTTATTCTGGCCTAACCTCTGGAAAGACGTTCACATCGCTGTGCTAAAATGTGATCGATGCCAACGAACTGGCAAATCCTCACGACGCGATGAAATGCCTCAGAAAGGAATCTTAGAGGTAGAAATCTTTGACGTATGGGGAATAGATTTCATGGGACCATTCCCACCTTCTTTTGGTAATAACTACATACTCGTCGCTGTAGACTATGTGTCTAAATGGATAGAAGCCATTGCTGCTCCAACAAACGACACATGAGTAGTAATCAAACTCTTCAAAAACACAATCTTTCCTAGATTCGGTGTACCCAGACTCGTCATTAGTGACGGCGGATCTCACTTTATATCGCGAATATTTGATAAACTTCTTTCTAAATATGGAGTCCGACATCGAGTAGCTACACCTTATCATCCGCAAACTAGCGGACAAGTAGAGGTCTCGAACAGGGAAATAAAACAGATATTGGAAAAGACTGTCGCTACCTCAAGGAAAGATTGGTCATCAAAGCTACAAGAAGCTTTATGGGCCTATAGGACCGCCTTTAAGACACCAATAGGTACTACACCCTACAAATTAGTTTACGGTAAATCCTGCCATCTCCCTGTAGAATTAGAGCATAAGGCCTTTTGGGCCATTAAGACACTCAATTTCAACTACACCGAGGCGGGAGAAAAGCGAATCTTGAACTTACACGAATTGGAAGAACTTCGATTAGACGCTTACGAAAATGCCCGTATCTACAAAGAACGAACTAAAAAGTGGCATGATAAACGTTCAGTCAAGAAACAATTCAGTGTGGGAGACATCGTATTGCTATTTAATTCACGATTAAAACTCTTCCCAGGTAAACTAAAATCTAGGTGGTCTGGACCTTATGAAGTGACTAAAGTACTTCAGAGTGGAGCTGTTGAAATTACCGATAAGACGAATGCACCGTTTATCATAAACGGGCAACGTCTAAAACACTATCATAAGAACGACAACAGCCCTCAAGTCTGCAGTATAGCATTGCTTGAGCTTCCAGCTCAAACACCCGAATAGCTTGTCACCAAGCTATTGTCAGGCTTTAGACGTTAAAAACAGCGCTTACTGGGAGGCAACCCAACTTTTCCCGCATTTTTCCTCGTTACTGTATTTCAATTTTTATTTAAAATTTTACTTTGAAAATTTAACAAAAATCCTAAACTTATAATTACTACTACTTTCTACTTTCGTTTATTTTCATATTTCTATTTTTATTTTTTTTCTCTTTTTGTCTTTTGTTTTTACCGCTTTTTGTTTTTAAAAATCCTGACTTCAAACTTCTGTTTTAAACTTTTCAGGATTTTAAAAGTCTTCAAAACATTCCTCCTGTTTTCTCCGACTTACCTGCGAGTATGGCCGAGTACGATTTCACAAAGGTTCATTTTCGAGGACTAGCTCAAAAGGCAAGATTTGCAGCACTAACTGAAAGGGAAATCGCCTTAACGTTGTATTATGATAAGTCTACCATGGATAAACTAGGAATCACGGATAGCATTCAATACCTGTTCAATCAACTGGGTTGGGAGAACACTGCTTTGAAAACACGTTTTGCTACCTATAAGGATCTCACCTATGAATTCCTTAGTTCCTTCAGATACATACCCAACTATGGTTTTGGATTCAACACAGAGATGATTACCTTTCAAATGTTTGGAATGGACCAAACCCATAGCCGGATGTCACTAGCTAACCTCCTAGGATTTCCTAGCGGACCGCATGTGTTCATCAGTGCAGAAGATGACGATATTGATTTTGAACTCGACCAATTCTGGGGTAGAATCACAGGCGACTATCACCCTGAACCAGACAGAATGTATAATGATGATATTCACAACCCAGCTTTCAGATACTTCCATAAGATACTAGCTCACACCCTTTTCGGGAAAGAAGAAAATATTACTACAATATCTAAAGAGGAGTTATTCATCATGTTCTGTGCCTCTCAGGGACGTACAGTAAATGCAGTGCCTTTCATGATGAGATCTTTCACACGCCTCACTCAGGAACCATAGTCACCCATTCTTATAGGAGGCCTCGTGACAATGATTGCCCACGAGCTTGGCCTTAGATTCCACTTAAATGCAAGCACTCGTTTTGGCACCATCCGACCCATGAATATACGGTTCTGCTTTAACAGGCGCATTTTAGGAACTATGGGACCTGGTCCTTATGAGTACCTCATCAACGAAAAACCTGTCCATCTATTCACACTGCCTGATCATCAGATGACAAGTATCCACAACAAGGACAACTGGCTTTATGAGTTGGATGAGCCTATGGGACCTCCTTCACCTCAGTCAACACCATAGAACTATATGTACGACAGTGACCATATCTCCGAGGCACACGACTATATGTACTATGAGGATGCTGTATCAGAAGCTGAAGTAGACCCTACGACTCCTCCGCACTACAACACCTATCCCGAGCCTATCCCTGAGGAGACCACCGACAAAATGGATACTGTTCTACTCCGATTGGACAACGTTGTTGCAGCTCTGACTACTGTAAAAGATGACATCACAGGCATACACAGCGAACTGGTAGTCTTCATGGACTTAGTCTGTGACAAGCTCGACTACTACGCACGGAAGTTCGATGAGTTGAAGGCCCAAAAAGACTAGATACTAGTTTTAGCATCAGATTTAGTTTAGTTTGGTTTAGTTTAGTTTCGTTTAAACATTTGGATTTTTCACATTGTTAATTTCTTTATGTACTACATACAATCATTTCAATTTCTTGTTATTTCAATTATAGTCTTTATTCAATTATTCTGTTTTTACGTTATTCTTTGTTTATTGGCTGCTATAATACATTGCCATATCAATACTAGGCCTAAAAGTCACTGCAAGAACACCCTTAGAGCAAAATTTTGCGTTCTGCAGATTTTGCTACTGTGACGACCGTCACAGGAGCCTGACGACGTCACGCACCCAAAACTGCTATCTGATATAACAGGGGTTGCATTTTCTCTCCCACTCACCTCCTTTCAACTTCCAATCATCAGAACTCCTACCCCACTCCAATTTTTCGTCTTCCCCACATTGCACCATATATTTCAACTCCCATCTCAACTTCCTACCACACTTCTGTCATTTTTTCCCACTTCGCAGAACAACCCCAATCCTCAGAACTCTCTCAATCTTCCAACAATGGCGAGAAATACCGAAACCCCGGACATCAGTAACATTGTGTTCAGCGAAGGTGACTTAGGCGAAAGACAGCGGGCCAACTACATCGCATTCCATCAAAGGTCGCTCCAGCCGACTCATTATCCACACATTCCATCGCTCACGGAGCTCGGACTCCTTGAAGGCGTCACTTGGATGCTTCAAAGAGCTGGCATCTAGAACCTATGCACCAATCCACTGCCGACATACGAACAACTCACTCTCGAGTTCCTGAGTTTGTTTACCTACGTCACTTCCAGCGGCGACCTCAGCCAACACTCCGGTGCCGCATGCTTCCGGATGTTCGGCACAAACTATCAGGTGAACTAGAACCAGATTGCCGCCATCTTACAACTCCCTCGAGGCGACAATGCTCATCGCCGCCTCACCGATCAGTTCCAGCATGAAGCTTTCACGCTCTGGTACCAGTTGACCGACATCAATGCCGATGGTTGAGATTCTCTGCACGCCACGCATATCCATAACCCGACCATCCGGTACTTTCACCGAGCATTGAGCAACACAATCTTCGCCAGGGACAGTAACCATAAGGTGAACTCGAAAGAGCTCTTCTTCCTCCACTGCGTCTTCAACAACGAGCCTGTCAACGCCGCTCCGTTCCTCCTGGCCCACATTCAGGCCAACTGCAACCGTGGCTCCAAGTCATTTTATTTTGGCGGGAATGTCACTGCCATTGCACTTGGGCTGAACCTAGGCGACCGCCTCCAGCACCTCCATGCCATCCCCTCGGTGTTCCTTGACACCGACCACTGCAGAGCCTCCCACCTTATCTGTTCCAGAGCCGACGACAAGTACCACCCGGTACTGCGTGGCAAAACCGTCTGAAGCATCATCCTTCCATCACGCACCCGGACACACCCAGAGGATCGTACCAACTGGTTATTTGACCTCACTGCCCCTCCTGCTGCCACTGCTCCAACCCAGGACCACGCCCAAGGTTCTGATGACGAAATCCAAGCTGAGTTGGACAGGTCAGAGCAACCGGAGGCATCGCAGCCTCCTCCTTCCGAAGGTACATCCTCTCGCCGCCGCCGCCATCGTCCAGTGCCCGACTACACAGAAGAGGACCTCCGCCACTCTCTCGACCAGCAGGCCCAGATACTCGCTATGCTGCAGCAGCAGAATCAGCGAGCAGAGCAGTTCGAAGCTTGGCATCGGACCCAAATGCAGCAACTTCTAACCGGCCAAGCAACCATTACTGAGAACTTGGCAAATCTGACTTTGCAGGTCGAAGGACTCCGTGACACCGTCTACCACACCGGAGCTATGAGTTATGAGGACCGAGTCGCCCTGGCCAGAGCCAGAGGACGCCAGCGCGGACGTGACCGAGGCAGCGGACGTGATTAGTTATCATTTTCCTTATTTGTTTACTATATTTCCAGTTTATTTGTACTTTCATTTCCATTGTATCTCCCTCTCGCATGCTTCCAAATCAGTGGGGACACTGATTGAGATAGTGTGGGAGCGGAGCGTTTATTTCCATTCCATTGTACTTTGAATTTCGTAATTTCTATTTAAACATTTTCTATTTTCAGCAAATAAAGCTTGTTTATATATCCTTTTTCTGTTACGCAAACATCCCCACGTTATTCGACGTAAACAACAAATTTTTTTCGTTCGTTCCTCAAAAGCAAAAGCATCACAAGAATGCACCCGAGTTCAAACCAAGTTTTGAAACTCCGAGGAAACGACAATTCTAACAAAATCAGTACCATCTTGACACCTTAGATCTCCGGTTTATGCGAGTCGGTTTCACTACCTACGCGTACCAAAGTCTCAAGTGTCTACGCAAACTTAGCCCCAAGTAGTTTATACTAGCAGTCAGCACCATCCTAAAACACTTCTAAGCAAGCGACCGATGCAAATAAGTGTATGATCTCCAAAAAGATGGAAAAAAAATCATGAAAAGAAAGCTAGATAGCCCAAAATTATAAAGACACGTTTCCTTCTAAGTTAGGTGCTCCTCACCCGAGCATTTAGCCCAACGACACGAAAACTCATTGAAAAATCAATGATACAAGCTTATGATCAATGAAGAAGATCAAAATAGAAATGAGATCATATTCGCTAACAGGTCGACTTGCCATGAAAGTGTATGGACAACGGGCTTAATGTGATTGCGCTAGAACAAACAGGGTGAACTTGCCGCGAGAACCTTGACACCAAGCTACAGTAGCATGACTGGGACCGATTTGCATAAAAAGGAGACCTCCGAAGACTTGTAGTCCAGTGTCGTCATGGTACTCGTTTTGTTCTTACCAAGAATCCCGGTTTTTCCTAACTTTGCAAACGAAGAAGCTGCCTCGTGCTTGCCGACTTTTTCATGTTTTACTTGAGGACAAGCAAAGATTCAAGCTTAGGGGAGTTTGATAACACGAAATCGTATATATATTTTGACGCATAATTCAACTAAAGTTTAACTGTTTTCGATCCGATTTCGGGTTATTTCCGTGTTGTTTGTCTGATGTTTTGCAGGTATTTGATGATCACGTCTAAACAAGGCAATATGAAGAAAAGAAGCAATCTCAGATGAAATATGGACGAAAACCGGGTGAAAACATCATGAAAAGCGCAGAATGCTGATTTTGCTGCTGTGACGACTGTCACACGGGTGACGACCGTCACACCTTGTGACGACCGTCATGCAAGCAAAAACGCCCCACTTCAGTTTCACGTAAAAGAAGCAGTTCCAAGTCCCAAATAGTGGACCACTACTCCCTGATAATTCTGCCTCAAAGTCCACCTTCTTCAAGTTATAACCGTTAGAATTCCATCTCTATAAAAGGGGAAGAAGGGGGACTCATAAGGGGAGCCACATTCATACAACGAAGTGTTGCCCAATTTATTTCCAGAGCAACCTTTCCAGTTTTTAATATTCTTATTTGTTTCTCTTTTCTTTTTCTGCATTCCTTTCATTCTTCTGTAATTTCTATTTCTGTTGTACGATCAAATTGACACAAAGACTAGAATCCTGCCAACATCTGTGGAGGATCTGCCCAAAGGCCAATTGGAATATTTACAGGTTTCTCATTTCAATCGTAATTCCAGTTTTATTATGATGCATGCTATTATTTATCGTTATTATTTATGTTTTACCTTTCCCAAATTCATGTCTAGCTAAATTTAAGTAATCGATATGTAGTAATAATTCGAAAGGGATTTGATAATAATCGGTTGAAAATTGTCTTTTTCAAAATTCGTTTATGGTCTGAGTGTTTAAAATTAATTTACTGAATAAACTTCGTCGCGAAAGCGAGAACTTATTTAAAAGTAGTTTTGCCACGAAAGTGGGAAATTAATTAAGATACGAACCAACAAGCGAAAGCTGTGGCAAGATCAGATAGTAAACACTAGTCATTCATTTTAATAACAGCGAAAGCACTTTAAAATGAATTAGAACTTAGAGATTTCCAAAAAATAATTTAAAGCCCGAATGGGATACGAAAGTGTACGTTTGGCCCTTAGAATTATGATTAGCGTCAATAACCATCGTGAGGCGAGAGTCTTCAAATCACCATTTTCTGCTAAATAAACTCTGAAAATTATTTCATACACCGGTAACTTGTCAAATCCCCGAAGAACATAACTACTGCATATCGATTCAATTAATTATAATTTGAGTAACATTCTTAGTTCCCTTTAGTGACAATCTTATTCCCTTAAACATATTCTACCTAGCTAAACATAGTAACTCCCGAGAACACTAGTTTGATTACGAGTCTCTGTGGGATCGATATCTATTATTACTACGCGATAGACTGTGCACTTACAGTTAGGTTGTATTAGACATAGAAAGTCGCGATCACGCAGCTATGTACAACCTCATGCTTTTGTATCGACAAGGTGGAGAGAGAATTGGAGGATTGGTAAAATAACTTTTAATTTTGTCAAAAGCTTCTTGTTGTTCCTTCCTCCACTCATACCCTTCTTTGGTGACTCGAAGCAACGACGAGAAAGCTTGGGTTTTGCCACTTAGGTTCGATATGAACCTTCTTAAGAAATTAATCTTGCCCAACAGGAATTGTAATTCCTTTTTATTTGACGTCGCATTGGTCTCCATAATGGCCTTCGTCTTGTTTTTGTTTATTTCGATGCCCTTTTTGTGGACTACGAAACCCAAGAAGTCGCCCGCCTGCACAAAAAACGCACACTTTAAAGGGTTCATTTTGAGGCCAAACTTCCTCATTCTTAAGAAGGATTGTCGAAGATGATCTATATGATCTTTGCCTGATACGGATTTAACCATAATGTCGTCAATATATATCTGCATAAACGATTCTATATAGTCATGGAAGATTAAATTCATTGCTCGTTGGTATGTTGCCCCAGCGTTTTTTAGGCCAAAAGGCATTACTACCCATTCGTAGGTGCCTATGACCCCTGGACAACGAAACGTTGTTTTGGGAACATCATCCTCGGCAATGAAGATTTGGTTATATCCAGAATAACCATCTAACATACTAAGATATTTGTGGCCGGCGGCTGAATCGACTAGCATTTCTGCCACTGGCATCGAATATTCATCCTTAGGAGTTGCTGAGTTTAAGTCCCTAAAGTCTATGCAGACTCTCAAGGAACCATTTTTCTTAATAACTGGCACAACGTTAACAAGCCATTCGACATACCTGGTTGTGCGAATGAATTTGCACCGCAGAAGTCTTTCGATTTCCGCTTTTATTTTTGACAAAACCTCTGGAGCAAAACACCTTGGGCTCTGTTTGACTGGTTTCTTGCCAGGCTTGATCGGCAGTCTATGTTCCACCAACTCTCTTTTCAATCCTGACATTTCATCATAATCCCAGGCAAAACAGTCTCTATATTCTCGCAAAAGCTGGATGACTTCACCTTTGAATCGAGCGTCGAGGTTGACACTAATGTAAGTGGGCCTTTTTATAATGCCGTCTCCTAAGTCCACTTCCTCTAGCGGGTCCTGCGCAAGCATCTTGGCATCCTCTGCCAAGGGATCTTTCTCAAAACCCAAAGGCTCGTCGTCATAGATAGCATCAAGCCTTTCGTTTTCTTGATGGATTTCATCAGATAGTTCCATGTCGAAGCCTTCCTTGTAGCTTCTCTGAAGAACTTCTTTATTAGACTCTGTGGCCATTTTGCTTCTAACAGCCTCTAGGGCCGTTTGTAGTCTAGTTTCGGCCACATAAGCCGAAATCCTTCGAAGCGCATTGGCTTCAGTCATTATTACTGAAATCACTTCCCCATCTCGTGGGGTCCACCGGCAAGGTTCCAAGGTATGGAAGCCTTTCTCCTGGCACCTCTCTGTCCCAACGGAAACCGTCTACATGATGTAAGTATAATGAGCCAAAGACTTTGTCGTCTGGCTTGAAATCGAAGTCTGCTGGTCCACAAGGACCTATACCAGCCAAGTGTTTGTCGAAGTGCCTTTGATCGACATAGTTGATGAGCGCCCTAAAGTACCCTTGATCAGCTTCAATATTCTCTATGATGCCGTATGGCCTCCAAATTGCAATCCTTTGATGCATCGAGGATGGCACTGCCCCCACGCCATGAATCCAATCACGTCCAAGTAACAGGTTGTAATTGGCTGTAGTTTCTACAACCATGAATACCGTTGGCCGTGTTACTGTTCCGACGGTGATATCTACCTGGATTACTCCCCTGGTCGAGCCTACCTTACCTTCGAAGTTGGACAAGACCATGTTGTGTGGCTTGGTGTCGACATCGCTTTTCCCGATTTTGTTTAATAGAAGATGTGGCATCAAATTTACCGTTGCGCCACAGTCCACCAGAATTTTGTTAACTAGGGTGTTTTCCACTTTAGCCATAATGTAAAGCGGCTTCAAATGGTTCCTCATCTCCTCAGTGGGCCGTTCGAAGAAAGCATTCTGCTCTTTGACACAACCATTGTTCATCACATAATAGCAGACGGGTTTGTGTGCTGCCATTTCACAGTCTGCGTCTGTGTCGCAGTTTTCGATCACAGATAATCTGTCATATTCTTTCGGCATCACTGATACTACGTTCACCAACAAATTTAGCGAATCATCAGAATCTGAGTCGAAGTTGTCCGTCATCTCGTCGTCGACCCCAATGATCTCTTTCTGATTTTTAACCTGGTTAGAGAACAACTTCCTGCCCACCGGTGGTTGCGTGGTTTTGCTGATCGTCTTTGACAGTTCTCTCTGATTTTCTGTTGGGAGATTAGTACTAGATTCAGCCTTGTCCTTCGACGCCGTTTCTCTAAGAACTTTTCTTTTCCGTTGTTCCCGCCTCCACTGCGATCGAGACATGGGGTTTTTTCCTTTATAATTCTCGGATACATGGGCCATCTTCGAAGACTGGAATTCTTTTTGATAGGTAACCGAGGAACCCCTATTCACTTCGAAATTCTTCCATTTTTGTTCACCTTGTCGCTTATCCTCGTTGGGTTTTGTCCACCTACCATCGGTGTTTCCAACAGCGGGTTTGAAACTAGCAGGCCTTGTTTTGGGGCCTCTGATGTGGGGTTTAGAGCTTTTCAGCAAACTGCTTCGTCTATTGAACTCAGGCATTCTCCCACTTTGCTTGAGCCTTCGTGTTCCCTCAAGTCTCTGGGCAGCCTTTTTGTCGAAGATTACGCTGCATCGTGGGCATAACATCACGCTAGAACCCTTTCCCTGACATTTGTGAAGAAAATCCACAATTGTTTCCTCTTGCTTCGGGTATGCCTACTTAGTGATTTCTTCTTGGTTGTTCGACTCACTGTCCCCCTCACCTTCTTGTTGGGTGACTTCCATCATGTTGATCTCAACCTCCTCGACCAAATTCAAACCCTTTAAGTTTAAACCTAAACCTTCAGTAGCCTGGTCCATTTCGACGAAGTTATCAGCCATCTCCTTGGTCACCATCTCCCATTTTGGATTGTCCGCTACCCCATCGACGTTGGTAGTATCCATCTCCTCTTCACTACCTCGATCAAAGCCCATTATGACCTTTGTCATCACAGCATTCTTGACGAAGTCATCAGTAACTTCTATCATGCTTTCTAAGAAGTTGCGGCCTTCAGTGACCTCGATCATGTTGGCTTCTAAAGGCTCTGTGTAGTGAGCGTCCGTCACCTGTAGAGGGTCCATGTCAACCTTCATTTGGCTGGTGGTTTTCTCCCCAAACTTCAGTCGTCCCTCCTGGATTGTGTTCTGAACAAGATCCCTGAAAAGAAAACATTGAGATGTTTTATGACCCAGAAAGTTATGGTACTTACAAAAACCTCTCTTTTTTCGTTGCTCTAGTGATGGAAATTTAGCGCCAGGTGGAACTATCATTTGTCCATCTTTTACCAACAGATCGAAAATTTCATCACACTTGGTGATATCAAAGGTATATGTTTTCTTTGGGAATCTATCATTCCTTTCTGATTTGACAAAACTCTTCCCCTGTGGGGGTGCTAATACTTTACAAGAATAAGGGGGGCCTTGTTTAAGTTCGGCGAGGTCTACTTCATTTTCGTCGAGATTCAAAAAATCCTCGCATGCCCTTTCGATATTGTCATAAATTTCGACAAAGGCCACCTTCTTGCTCTTGTTAAGCCTAGTTTTCTCGTCTTTCAAACGTTCGAGCTGTCGAACTCTATCAGCCAATTGGGCCATATCTCTTAGGTATTGGGTATCTAACTTCTTACGAATGGAATAATCAAGGCCTCCAGCGGCCATTTCGACCAGTTCGTGTTCCGGCACTTGCGTAAAACACCTGGCTTTGAGTAATCAAAACCTATTGAGGTATTCTTCGATTGGCTCTGAAAACTTACGTTTTACGCTAGCTAGTTCTTTCAAACTAATTTTGGTCTGGCCCATGTAAAACTGCTCATGAAACAAGCGTTCAAGTTGGGCCTAACTACATATGGTGTTAGGTGCTAGCGTCGTGAACCAAATGAAAGCATTTTTTGTGAGGGAACTTGGGAAGTATTTTATCCTAAGGCTCTCATCATTCGCTATTTCCCCGACTTCTATCACATATCGAGCCACATGTTCGACAATAGATTCCGTCGTATCCCCTGAGAATTTCGTAAATTTTGGTACTTTCGTCCTAGGAGGTAACTCTGTTTGAAGGATGTAATCTACTATCGGGGATGTAAAGTTTGGTCGAGTAAAACCAGTGTTTACTCCATTCCGAGCCATAATCCTTTCGACCATGGCCGCTAGATTGTTGTCAATGGCTATATTATTGCGTCGAACTTCTTGGACCACATGATCTGCATCCTGGTTTCGGTTTATCACGGTCACTCCTTGGTTTCCTTCGTCTAGAACATGGACCTGGTTCGTTTGATTTTCTCTTGCCGCCTCAACTACAGGAGGTTCGACTCTAACCTGGTTTTCTAAGTGTATTTCCCTTGCGTTTCTTACGTCTTGTCGAGGGACGTTCGCCATTGTGTTTTGATTTCTGGGTACAGGGGGTACTCCCATGAACTCAGCCAACCGCGTCAACTGCAGCGTCAATTGTTGGTTGGTTTGGATAGTGTTATGGATCAATGGCTGGAAGATCTCACCCATAGTTTGGGACAAAGTCTGAACCATTTGCATGTTGCTCTCATCCATCTGTTGCCTTAAGCATGCGACTGAGGTATTGGTCAAGTTGGGGACTTGCGTCGAATATCCCAGACTCTGGCCTTGGAAACTTCGACCAATATTCACCCCAGATCCAGATCCTGATCCTTGCAACGGAGAAGTCATAGGGTTATCTGAAAAGATGGGGGGAGCATTTTGAAGCCCCTGCATCACAGTTGTAGGCATTCCATACGTTGGATTCCTGGGCATCTGTACCAATTGAGGAAGAGGATTTTTCCTAGGCAGGGGGCTTCCTTCTAATGGTGTCTGAGGATTTGACACTTGGGGCCCGATATATTCCAATACTGGTTGAGTATAGGGTCTTATTACAGTCGACCCAGCTCCTAATATCGAAGGTGTTGGTACAGGCCTTACCGGGAGCCCTATTTGCTCTCCCGTTGATAGTATTGAAGTCGACGCTCCGTCGTTTCTTGTTTCTTCGCTAGAGCCATTTTGTTGGCCATTTGGCTGAACGGGTTCCGTCGCCATATTCCTAGTGTTACGTCTTACTAAACTTTCTTCGCTCGTAGTGGTTATTCTGCCACTTCTTAGTAACATACAATGTACTTTGAAGAAAAGTTGATAAGGCTTATATTTTTAGATTCTTATGATCTCAAAACTTTCTTTGTTCAGCACTATCCCACCAGGTGTGCCATTTTGTTTACCGTGTTTTTTGGTAAACAACCTCTGGTCTATCAATTTGGTGTTAAATTGACTAACTTGCAGGATTGACCATACGAAATCCTAGGATATGTGCTGAAGGGTGTTTCTATTTGAACCTATCTAGAAATGTGTTTCAACAATACTAAGAAGAAATAACTTAAAAGGGGGGCAGAAATTATCCACTATGTTTAAAGGAAAGGAGGAAGAAGAATTATTAGAGGGAAAAGAGATAAAGGTTTTTTGGGAGGGAAAGACCTAATCGAAGTGGTAATGATGATCAAAAGGGAAAGACGGAACAAATAAATAAAAGTACTTGACGAAAGTAAAGAAAACAAAGTAACTTCATTGAAAAGATAAAGGATGGTGTGTTTACATCACGTACATTCTCTATAATACTCTATTTCTCTATGCTCGGATACTTGGAGTAATTTTAAGAGTGACTTGTACAACAGTAAATTACAACACACTAAGTTTTATGTCTAAGACTCCTATTTATAATAATAATAGTAACTGCTAATAACCGCTAATAACCTCCTTAGGCCATCTATTCTTGACAAGTGTCAGACCGCATGCAGTCCTTTATCCGATGAGAGCCACTTGTCCTTCTTAGTTATAAGAAAATATAACTACTCCCTCCAAGAATCGAATTTTAAAAACTCACTTCGTCCCTTCTTCTAAATCTCGGTCGAAGACCACTTCGCTTGCTTAGGTCGAAGTGTTTAATTTCAAGACTTCAATTTTCCTAAGTCCTTGGAAGACTTGTAGGTCTTTTTAATATGCTGAAAATAGCCTCCAACATGAGTCGTCGAATTGGTGAGCTAACAGAAGGCCTCTAAGCAGTCGCTCTCCAACACCTGGATCCTAGCGAGCAAGTCTGCCCAAGTGACCATCTGCTTGTCCTCTTCGGTCTCGTTATCGGCAGGACGAAGGGCACTCTCCAGCTTCCCCACGCGAGCCTTCAGTGCTCGCACCTCCTCTTCAGCAGCCTTCAACTTCTCCTTCACACTGTCCCCCCTTTTGCGCTGGTCGACAACCTCCCCCTTTCTCTTCTTTAGCTTCTCGGTAAGTTTGTTCAAGTGTGACTGCGCGAAGGTGAGGTCCCTTTGCAGCTTGGACAACTCGGCAACCAAGAAGCTCTCATCACTCAGGACCATAGCAGTGGTGAAAGTCTGCATCAAAGCGGCCAAGTCCTCCGTCAAGACCTATCGACGAGAAGCCCAGTCCATGCCAAGTACCGTCTTCACTTCCCCTGCCGGGATGTTAGGCGACCTTGCCCCATGGAAGTAACCGGGGTTCTGATAGCAGGGCGGGATTGAGAAACCCTCCTCAGCGGAGTCAACCGTCAAGTCGACCATGCTCTCCGTCTGCTGAACCCTAGGCCTCTTCGGGGCCCCCTGAGACGTGGGGGACTCACTGCCCCGAGGAGACGAGGAAGAACCCTTACCCCCTGGTCTCCAGCAGCTACCTGACTCAAACGTGTCTTCACAGCAGCAGCGGGCCTCGACGCATGCAACTTCTTCACCCTCTCCTCGACAGAAGACATGCTCCCTGCAAACGAAAGAAATAAGTCAGTAACAGGCGAAAAAAAAGAGAAGTAAAGGGAAGAACGAGCTGGCCACCACCTAAATAGTTAAGGGCCTCCTCCTCCGAGGAACACTCGAGCAAGGCCTTCGTATTGATCAACCTCGCCTTATGACGGATATTCCCCTGACTGTCGAGGATGTACCGACCGTCAGGTGTCACTAGGTTCGACGGGGGCAGGCTGCGCACGAATACAACTATCTTCAAATAGCCCGCCATGTCCTCATCCTTGAGGGACCCCGCGCGCACGATTTACTGATCGGTCCCCTTGGTGAAATGCTCGTCGATCTACTCCACCGGCACTTTCGGCAACATGACGGCTTCCCTCCGGACATTCACCACCCACCCCCTCCTCGTACAATGAGTCAACCCCGACGACGGTGATCGGGCTGACGATGAAGAAGCTCCCCTTGAAGTCCCAAACAGAGTCCATGTACGTCTTGAAAAGCTTGTTCGGTTGTTTGAACGAAACCCAGCCATACTGATTGTTCACGGTCTGCCGTTGCAGATGAAAGAAGCGGAAGAACAGCGGCAACATGGCCCCGACCTCCAGGAAACGACAGACGATCTCGAACGCCCGCACAAAGGCCACAACGTTTAGATGCAACCGCGAGGGGGCCAACGCAGCCATTTGAAGAGTCCGAGGTGAAAGTCCAAAAACGGAAATCTGAGCATGACCTCCCGAAGGTAGAACTCATACATAGGGAACCACATCCTCCCATACTTCGAGCATATGCGGTGGTGTTCTCGAGGTCGGTAGACCTTCCGGTTCTGGGGATCATCGGCACCCCTATCCTCTACGGTGGCGTAAGCTCCTATCGGGTCGCAGGCGAAATATGAGGGCGTGGATAGAGGCTCGTCGGCCACCCATTCCTCGATAGAACGGACACATTCGTCGGCGAGGGAAACACCCGTCTCTTCATCCGCGACCATAGTCTCCGGAATCCACGAAGACACGAACACCTGAAAAGCAGAAGTTAACGGTGAATTCGATGACAAAAATCAAATTCACCCTTCCACCACAAGTCAAGTGAAAGAGCGACGAGGACAGCCCCCGGGAGCAACGGTCGAAAAGCACCCGTGCATCCTCCTCGGGGGCTCATTCCTAATCCTCTTTTCTCCCCGAGGCACCTATCCTCCTAAGTTACTCACTCTCCCTGGGACGTTCAACCAACCTATCGTCTCTCCCCGGGGCATTCATCGGAATAAGCGTTTGTCCCCGAGAGCTTCAACCGTTCCTTTGCGCGTCCTCAACGCCTTCATCTAAAAACCCTAGAAAACACCGCAAACAGCGGCGGAGGCGCAACTCTCTCCTCGGGGCATTCAACACACCCTGACCCCAGTTTGAGACAGACAAGAAATACAAAAGAAAGGAGAAGAAAAAACTTACTAGGTTGCGATTAACGATGAAGTACGTGGCGGCAGTCACGACGGAGATGTCCAACAGAAGCGAAGCAGCAGATCCTCGTGGTTAAAAGCAAGTATGGAGAAAGTGAAAAATGGACGGGGATTCACCTACTTATACCCTAGCACGGGACTCGAAGCGTCACTAGGCACTCGAGTACCTTAGGGTAGCCGCCCTCATAGCCATCCAACGCATGACATGTGGTGAAGGCTGACAGTCGCATCCCTTCACATCTCCCTGCCAACATGTGTTCTCAACCCCCGGACACTCGATGACGAGGAAGGACTCACGCGCACGCATCCCCGCAGAGTACGAGCGGAAGGATTCTCTCCTCGGGCTAAACTCTCCTCCCCGACACAACGTCATCATGTCCTCCTTCCCTCCCTCGGAGCTACGACTTTGAGGGCTCCTGTTCTGGCCTGACCCCTGGCTTGACCGGGCAGGCCCAGCCCAATGGTATTCTGTCAAGCCCAATCCTGCTTGGGCTACACCCGTCAAGCACAAGTTTCTTGCCGGGCAGGCAATGACCCCTCCGCGGGAAGAACCTTCTCCCTTGTCGATCAGAACACGTGTCCTTCACACATTTTCCACGTGCTCCTCTCCGCGGGGACACGTCACCAACCAACTGCCCACCTCCGAAAGAGCAGACCAAACCCACTTTCCGGAGATTACTGGACAATTGAGTTAGGGAGAAGACCATGTTCTGGTCTTCACTACGCCATGTAAGCCCTAGCAGTCACTTGGGTTGGGCCTGACCATCCAACCCAACTTAAATGACCGTTGGCCCTGCGCTAGGGTCTCTCTATAAATACCCTCTTTCACAAGAGGGCCAGGTATTCTATTCTTACCCCTTTTCTATATTTGCTGTCACTCTGTCCAGACTCTTACTTTGGCATCAAAGTGCCTTGCAGGTACACCCCCATCTCCTTTTTTGCAACACCGGTGAGCAGGTAACAGATCAACGACGTGTGGCAAGTCTTTGGTCCCCTTTTGATCAGGTCAGATCAGATATCATTGATGGGGAAGTTGTTGCAATTAGATTTTGTAATTTTGTATTATTTTGCTATGTGTGATAAATTTGTTTAAAATTTGAATTTAAATTATGAACTTGTGAATTTATGATATGATATTTTCAAAAAATTTAAGTACTAGTTATATTTTTTTAGAAACTGAATCATCCGGTTCGACCGATTTTATATCTATATAATGACAGGCCTATTCAATCGAGTTATCCGGTTTAATCTGGTTTAGTCATGCGGTTTGACCAGTGACCCAGTGGTTCGACCGATAAACCAGTAACCCAATACCCTCACCGGTTCGATGACCGGTCCGGTTTTTAAAACACTGCATGGAATGATATCAAGGAATGTTTTTTAAAAGTTGGTTGCATATGTTCTCCAATATTTGTATTGAAAGCAACAATATCAAGCATGAATCTAAGTATGTTCTTGATTATTTCACTGAAATTTGTGGACTATAGGAAGAACTCAATTCTTACTAACCTAATCTAATTTGTACATGCATTCATCAATATAGATGTGAAACAATGAGGTCTGCATGTGATTTGCGTCTTAAGAATCAACAGATGTGTAACTTGAAATGTTACAATACCAACAAAAAAAACTATTATTCAAGATAGTAAAAATACAACACTAGGCTTATACAACACTGATTGTTTTACAAATACAACACTAGCTTAATACAATACAAAAATAAAATAAAATTCATGACTATACAAAGACAAAATATTGAACTAGGCTATTGTCATCAAATTATCATAAACTTTAAGAAGTGTCAAACTAAATCTTCATTGAGATAAGCCTTTGCAAATTCCATTCCAACTTTTCATTCTATTAGCATTACCACCAATTGTGGTATCTTATTCAGGAATCACAATTAGATCTTCAAAATGATTTCTAAAGCCCAAAATGTCACATGTTTTAAACATCATAAAACTATCCTAGTCTTGATTTTTTCATGCCGTTTGAGGTTACCACTGATGCATCTAGTGTCGCGATAGGAGCTGTGCTTTCTCAACATGGACATCTAATTGATTTCTTCATTAGAAAATGTACCGTCAATTATGTTCATCGCATGCTTATGTGCGTGAACTATATGCTGCCACAAAGGCATTAAAAAAGTGGCGTCAATATTTATTAGGCAACACATTTCATATTTATACTGATCATAAAAGTCTCAAAAGTTTACTGACTCAAACTTTTCAGACTCCTGAGCAACAAAAATGGTTGACTAAACTCATTGGTTATAGTTTTGAAAGACACTACAAACTTGGAAAGGAAAATGTCGTTGCAGATACCTTATCACGCATGCCTAATGACTCCCCTACAATTATTTGCACCATTGTAAGTTCCCATTTCTTTCTATTGTTTACTTTTATGCTACTCATCATGCTAGTAAATAATTGGGTTTTAAACTTCATGAAAATTCAGCAAAAACAAAAGTTTATTTACAGGGCTGAGATTCTCTACTTTTAAGACAAAATATTCATTCCTAAAGAAGCAAACCTTAGTCCATCTTTGTTAGAAGATTATCACTATTTTCCTTAAGGCAGTCATTATGGCATAAAGACTATATTATCCCACTTATATGCCATTTTTTTGGCCCAATATCATGCTGATGTAAAAACATTAATTAATATTTGCTATACATGTCATTATAACAAATACATCACCCAAACTCCTTATGGACTTCTATAACCGCTTCTGATTGCACAAAAAGCTTGGGAGGATATCGCTATAGACTTCACCACCAATTTACCTCCTTCTTTTGACAAAACCGTGATTTGGGTTGTCGTTGACCGTTTCACAAAATATACACATTTTCTAGTCTTTCTACCCATTTAATAGCATCATCTCTCGCAATTATGTTCCTTTCTAAAATCCATTGTCAACATGGAACACCAAAAACAATTGTAAGTAGCAGAGATTAAGTGTTCATAGTAAAATTTTGGAAAGTGTCATTCAAAATTCTTGGCACTACCTTAGCGTTTAACATTTCTTACCACCCCAAAATAGACGGCCAAACAGATGTTCTAAATCGATGCCTTGAGATGTACCTCATATGTTTTATCAATGTAGAACCATAAAAATAGACACGCTTTCTTGCACTTATTGAATTCTAGTATAACACATCTTATCATTCTGCCACTAGGATGACACAATTTGAAGTATTATATGATCGTACACCACTATCACATTAAATTATGCCAATTTGCTAGCTAAATATTTTCTCGAGCATAATCTGTCTCATTTAAGGAGAACAATCACACGAAATGCACACAAATGTAGTAATATGATTATGAATATTAATGACAGTAGCTTAAGTAATCCCAACGTCTCCGAATTTGGTGGGTTGATTCGAAATGTCGATGGTGCTTGAGTTCACAATTTTGCAAGTAATAATGGTTATTCAAATATCCTTCATGCAAATTTGATGGCACTATATCATGGTTTGTGTATGTACTGAAAACTTGATATCAAAGATCTAATGTGTTATTCTGACTCAAACTATACTATTAAGCTTATTTCAGAGTCTCTTAATGTTTGATATCACTATACTCTAATTCTTCACAATATTAAAAAACTTATATCTGCGAAATGACGAGTGCAAATATTTCACACTCTTAAGGAGTAGAATGTTTGTGCTGACTATCTAACCAAATATGAGACTGATAATGATGCGATGTTCTGATCTTTTACATAATCTCTTATAGGAATCATAACTCTTTTGCTATATGATGCTAGTAAAACTATTTTTTAAATAATTTCTTACTTTTTGTATTTTTTTTTTTGAAAATAATCTCTCAATATTAAATCCTTTTAGTTTTAATCTTTAAAAAAATTTAAATTTCAAAAAAGTAAAAAAAAATCTGTAAATTTTACTACATATTTTAATCTTAAAGACTAAAAATAAATAAAATTCAATATTTAAAAATTTTATAAAAAAAATATAGGACCGAAAACAAAAACACTTCAATTTAAAAAGAAAAAAAAAAATATTTAAGCCATAAAATTTTAACAAAAATGAATTTGATTGACTATGATAAGGACGTGATTCAAATTTCTCGAAAGCGCTACTCTTCAAAATATTCGAAAGTGTCAAAAAAAAAAAAAATCGAAAAATAAAAACAACGACGCCGTGTTATCCATCCTCTTTCTTCTTCCTCCATCGCGTTAGGGTTTCCGAGCATTGCAGCTTCCCTTCAATTCACTGAAATTCCAATTTCCCCATATTCACAATCAACACTTTCTTCGTCGGAACTCCCTAAAAGTTAATAAAAAATGATAAATTTATTCATATCGGAGCCCAATCAAAACGACGACGCAGAAGACGAATCGATGAAACTAAGAATCCAACTATTGAAGGAATTAGAAACCGTTATTTGGTCGGCGATTATCTCCACAGGTCGCGCAGAAGCTCGATTGTGGCTCTGCAAAACCCTAGCTGGATTCAACTACGTCACACCTTGCGAACAGCGTGCACTTTTCATCAATTTTCTGGAAGTTCCAAAGAAGAACCACGATCTCGCGTCTCAGCTTCTCAATTTGATGATCGATAAGTCGCCTCAAAAGCTTGGTTCTGTTTTAGCTCGCAATTCTCGATTTCTCGAGGGTTTCTTCACCGGTGAGTGTTTTTTTTCCGTTATTTCTATGCACTGTGATACTGTTTTATTAGATCGTTTATGGTAAAGTGGTGATTTTGTGCAGGTAACCCTAAGCGTGTTTTGCAGTGGTTTTCATTCTCTGGATTGGAACAGGGGATAGGATTGAGAGCTTTGACTAAGTTTGCTTTTAAAAATAGGGATATTTGTTGGGAAGAGTTGGAGTGGAAAGGAAAGCATGGACAATCACCTGCAATGGTTGCTACAAAGCCTCATTACTTTCTTGATTTGGACGTTCAGCGAACCGTTGAGAATTTTCTAGACAATGTGTCTGAATTTTGGTCATCTATTGAGTTTTCCGAGTCAGTGAAAGATGGTGATATTTTTCTTATTGATAGGCTGTTTTTTGTTCGTTATTTTAAGGATTTGATGTATAGAGAGGATTCATGTGATGTGTGGGAAGTTATAGACGATTTCTTAGAAGAGCAGCCTTTCTCTTGTTTGTGTGAGCATCTTCTCATTAGTTTTGAAGAGAAGGATTTGTGTTACTTTGTAGAGTTGCTTTGTAAATGTCTTGACCCGAGAGTTGAATTTCGATGTTTGGATGATGTCTCTCGGTTGTTTGTGGTTGTTCTTTTGAAGTGTGGGGTTTCTGGATCTATTGACTTGATGCTGCTATTAAATGCTGTCATTGCTCAGGGGAGGCAGCTTCTAAGACTTTTGCGGGATGAAGAGGCCAAGGAGTCATTGGCAAAAGTCAATGAAATTGTGTCAAAGATATCTGCAATTCCCAGTGATGGTAATAGCTTGACCCTGATTTTCAAGAATAAGTGTAAGATGGAAACTGTGGAAGTGGTGAAGTGTCTTGGACTTCAGTCTTGGGTTCTTTACTATAGGTTGTCGCAAGAGTGCCGGACTCCCGAGTCCTGGGAGTCTGTTTTTGTGTATAATCAAATTGGTTTCCGCAACTCCGATAAACATGTACTGATGATAGATGAGGATGGACTGTTGACAGAAGAAGACTCTTCTAGTTTTGACTGCATTTCTTCAGGTAAAGTTAAGAAAAAGAAGAAACGAAAATCTAGAAAGAAGAGGAGAAGGGCATATGAACGAGATGATGGTAATGATGATAAGCTGCTAGATTTTGATTCTGGCACCCAGAATTTGGATTATCTATCAAATACTAAAAGTTGGTTGCTTTCAACGGATAAGTACTCTACGGCATGGAATAGTGTAAGTTTGTTATCTTGGAATAAACTATAAAACTCAAGTGGACTGTATTTTATTTGTAGCATTTGCAGTAGGGAATCTTTAACTTTGAACATAAAAATTCTTCCAGTAGATGAGATACCCTGCACTTAATTAGATTTGCCTGTTCCCACATAATGAGATTTACATTATCGCTGACCTGAAAATTAAAACAATTGGATGCACTTTATTGAATTTGAAGCAGTTAACTCTAAATAAAATGTCACGGCAGATATTTTAATTTTAAATAACGTATAAAGATATGTTTGTTTCTCTGGTCATCTTACTTGACCTTCTAATGTGTGTGAAACTATACTAGTAGTCTGGGGCGGCAGCGCGGTGCGATTGACATGTGCATTCCACGATCCTAGTTTTGGGATCGGCCGCTCTACTCTGCAATCTGGGAATGACAGCATAGGGATGGACCGATGTTATTGACGGCGGATGGAGGAAAGCCAAAAGCACACTATTTTAAGCCGCTTTCCTCCAAAAACTGGCCTTAACGGTTTTAAAAACCTGCCACCGCATTTCTCCACAGTCAATATATGACAACACCTAGTATAGACATAGATGATAGATCTGCATGATTACTTTGAAATTGAAAATGTTTGTGCGTGATGTGTTTTTATTGTTAGATTGGTTGAATAGCTTTGTTGACTTTTAGTCATTTGTGGTAGGAGCCATGGAGAGAAAGGCCCAAATAGTGAGATGAAAGATGTGTTGGCAAGTTATTTAGAGAGTGATAGAAAATACATGTGAATATCAACCCTGCTACACAAAGTCATATAAGACATCATTAAATGTGGTTGTTCGCAATGAGTCCAAAATAAAGCCTTTAGAGCGTGTAATTAGATCTTAACCTAGGATTATGAACATAAAAGTTAATGAAGGAACTGTTGATATTTGAAAGAACAATAGAACAAAAGCCAAATGCTAGTTTTATCCATCCATGCTATTCAATGGTTGGTCCATAGTTTAGGAAACTATCTTTCATCTCATAATTAGTATTGTGCTGAAAAGCCCTTTTATACATTCATCAGATCTCAGCTTGTTCAAATTTACCTAAGATTCTTTTTCATGATTCTTAAAAACCATGAAGCTGACATAATGGAAATTAATTAATATTAAGCACAATGAGAAGCTCACATCATCACAACTTTCTACGAAACACAATGAGTATATGAGGTGTGTGAGAGGGAAGAAGAGAATTATTTAGTATCATGTGTATTAAAACCTTAGGATTGGGCAAGAGGATTCTTTCTTCTTTACAATTTGTATAGACCAACCAATTGCTTTTTCTTGGTATACTTTGGATTTTTTATAAGTTGAACTTTGAATTTAATTAGAGATATTGTTATAGATGCTTGATTATTATTTTAAAATTAACTGTTTAATCAATGATTATATATCTTTTTGTTATCAATGCTCAAATATTAAAATTTCGAACTTCAAGCAATTTGTTGCCCCCTGTATAATTGAGTTCTAGTTTTTTAATATTTCAATTTTCCATTTGGAGGCACACCTTGTATAAATGATTTGATATATGAAAATTTATAGTTCTTGGTGAAGGTGGAATAAACTGTAGTGAAGTTCTTTTATTATTACTGATTTTATAACTTTTTTTTTTGTAGGCGGATTTACCTGAGCACCTTCATAGACTGTGTTTGTCTAGGTGGATAATATGGCTTTTTGAAAAATGAATTTGGAAGTCTGCTTCACAGTATCCACCAAAAAGATGTTATGACATCATCATTTCCAAACTGTTGGATGACGAGATCAAGCACCCCTTAGTCAGTGTCTTCGACTCAATTCAAATGTATAAAGCGGGTTGTGGCTATTGTTGGTGATGTGGAAAATTTTATACCTCATTTTGAAGATTCTGAAAAGCCTGTTTAAGTTGTACATCGAAGCCAATAAACCTTGGGTTTATTGTAAAGATCCCGAAGTGATAAGTTACTTTGCAGACTGCTGCCACCACCTTATGGTCGGAAACATGGGTGTCATGAGTCATCATGTTCCAAGGTTCTATATTGCAAATCCTCATGGCTTCAGCCGTGCATTATTCAGAAATACTATGATGAGTGTGTCTAGGCAAGTGACAACACTCAAAGATGACTTGGTGAAAATTTCTGATATATACTTTGAGCAAACGAAGGAATAAGGTGGTCCAGAGAGGCCACTTGGTGGACGACGAGTATGTCCCGCCTAAGGAAGAAATTATACCAGATGGGTCTCGGGCACGCCACACTTTATGCCTCGGTGACCCTCTAGAGGACTAATGGCTTCAAGGTCTTGCCTCTATATTTTTGCCATTTATGTAATATATTGCCCGCTCTTGGATTTATAATCAATAGTAGTTTTGTAACATGTCTATTTATGACATCATCATTTCCAAACTGTTGGACGACGAGATCAAGCACCCCTTAGTCAGTGTCTTCGACTCAATTCAAATGTATAAAGCCGGTTGTGGCTATTGTTGGTGATGTGGAAAATTTTATACCTCATTTTGAAGATTCTGAAAAGCCTGTTTAAGTTGTACATCGAAGCCAATAAACCTTGGGTTTATTGTAAAGATCCCGGAGTGATAAAATATTTGCTAAGTTACTTTGCAGACTGCTGCCACCACCTTATGGTCGGAAACATGGGTGTCATGAGTCATCATGTTCCAAGGTTCTATATTGCAA
Organism: Lathyrus sativus; assembly: GCA_963859935.3. Classification (NCBI taxonomy): domain Eukaryota; kingdom Viridiplantae; phylum Streptophyta; class Magnoliopsida; order Fabales; family Fabaceae; genus Lathyrus; species Lathyrus sativus. The sequence goes on from OZ012738.1 coordinate 425,029,657, forward strand.
ATCCTCATGGCTTCAGCCGTGCATTATTCAGAAATGCTATGATGAGTGTGTCTAGGCAAGTGACAACACTCAAAGATGACTTGGTGAAAACTTCTTATATTTACTTTGAGCAAACGAAGGAACAAGGTGGTCCAGAGAGGCCACTTGGTGGACGACGAGTATGTCCCGCCTAAGGATGAAATTATACTAGATGGATCTCGAGCACGCCACACTTTATGCCTCGTGACCCTCTAGAGGACTAATGGCTTCAAGGTCTTGCCTCCATATTTTTGCCATTTATGTAATATGTTGCCCGCACTTGGATTTATAATCAATAGTAGTTTTGTAACATGTTTATTTATATTACCTTGTAGAGAATTTAAAAATGTCTATTTTTGGGGAAAAGTCTTCTTTTGTAGATGCCTTTAGTGTTCAAGTGCTATTTGTATTACCTTGTAGAGAATTTAAAAATGTCTATTTTTGGGGAAAAGTCTTCTTTTGTAGATGCCTTTAGTGTTCAAGTGCTGCCAGATAGTTTTCCTGAAGGGGTTCTGCTTATTGTGTTGGCTCCTTACTGGGTAGTTAGTATATTCACCGCAAAGGACTATAAGGATTTTTTTCATAGGGATCTAGCATGTGATCTGCTTATTGTGTTGGCTCCTTCATAGGTAGTCAGTATATTTACCACAAAGGGCTATAAGGATTTTTTAATGGAGATCTAGCATGTGATCGCCTCGAGGGGCAACATAGATTCTTACGTGAGGATTCAACATAAAATCTCTTTGAGGGGCGGACAAGGTTTCCTACACGAGGATCCAACATGTAATCGCTCAAAGGGGTGACAAGGATTCATTCGTGAGGATCTGACATGTAATCGCCTTGAGAGGCGACAAAGATTCTTACGCGAGGATCTAATATGTAATCATCTTGAGAGACGACAAGGATTTCTTCGTGAGGATCCAACATGTAATTGTCTCGAGGGGAGACAAGGATTCCTTAGTGAGGATCCGACATATAATCGTCTCGACGGGCGATAATGATTCCTTCGCGAGGATCCAACATGTAATTGTCTTGAGGGACAACAAGAATTCTTTCACGAGGAATCATGATGTAATTGCCTTGATGGGCGATAAGGATTCCTTCATGAGGATCCGACACATAATTGTCTTAATGGGTGGCCTTGATAATGCTCCAAGATGACTTGCACATAGATCAATAATTATACAAATGCTTACGTTGCTCCAAGATGACTTGCACATAGATCAATAATTATACAAATGCTTACGTAAACCAAGTGAGGGCCTCATCATAAACCATGTGCCACCCTAATAATACAAATGCTTACATAAACCAAGTGGGGGTCTCATCATAAACCATGTGCCACCCTAATAACATAGGAAAAGAGTGTCGTCATGGAAGTGTAATTGTTCATACGAGAACGACTAAAAATATAACTTGTTTAAAACATACAATAATTAAATTAAACTAAATGAGATCCATTGCTTTGATTGTTGTTTTTAGGAAGGGGGATCTTCCTCACTAGCTTTCATATTCTCCTCTTCTGGAACAATGAAGCCTTCTTTTGTTGGAGTTTCTTTTGGCAGTTTTGCCTCCGTGTCCATGATGCTCACCTTTACTATTCTTACGTTCTTTAGGTTCAAGCTTTCCACATAGTTTTTTAGTGATCTCTTGATCCCACAGTATAATGCTCACTCGCTCATTTGAGAGAGGATACCTCATATATAAGTACAGAGTGGATAAGGCCGTCCTTAACTAGTTGAAGACGGGTTGTCCTATGATCATATTATATGATAAAGGTGCATCAGCGACTAAATATCTTGAATAAATGAACGAGTTCAAGTAATTTATGAGTTGGTTCAGTTTGAGTCAGCGGGTTCACCGGTTGACCCACACCTATGAACACCCCTAATCGCGTGTTAGAGATGAAGACACCAAGGTTTCAGACGATGTATCTGAAAAAGGGACGCTCAAATCAATAAAAGGGCGACTTGGTAAAGACGATGGGCTAAGTGTATGTCTTTCATCCTACCTCAAAACCTCTTACAATTATACCACTACACCTATCGAAATATAAAATTATACATCTGCACACACAAAAGGTAACAATATCGACTTGATGATGAGAATGATACATGTCTTTCATTATTAATACATACACACTTACTTTTCAATTTGTATTCTTTATTGCATTTTTTCTTTACTTTTAGTTTGTAATTCCCTTGATTGTTCATAGCACATGGTATGAGTAACTAATTCAAACATATCAACTAAAAATTCAATTGAATATAACTTAAATTCTAGTTTGATCTGTCTAGTTCATTTTTCTAAAGTAAATCATTTTTACCGTCAATAAATTTGCGTGTTTGGCACGCGATGGAACATAGTCTGTGATGGTTTGTATAAAAAATTAAATAATTATGTAATTTTAAAATTTCATAATGGACCGATCTAGAAGATCAAAACTTAATCACGCTAATAGTCAAAACAACGATGACAATTCAAATGAAGAAGACATTGATGTACCTAGGCATGATAAAATTCACCAATTTAACTTTGATTCCTCGTATCAATCAAATAAAAACCAACCTTATAGGAATTTCTCATGTTGAAAGGCCATATTCTAGATGACCTTTTTATGATCTTCCTCGAGGTTTTGTCCCATGCCATAATTTGCTTACATTGTACCTATAACCATAAATGTTCATGTCCCTGTTATGAATATAGAAGGAATATATTTTAATCACATAGGAACAAGTAAAGTTGTATTTTAAGAAAATTCTCTAGATAATTCCATGCAACATTCAATTACTAACATCACGATGTTAGCCCCAGGGCATAAAATGAATAATATTAATATGAAATAATGAACATGATAACCCAACAGATGGATACACCATTTAATCCCATCATAGAAAATTTCACTTCAATTTATCAAACATTATCCACATAGATGGGTCGAATTGTCGATTTCTTTGGGGAGCAAATTGACATTACTGATAATAATAACATCAAATAAAGATTTAATAACCAAATTTCTCAAAGACCACACATTAACCCTCAAACTATAATAATGGTGAATCAAAATCAAAATGGTGATAACCTTATTCATGAAATTAGGTATAATTCCTCAAAGACCACACATTAACACTAAATATGCTTTCATATGGTGCACTACCTTGCTTCCAAATTCAGTTTCAAATTGTAGGCATATAGAAATTGTGTTCCACGGATCATTCTGGAGAGGAGAGACTAAGATTAATGTTGTAGATTTAGCCAAAATACAAAGAAAAACTAATGAATTTGTTGATGATTACATGAGTAGATTCAGTCATATGAAATCTAGATGTATAACCATGATTTGAAAATATAACTTACTCCAAATGCATGTAGCAGGTTTGAATTATTATGTAACAAAAAAAAAAATGGTTAGCCAACAACTTAGAGATATGTCACAACCAGAACATAAGGCCAACCTAATTTAAAAATTGAACTTTGAAAATGAGAAAATGAAAAAAGAGGAAAGATTTCCTCGAACAAATTAAAAACCCTTAAATGAATTTAGTAGGGAGTGAAGAAATGTTAACTGATTCCCAATTTTAGTAGAGAGTGAAAAAATGTTAGCTGATTCCTTCGATAAATATAATTATCAAAGTGCTAACAAGACTAAAATGAAACCATAACTATCTTACAAGTGCCCGAAATTTGAACACACAAAACACTATTCAAATTTTAAATAAAAACGTGCATTTGATATTTATAGGGATGATCATATATTCAATACCTTGTTGAGAAAGGTCAACAAATAATTTTGAGTGAATGTAATAACATTTATTCTCCTAAACAAATAAGAGGAAGAAAATAGTGTAAAATGCATAACTCGTAAGACCTATAAATTTAAATAATTACTAGTATGAAAGTCATTGTCTATTTGATATTTAGGAAATGCTAGAAATAGAAGGCAAGGAGACAAAATGCGTCGTGAGGACGAGGACAAAGAAATACGAAAGGGACCACAATCCAAACTCTTTGAAAACACCCTAATGAACAGGTCTAGAGAAAGACTCTTACAAGAATGTGTCAATACTAAGTTTAAGGAGGTCATGGTGAAGTACCCCAACATGTGAAAGAATCAGTGTAAACTTACTATGCAATCTTTAAGTCTATTAAAAGATCACAAAAGAACCTAACTTTTGAATAAACAATTTCAACACAATAGATAGACACCACAACTCTCAAATGAAGCTTTTTTCTCCCTCAACACTAAGACAATGACTAATGAATACAAACTTATAAAAGAATGAGAATGTGTGAAATTAAAAGATGATTATTCATAAAATTGGTGTGGTGGTATGTTGAGAAGTGAGGAAGGAACTCCTTTATATAGGAAAAATTGGCTAAAAAGGAACCAATCCAAAGTCTTGGTGTTTTCTAATCGGGTAGAACACCTACCTAATCGATTAGGTTAAGCCATAAAAGGAAATTTTAATCTGCATGTCACTTAAAAGATTAATAAACCTGTCTAATTGATCAGGAGGCTTTATCCTTATTCTAATCGAGTAGATGAAATGCCTAACCATTTAGACAATTGAGTTTTGCTTTCCTAATTGATTATAAAACTTCTTAATAAATTAATTATTTTCCCTTGTTAGTTATTAGAATGTTATAATAAAAAAGATGATGATTTTCAAAAGGTTTTAGTACATGTGTGCATTGCCTTATTATTTTAAGACTTACTATTGCTTCATTTATATTAAATTGATCAGACTACAAGATAAAATATTAAGCGTAGGATTAGGAGAGCTTTCACAAATATAACTTATTCTTGATTTAAATTTGATTAGCTCTTTCGAATGAAACTTTGAATACTTTAACTTGTGCTTGCTTCTTGAGTGATGATGCTTATGATTTATTCTTTCTTGTTCAGTTACATTATCAAAACTATTAGAATACATTAATTTGCACATCACATAGGACCACATTCTCCCCTTTTTTGATCAAAAGTATCATAATACATTAATTTGCACATCACATAGGACCACATTCTCCCCCTTTTTGATGATGATAACACCCATCTCAAGGAGATAGAAAAATAAAATAAAAATATAAATAAAAATATTGGAGTTGTTAAGCTCCTTCTCACAAGTAAAGTGAGTATACTCGGCTCCCTCTAAGGGCATAGTTATCCCTATTTGTCATTATCAAAAAGTTGGAAAAACCTTGTGAAATAATAAACAACACATAGAGCATATATATATATATATATATATATATATATATATATATATATATATATATATATATATATATATATATATATATATATATATATATATATATATATATATATATATATATATATATATATATATATATATATATATATATATATATATATATATATATATATATATATATATATATATATATATATATATATATATATATATATATATATATATATATATATATATATATATATATATATATATATATATATATATATATATATATATATATATATATATATATATATATATATATATATATATATATATATATATATATATATATATATATATATATATATATATATATATATATATATATATATATATATATATATATATATATATATATATATATATATATATATATATATATATATATATATATAACATTCAAAAAAGGAAGAAGAAGAAAGAGAAGAAGCGCTTACAAAAAATAATTCATGCGTGATTAGTTTAAGATTTCAAACTCAATCTTATAAAAAAGAAAATTTCTTTTCGATGGGGTTTTATGAAAATATATTCTAGTTGTTTAGTGGAAAATACAAACTTAATTATGCAATTCCCTTTTTCGACATGATTCCTAATAAAATGGTGCATAATCTTAATATTTTTCATCATAGAGTGAAATATTCTTGGTGATATTTATGACACTAGTGTTTTTGCATTTTTTCGGGATAATTTTAAGATTAACTCTGTAATCACTTGATTTTTGTTTCATCCAAATAACTTGTGCATAAAAACTATCGACATCAATATCTTTTTCTTCAGATGTGGATAATGCAACACTTGTTTGTTTCTTACTATGTCAAGAGACAAGTGAGTTTCCAAGCAAATGACACATATTGCTGGTGCTTTTTTTTATCCAACTTACAACCAACAAATGAATTAGAGTATCCAACTAAAGCATAATCAGTCCTTTTGGTATACTATAAACCCATAAGTGGCGTACTATTGAGATACCTTATAATACATTTGACCGTAGTGTTGGGATTTAATAAGGGTTTTTCTAAAACTTAATCCTCTTAACAAAACAATTCTGATAGACAAATATTGATTAAACTATTAATCACAAATCAAACATAAGTTAATATTCTTAAAATATCTCTTGTATAGTGCTTTAACTTTGATCATGGATGTGGAGAATACCATAGTCTTCGTGAAGTCTATGCGAGTACAAAGTTGAACACTATGCTATTTGTTTTATGAGAAAGTGTGACAATTAGGGTTATAGGGAAAAACTCTTCTATTTATAGAGAGCTACTAAGCCTCTTATTTTAGACTTTTTCGAAATAAGCCTAATATTACATATATTTAATTAAACTCTTTGAATTAAGTAACAAAAAATATTAATTAAATTACACCATATTTAGTTAAGTTAATTGTAAATTCTCAGTTATTTAATCAAATCATATTTAATCAAATTATATTTAATCAAATAAATTATAATTGTCCTAATGTATTAAATGCATGACCATGCTCAATTTAGGGGCCATGGATAATAATCTTGTATATGTAGGAGATGTGAATTCCTTCTTAGACACTCATGACTCTTAACATGATTTCTGGACTTTCCATCAACCATCTTTATGGTTATTGATGGATATTTAGCAAGTGTACTAAAAATGTCGCCAAATAATAAAATTTAAGTTCGTATCCACAAGGATTGCTTTATTCTAATAAAGAAATTTAAAAGTACTAAAGTTATAAAATTTGGGGATATTTTGAGAGTTAGTTTGAAACGAAAATTAAAAAAATTATTGAGAAATTATTAGATTAAAGGAGTTTAAGCTTTGATTTGAATCCCCTGCATGTCATTGTTGATAAAGGTGTTTATTTGTATAAACTAATTTTCTCAATAATAACGATGATTTAACGAGGCCGTTATACCCAATTTTTTGGTGTATAACTCATTATTTTACACTACAACTCTTTAATCTCTTAAGTCTGTTTGAAGTTAAAACAGACAAATTTGGCACGTTAAACCTTAAGTCACAACTTAAAATTGTTTATTCCTAAATTAATTATTAAGTTGAACAATTAATCTAGATCAAGCTCACATAGTTAGGATTAGTAATCCTACATACCTAGGTTCATTCTATGAGTTCATCAACACATAAAAAAACTTTACACAAGAGATTATTTGAATAAAAATACTGAAATATATCAATTCATACAACTAATACAAAGCTAAACATGTTCATCTATCAAAACATAATCAAAGAGAAATTTATCTTGTCATATTGAAGAAATACATATCAATAAGTTTAAAGAAGGAATACATGAAACTCAGAGCGGAATTTGGTCTTCAGTTGAGACAAGCCTTCAATCCTTTCTCCTAAATTTTTTGCAGACGTCAAAGTCTTTAAGATCTGACTTTCATTCCCCTTGAACCCATATTCTACTCCTCTTTAAATAGAAGTTGATATTAGGCTTTTAGGATTGAGAAAAAACCCAATTCCATAATTCAGCATTGTAACGTCAACATTTTCATCACTATTTTTTGTCCATTTATATTTCTGATTTAGACTTTGATGTATTCATAAAAGTTGTATCCTTGAATGTTAGCTTTCATTTGCCGCTGGTCCTGTAACATCCTGAATTTTTTTTGTTTAGTTCTTTTAATTAATTTTAAAGTACTTTTTAGTAATTTATTTTGGTGTTAGAGGGGTTTATGTGATTTATTTGGCCATTGTGAAAATTAATTAGATTGCTATAATTTAATTATTGAAGAAAATGGGAAAATATGAGACTTGGGAGGAAAACAATATTTTTATGAAATTGGTGGGGCAAGGAGAGGATTAATCAAAGTTGAGAGGAGTTGTGGTGATAACTAAATTAAATAAAAATATTAAGTTTTATTTTATTAGATAGAAAAGGATAGGACATGAAGGGGAGAGAGAGAAAGTAGTACGTAAAAAGAGGCCAAAGAGTACAAAAGCCCTAGGAGAGCAAATGCTAGAGAACTCCATAGATAAAGCTTGGATTTTGTTGGAAAATTAAGGTAAGGAGATTATTCATATATGAGTTTGTTTTTCATAAAGGATAGAGAGGGATCCTAACCATTTTCTTTATTGTCTTTTCCAATCCTCCATTGTTGAAGTTTTAAATCCTTGATATAGTTGTGCATACCTTTCAAAATTATTTTGTTTTGAATTTGTTTTTATGTTGTGATTATGTGCTGAATTTCGTATGCAATTTACATGTGCAATTCAGATTGATGTTTTTCCTATTTATGTAGTTTTGGTAATGATAAACATGATGATGAATTTCATGATAAATTAATGTTAATATGTAATCGGTACTGATTTGGTGTGTCATGTGTACAATATATTATGTTTGATATTTTTTTATGCGAATTGGGTGTTCTAGGATCATAATCGGGGCTTTGAAAGAGATCCAATGGTGAAAATGCTATTTCTGTGTTATGCAGAGCGGTGATGAGCGCCACCACCATGACAAGTAGACTATTACTGTGCTAAGAGAGCTGATGATCGTTAGCCTGATGACTGGCCAACCATCATGGTCTCCAGAGCAAATAACCCTGCCGACCATCGCCTGGTAGACGAGTGTGTGAGGCAGGGGATGATAGACACGTCATGACGAGTGGGTTGGTTGTCATGATCTGCGTTGACCAATTTAGGTTGCCAACTCGATTTTTTTGAGCTGTTTCTGATCCTAGTGACTATTTGTTGCAGTTTTGTTGAGTTTGGTAATATTGAATTAGTGTTGTGAGTTTTGTTATGAAATAATATATGTCGATGAGTATGAGGTTGAATAATGATACGGCCAGGTGTGTTTTTATTAAGTTATCAATATATGGCGAGCTTCTAATTTTTGGTGAGACATATGGTTATGATAAGAGCTGTTGGTGATGATTTAGTGTATTGCATTGTTGTGGCATTCCATGCATCATGTATATCAGAGATAGCTAATTGGTGATGAGAATAAATTAATAATATAACTCTGATGTCTAAATATTGGTGATGAGATTGTTCTATAACATAATTTTGACATCCAAATTGGTGAGTAGTTTGGTACCACATGCATTCGGTGATGAGGTGATGAGTTCATTACATATACATCCACCCTTATGATTGGTGATGGTTGTGAATGATATATAAATATGTTGGGTATTGCTAATGATTCTGAATGATATGAATACGTTAATGTTTGAGTATGCTATCCTTTATTGCTTTATACACCGCTAACATTTTTTTTATTATATTCTCACTTATGTCTGTTTTGTTTGTGGTGTTTTGTACTCTCGTGGTATAGATACTCAGCTAGAGGAGCACTAGCTACTATTGAGATGGAGGATGTCGTTGAGGATTCTTCATTTACTTTATTATTTTTCGAGTTATTTAGTATGGCATCGCTCTGATACGTAACACTGAGGACAAGTTGCTTTGTCACATTTTGTGTTTCTCTCTTGGATATTTGGAATTATTATGTTATTTATTGGTGTCGAGATAAATAAATATTTTCATTGAGGTTTTGATGTTTTATTTTGCCTTTTTAATGTTATGTTTTATTGAGTAAGATGTTTGGTAATGAATGTGTGATGCCCTATTTGAGAAATGTAATCGAATTATTTTATAAATAAGGAATTAGGGTTTTAGGGTGTTACATAGTTAGTATCAGAGCCTGGTTGGTCTATTTGGCCTAGGTTGTGAACTAGTTCTTACCCTTGTGCCCAACATACATGTGAACACTGTCGATGCGTTACATTTATTTTCTATATTGCTTGTAATTGGCTAACTTGTTTGAGTTGGTCGTGCAGAGAGAAATGACTAGCAGAAATGATCATGTGATTGCTGATACTTTGGAAGCAATGACTTACGTGATGGCGCAAGCGAATGAAGCTTTGCATGAAAATCATAATTAGAATGGCGGTGCTGATGAATTCTGTGGGTTTCAAAAATTTCATAGGAACAACCCATCTACTTTTAAAGGAAGGTATGATTCTGAGGGCGCTTAGCCTGGGCTTTAGGAGATTGAGAAGTTTTTCAGGGTTATGGCATGCATTGATGCGCAAAAAGATGTTGTTTGGGACTCATATACTATATGAGGAAGTAGAGTATTGGTGGCAGAATACCCGTAAGAGGATGGAAGTTGCTAACGGTGAGGTTACTTGGACTGTGTTCAAGAACGAATTTCTAGAGAAAAGCTTTTCGGCCGATGTCCATAGCAAAAAGGAGGTCGAGTTCTTGCAGCTAAAGCAAAGAGGTATGAGTATTGCTGATTATGTGACTAAGTTTGAAGAGTTCCTGAGATTTTTCCCCCACTATAATAGTGTGGAAGCTAAAGGGTTGAAGTGTGAAGTTTGAGAGTGGCTTACATCCTGAAATCAAGCAGCTTATTGGTTATTAGGAGATCCGTCAATTCTTAGTCTTGGTGAATAAATGTTGAATCTATAATGAAGATAACAGGGCCAAATTTCCTCACTACAAGAGTGCCAGTGAGAAGAAAATTGGGAATCAATATTTTGGTAAACCTTATGTGACTCCAATTGATAAGAGAAAATAGAAGTTCCAACAAAAGGCTGCAGATAGGAAAGAGACAAGTGTGGAAGGCGCTCCTGCTCCTCTTAGACGTTTCACATGTGGTGGTGTAGGTCAATGCACTACTAAGTGCAAGATTGTAGGCTTGAAGTGTTTCAAGTATAGGAAAAAATGTCGCCGTGCTACTGAGTACAAGAGTAATGTTCTGACTTGCTACAACTATCGTGAATCTGGTTATATCAATAACTAGTGTCAAAAACCGAGGAGGGCATCAGCTGCCATGCAAGCTAATGGTAGAGTGTTTACTTTAAGTGGTGTGGACGTCTCAAGATTAGATAGTTTGATTCAATGTACGTGTTTTATTCATGGTGTTTCTATGATTGCTATTATTGATACTGATGCGGCATATTCGTTTATGTCTCTTGATTTTGTCGACAAGTTTAATCTTGAAGTGTCTTCTATGATTATAAGTATGGTCATCAATACTCCATGTAATGGTTTGGTGACTACTTTGTTGGTGTGTTTGAATTGTCCTTTAACCATTTATGGAAAAGACTTTGGAGTTGACTGAATCTGTTTTCCTTTAATTCAACTCGATGTGATTTTGGGGATGAACTCGATATAGTTCAACCATGTTCGTAACATGGTTTTGACAAGATTATGTTGTTTCCCAAATCCTAAGAGAGTATGGATTTAAGATTCGTATCTGTCGATCATGTTGAGATGACTTTGAAGGAGGATGATCAGGTGCTCACGATGTTCACTTATTTGAGAGTGAAGAGAGATGTTGTGGCTAGTGATATGCCCGTGGTATGTGAGTTTCCTAATGTTTTTCCTGGGGATATTTGTGACTTGCCGCTGGAGCAAGAAGTTGTGTTTGCCATAGATTTAGTACCTTCTACTAGACCCATGTCAATGGCACTGTATAAAATGTCTGCATCAGAGTTGAGTGAGCTGAAGAATCAGTTAGAAGAGCTGTTAGAGAAGAAGTTTGTCATACCTAGTGTGTCATCGTGGGGAGTGCCAGTGTTATTGGTTAAGAAGAAAGATTATAGTTTGAGGTTGTGTGTTGATTACTGACAACTGAATAAGGTTATCATCTTTCGAGAACTAACGACCCTATGGATTAGTTGGTTGGAGATTTTGTATTTAGCAATATTGATTTGAGATTGAGTTATCATCATATTTGAGTAAAGTCAAAAGATATTCTGAAGACTGTATTTAGGACCCGATATGGTCATTAAAAGTACTCAGTGATTTTGTTCGGTGTATCTAATGTTCCAGGTGTGTTCATGAAATATATGAATAGGATATTTTATCCTAACTTGGATTAGTAAGTTGTGGTTTTCATAGACGACATCTTGATGTATTCTAAATTAGATGTAGAGCATGCAGGACATTAGTGAGTTGTGTTGCAAACCTTACAAGAGAAGAAGTTGTATGCCAAGTTAATCATGATTGAACAAAACACCTTATAAACTTTGCGATAGCTTCACCCCCGGTTCCTTCATAATTTTCCCCATGGGAATCAGAGGAGTCAATAGAACTTCATTAAAGGTAAACCTACTGCACACCTTCCTTATCTATATACTATTGGGGCATGTTCCTTATTGTCTGAGCTAGGCATTTCAGAATTTTCCTCCTCTAGCTTCCACACCTCTGGGCCAATCACCTCCGCCTCAACTCGAGATGATGCATTACTAACCTCTACATTTCTAGTTAGGTCGATTATAAGAATACCTACTTCTAGGTTTCTGTCGCTACTGCGAAAAACAACCGGCGAAAAAACAGAAGAGTCGCCACTTTCGTTATTTATCCCAAAGAAATAGAAAGGAAATGATCGGAAAAACCTGACGGAAAAGGGAAAGATAAGGTCATCGCAACCATGTCTAGATTCAGGAGTCGGTTACGCAAGGGGAAGGTATTAGCACCCCTCACGTCCGCCGTACTCGACGGGATCCATGCATTGTCGTCTATCTAAAAGGGTGTGTTAAAACTATCTAGCTAAAGGCTTATGAACAAAAGAAAAGAGAAGTGACTCGGCAGAGCATCACCGCTCTGTTCCTATGTACTCCCTTGTGCAATGGGAAAGTCAGAGTCAACGTAGTTTGACCAACTACGGCTAAAGAAAGGGGGAAGGTTGCTCGCTAAGACGTCACGTCTTATGCCTACGTACTTTCATCTGGTATGAAAGATTAGAGCAAACGTAGTTCGGGCTTACGAGAACACAGGTTGTTCAAAGGTTTTTAGGCCCGAGTAGGGTTAACAAATAGTTCTAGCAGTCTGGTGTATGCAGCTCGACCATTGGAGACTTAGGCGTTACCGTTTGCGATAGGACTGAAAGTTAACAACACTCTTGTTTATGAAAAGGTTTTCCTGATTAAGAATCCTGAAGGATAAAAAGGTTTGAAGTGTTTTTGTGTTTTTTAAAGAAGAAGTGTTTTGAACTTGATTTGTAACTCATGTCGCACTAGAGACTATGACCCAAGAGCGAATGCGTCGTATATCACCCAAAGGGTGTACACTAAACACTCTAGGTCCTTGAGAGGAGACCCCTCAATTACCATTTATCAAGTAGCTTAAGGCTCGTAGTGTGCTACACTTGTCATTCTTTATTAGATGTTTTAAGAGTGTTTGAAGACGAGAAGAGAAGAAAGGACACTAATGGGAGACTAATCAATCCTAAAAGTTGTCATGCAAAATGGACTTAAAGTTGAGTTTAGGAGGGAGCTACCTAATGTTATCATGCATGTTTAGAACCCTAATGTCTATCATAACCTCTCTTGAACAAGAGAGATTAGAAACCCTAAGGGAAGAAATACAAAAGAAGAAGAAGAAACAATAAAAGAAACACGCAAATGAAAGGATGCACACATTGAATACACAAGTAGAATGAAAGTGGGAGGAAAATAGTATGGGGAAGTAGCCTCCACAAGCTCATCTCAACCAAGCATGCATATGTAAATGCAAGAAAAGAAAAGAAAAGGAGTGCACAAGAAGAAAATAACCAAACCACACAAAGATGCACCAAAGATGTCCTCAAGGATTCATCATTTTAGGTATGCTTCAAATACCTCCAAAGGAGGGACCAAGTCACCTTAAATGACACTCCAAGGTCATTGGACAGAAAGTAAAGATGAAGAGGAAAGCTCAAAAGCAAAAGCAAATCATCACAAAGAGAAATTCAAGCTAGAACACAAAGAGATGCAAGCAAACTGCACAATGAAAACACACTTGAAAGCTCAAAAGCAAACAAACAAATGAATAAGGAAAACACAATATCATGACCTAAGATTGAACACACATCATCCTTAACATGTTAACAACATGAAACAAAAGGTATTGAGAGCTCAAAGGATCCAAAAATGTCATATCCAAATCAAATTAGGTCAAGGTACATGTGTGAACCTCCTTTGGAGGTAACTTGACTTGCAAGTTACCTCAAAAATAGGAAAATGGTTCAAAAATAACCAAATAAAATGCACAAGAAAGCTAAACAAGTTGGCAAACATAAGCCAAGGGAACAAGGCCAATATCCCCTCAAAGCATCATCAAAAGAAAATTAAATTCAAGATGTACCACTTTGAAATGGGAGAATCGAGGGTCAAAAGGAAAGCACCAAAAGTCAACCCTAAAGTCAACCAACCAGGGGCAAAATGGTCCTCAAAATTTTTTCAACTCATCAAGTGTATGAGAATCAATTTTTATTCATTGGACCAAAGGGAAAAGGAAGAAACAATTAAAAGATCACACAATGTCATAATTTAAATCAATTAATACACTTCCAATATTAAAATCCAATTTTAATTGAAAAATAAAATAAAAATTTTCCAAAATTAAAAGACATCTCAAAGTGTCTAAAAAGTATTTTTGTAATTTTTTTGGATAATTGGAAGTAATTAAAATTGATTTAAATGCAAACAGAAAATAAACAAAAAAGAAATGAAAATAAAATAAAAAATAAAAAGCTAACGGTGTAAATAGCAAGAAAATTCAGTTGAAAAAGTGAACTGGGCCAAAGGGGGGGGGGGGTGCGCTTAGCAACTGAGGCCCAAGCGCCCAAGAGAAATCAGGGTTACACCAATGATCCACCAGGGTTGGTCAACGAAAGGACCAGCGTGGAATGCAATTGAGATCGTCTGATCATCTGGTAATCAAATCACATGGCAAAAAACACGCAAACGCATTAATGATAAATTCAAACCTAATCACATGCGCGTGGTTAAAGGTGGTATACGTTGTGTCTTAATCGTGTGCGTTCAACATAAAGGTCAACAGATCCAACGGTGTGGACATCATCTCCTACACTGAGGAGTCAACCCTAAACCAGAAAACTAGAGGGTGGCCGGAGATCCCTTCCGGTCATCTTCTCCGGCCCCTCAACCGCCGTGAAAAAAAATCCAGAAAAACACAATTATGAAAACTCCACCAAAAATGACAAAATCATAGTGCAAATTCATCCTCTCAACACGAGGAACTCAAATCCAACCTTAGTTTTCACTTTTGAGCAATGAACAAAGCAAATCGAAAGCAAATAAGAAATGTGCATAAACTGTGAAACTCAAAATTAGGCAACCAAAATGTCCAGAATCCAACTACACTTCACAAGGAGTTCAAATCCATGTTTCATTTGCTCTAAAGACTCAAGAACGAGCCAAAATCCAAACAACAAGATTTATGCACCAAACAGAAATCACACCAAATGCCACTTCATTCTATATATTAATGATCTACATTATTTCTACGTCTCAAATATGCAAGAATGACACAGAATCAAAGCTTAAATAGAGAGATATGATGATTTTGAAATTACCTAGTGGAGCACCTCCACTGGGTCTTGTCTTTGGCTGAACCTTTGAACAAACCACCCAGAAACGTTCCAAATACTTCAAGGAAGCTTTTGATGAGCTCAATTTCACTTGATAAGGGTCAAAACTCTAAAACCGATTCTCACTTTTCTCTCCTTTTTTCAATTTGCTATTTCTGCCAATTCACCACCAAAACGAGCTCTGAGGGTTTGGGAAGCTTCCTAGCCTTTTATATGTTGGGTTCAGATAAGAATGGTGCTTTAATTCATGCCCTAAAGCCCAATTGACAAATCAACTTTTTCTCACTTTTTTCACTTGCCATACTCGTATTTCTCCACTGCACCAATCTTAATTCTGTTCCAAATCAAATGCACATGGCTTGAGTTGATCAAAGGGCCAAGAATTAAGCCTTGTTTTGATTCTAAGGTAGATTTGCAATTTGTTACTTCATGATGAAGAAACCATGAAAATGACCAATCTAAAGACCTCAAATTGCAAATTTAAAATTAGCATTGTCTTTAGAACATCAATTGCACTCAAAAATGCATATATTTTCCTTGAAAAAGTTCCAAATCAATTAAATCCCATTTTCTCATTTTAAGCCTTATTTATGAAAAATTTAAATCCCAATTCTTCAATCCAAACTCCAACCATGACAAGAGATGATTTGGTAATGCAAATGGCCCTATTTGGAGCAAGTTTCATGTTGAAAAGATTTCCATTTGAAGTGTGCAAGTTGGTGAAATGGACCTATAATTTTATGACCTATAATCTCACTTTCCCAAAATACCCCTGACTTGTAACCCTCATAACTTGAGTTCTACAAATCAGATGAAAGACTTATAGTACTCTTTGGAAAGCTAAGACCATGCCCTACAACTTTCATGTTGGCCAAAAGTTGATGAGAAACATCCTTCTAGGTGAAAAATGGCTTGTAAGTTGGTTGACTTTTGTTGACCAAAATCACATTCATCTGATGACCTGTAACTTGTCTGGATCATAACTTGAGTTCTATAAATCCAATCAAAGACTTCTAGTACTCAAAATAAATCTAAGAACATGCTCTACAAGTTTCATTTTGGCCAAAAGTTGATATGAGACTTGTATCTTAAGATAAGTGGTCTTGAAGTTAGGCACTAAATAGGGGATTTTACCCTGAGAACCCTAATTTAGTAACTTCTCACACTCTTGATCCTCGATGAATTGATCTTGAAATGATGTATTAGACATATCAACATAACATCCCATGACCCTAGAGACTTGGAATTGAGTTGTAACCTCCTTCAATTTCACAGTTAACTGAGGATTTACCAGATGAAAACCCTAGATGCCACACTTTTGACTGGGGCTTGTTCCACTTCACACAACAACTTGAATAAGCTCCAAATGGCTCTAAAAGGACTCAATGCTCTCTCAACATCTTATACCCATAATCATGAATTCACAATCCTCTGATGACCTTGAACTGGCCTCCAAGTTAGGAGTTGACACACACACATCCATCTATCCTTTCACAAAACTTTTGACCACTTCTAGATGACCTGATGACCATTCAAGCTTGAGTAACATCCCTTGCTTAGGCTCAATACTCTGAGAAGACTTCTCTTGCTCTGCACAACCTCTTGATCCCCTGTTCAATGAAATATGCTATGCAATGCAAATACTAGAACAAAAATGAAACGAAACATAAACTAAGTTAAGAAAAGGTTAAGCAAATTTTGGGGTGCAACAGTTTCCTAAATGGGATATTACTTAAGAGATAATGAAAATAAAATAAGAACAATAGATAAGAAAGTAGATACCTTTTCCTTTAATACCAATTTTGGAGATAAAAAAGAAGGCCATTTGATTCAAGAGCAAATGAGGCAAAATCCAGAAAAGCTTTAATAGAAATCGCAAAAATGACAACACTACTGAAAGAAAGTGGCACCGTTCAGAAAAAAAATTATAAAAGTGAAACACAATGTAAAATTCCCTAGTTTATAGGTATTTAAAGGTTTTAAGATCAATGACCACAATTCAACAAAAGATCAAAAACCACATTCAACGGTCCAGATGGAGCCTCAATTAAGCAACGATACTCAATTAGACTCAATTGAGCCTATGCGCGTTAACTTCTTATCCTTGGCGTATGGGTTGAAGTGGTAGCCCTTTTGAGGAAACCTTCCAACTACATGATGGATATTAAATATGCATGTTCCCAATGCCACTCACTCCCATTTAGCCCCACAACAAATCTCATTCTCTTCCTAAAGTATTTTCTTGACAAACTTACTTATTCGATGGAACAAGGACTTGGACTGATCTTATAAAGTACTATTTCGATACTCCTCACTAGTAGTGAGAACTTGGAGGAAACTGTTTTGGCCTTGTCAATTACTCAATACAACGACATATTCTGCTAGGTGACGAACAAATGAACCTCCACTCTTAAGTTACCTATAAGAATGTGCCTCACGTGTTTATCTCCACTGTTAATCCATATCCAATGATCTTTCGCATCCCATTTGGATCAACTAGGAATGATTTTAACCACCATCCCTATATATGTGAAACTCTGAGTCGTGTCTAGATATTCTTCTCATTTATATTTGCATAATTTCATCTCTCTTAATGTTTGACTTGCGTGTTGAAGAGTTAACCCTACCTATACTTCTCTCTTTAATCATTCAGAGGCCTCAACCACTGTATCAAAAACATTTCTATGATGGTTATCTTTTGCATCTCACACATTTTTCATTTTAATACCAAATATAATCTATTATTTGAGGTGTCACAATATGGCATTATTGAAAATGTCTTAATATGTTTTTTCTCTGCACCAACTTAATACTCAATCACAAAGGCTTAATAGAACTTCAATCATCATCTCTAACATCAGAAACAACATCTGAAACATCATTTTCTTGTAATTTTTTTTTTTGAATTTTTGATAAATTTGTGAGGTTTTGTGTAAATAAGTAGAAATAAAAAATTAGAGTTAGAAATGAGTAGAAATAACTTTTAAGATAGTTTAGATATAATGTATTAGACGTTTGTTGGCTGAAAATGATGATTAAAACAAGTTTTTTTTTGAGATTGCATGGGGTACATTGACTGCCATTGACGCAACTTCTGAGTTGCAGGAACTTCCGAAGACGTATCTTCGAAAATTTTCAACGTTTTAGTTTCCCAGATTCTAGAGATGCATCTCCGGAATTTTCTGCAATATGTTTTATTTTATTTTATTGCTTGTGTGTTGTTTTCCTGCACTAATGAGCTCCTTAACTTTAAACTACAAGCATAATGGCTGATAGACAAGATAAACAAAGGCATAAGAGGGTTTCTTAACATGCATAAGTGCGATGGGAAAAGAGTTAGCAGGTTCACGAGGCTCTTGGTCCCTCTGATCATGCAAAGTCATCTACTTATGGGGCTCATGCTTCTGCTTATGCCACTCTATCTTCTTCTTCTTCTCGTAGGAGACGAGATTCACCAACTAACGCATCACTCCCTCCATCCACCCGCAGGTGTTAGGTTTCACCAGTGCCACCTCCTACTATAGATGCTGATGATCTAGTCCCACCTCCTACTGCTGATGCTAGTGATCGTAGGCCACCTCCGTAGGGTGAGGCTACTGCAGATGATGAGCCAAAGGCATTTTAAGGAGGACCAATTGATTTTTCATTAATGCCTATGTATCTAGACCATATTGCTTGATATATCTAGGATAGAGAGGTAGCATTAGTTGGATTGATTATTATTTTTTACGTTAATTTTGATTGACAAATTTCTGACATTGATTATTAGTTTTTTCAGGAGCGTGAGCCATAGAAGTCTCTTAACCACAGGCGGAAGATTGTTGCCTTGCCTCAGCCAAATGAGGATTGGTTTCAGTCAAATTTTTCCTTATCTGACCTAAAGGACTTGTGCATGAACGATTATACTAGGGTCAACCACGTGATGCTTAATACATTCGTGGAAAGATGGCACTCAGAGACCTCATCATTTTATCTCTCATATGATGCAATGTCTATCATACTCGATGATTTCTCGTGTATGTTACGTCTTTCAATCAGGGGGAGATTCCTAGATCATGGGAGGATTACTAAAGACGAGGCACTCGAGATGATGGTAGACTATCAGGGGTTGATTCGGGGGAGGAAAAGTAGGAGTTGGATAAGACCAAGGGTTCTCATACTATATTTGAATACCTGAAGAAGATATATGAGGATTAGATCCTGAGTGCACAACATGTTGGAGGTGATGAAGAGTAGGCGACTCTCCACAGATTGCATGCTATGAGAGCATACCTACTTTATTTGGTTGGCACTATGATTTTTATGGACAAGAGTTCCACTTATACAAACTTCGTCTACCTATGGTACTTCATGGTTTTCGAGCCCATCCATGAGTAGAACTGGGGGTGGCTTGTTGGGTATACATGTACTCAAATTTGAGAGAGGGCTGTATGTGGAAGACGAAGCAAGTCGCAAGCAACATCACACTACTGACGGTAATAGTTATTGGTCTTCGAATGTTTTTTTGTCATTTTTATTTCATATTTGCAGAGCCACTACTAATGATTCATGTGTTCTAAACTTTTGATTTTAGGCTTGGATCCTCTAGCACTTCTTGCATATTTCTGACTGGTTGAGTGTACCGTCATACACTAAAGATATGCTACGTGCTACTGCTTTTATTCTGCTCAGAAGGAACCAGGCGCCAGAGCCTTATAGTGTATACTTTTACCATTTGGTTGCCGAGGACATGCACTTAAAAATCTATGTTGATCACCATGAGATGCAACCATTTGATGAGATATTTCTATACTCTGGATGGTTGGCCTGCAAATCAAGTCTCACTGCTCCTCATTTTCCCTAGCGCGTCATGTGATAGTTTGGCTACACTCAGACAATTCCCAGACACCCTGTTGTCATACCCTAATTTTTACCCCTAAGATCCCACTTCATTTGCATCTTTACAATGCATCAAGATCACAAACTTGGTTGTCTCCTAACCCTCTCACCTTTGGGTTTGCCTTTGCAGAGATCATCAAACACCTCTTTGTGTATCTTTCCTTTTGTAATTATATACTTTATATTTCACTAACCACTAATCAAAATACAAAAAATATGCCTTGTCCCATTTGTTTCTTTTGCAAGATAGGGTTTAGAATCAATAACATTAAGTGATTGTTTCCTCAGCTAGGGTTTGAGATCCTCAAGTCAAAGTGTGGTCAACCATTGATTTTCAAAGGCCATTTATCAAAGCATGACCTCTAATACAAATCGTAAAGTCTCAAGCATCATTCAACTTCATTTGATCAAAGATATCTCAAAGATTGTATGACTTATTTCTCAAGAATTTTCAAAGGTTCACGTGTTTATTTCCGTGCCTTCATCAACAAGTTTCTTCAAGCCATTGCAAGCCTCATCAAAGGACAATAAAGATTATAACATATTGAGTTTATGCAATCATCAATGTGCCTTGGAATGCAAGAAAAATTCCAATGTTGCAAGTTTGTACAAGGAGGTTTGACCAAAAAGTCAACATTTCAAGCCCAAGTTCCAAACTTCATAACTTCTTCATACTTTAACATTTTTTAGTGCTTCTTTAGGAAAATTACTCTTCTTGACATCCCCTCCAATTTCTATTTACAGGTCAAGAGCTAATTCTGCTTGGAAAGCCATCAAAAGTGTGGAAACGTTATAGGTCATTTTGTGGACTTGGTGAATTTTTGACCTAAAGTTTAGGTATGGCATGCCTATGTTCCAAAGATCATAACTTCTTCAATTTTCAACTTTTATGGGTGCTTATTTTTTCCAAATATCCTTCTTGATGTCCTCTAGGTCATGACCTATTTGACCTAATATCGCACCTAGTTTTTAGTGGTTTTTCCTCAACTTTCCAAGCTTTCCATTTTATCGCGAGACATCCAATTAAATTGATTCTTTTTGAATGTCTTCCTTTGGAATATTTGACTCAAGAAAAATCACAAAATGCACGAAGAAATTTCATATGACCTCAGTTGGAACAAGGCGTCATGAGCTCTACTCATACAATGACCTACAATTTTAGAAAGCGTGTGAAAATTCTACTTGGGGACCACAACACATGTGCAAACTCATTCTAAATGGAAAAACACATTTGGTACAACTTAAAACAACTTGAATAAGCTCAGGGTCACACCTTTCATGCCAATTTTCACACGTTTTAGATCTAGAATTTTCTTGATTCGGTTGGCACGATTGGGAGGGAATTTCACACAAGCAATGACCTTATTTAATTCCCTATAACTAGAGGATAAATTCCCATTCATTTGAAAGCTTGAATAGTCAAAGAAACTCTGCTTCCATAGAACCTAAAACCTCTCTCAAACCAGATATTCATTTTTTAAAATCAAGCTCGTTTATCTTTGTTTCTTTCCCCAGAATCCATCATCGGTCTTATCTGAAGCTAACTAGAGCATTGTTATGACTTGGAACAACTTAAATCCAAGCTTTTCATTTCACCATTGTTAAACCTTCGAGCTTCAACTGAAAAGGTAGATAATTGTAAAACTACACCTAAAACTAGTTACTAGTAGCTCCGTCTTGCTTCACTGAGTGTTAACCCTCTCTTATTTGGAATTTATATTTCATATTTGGAATTTAATTTTAATTTTAAGTTATAGGGTTTTTTGAGTTTTCTTTGAAATTCTTCATGCTCAGAGAAAATCAAACGCTCTGAAGCATGGAGACCCAAATGATAAAGAATGTTAAACAAGAAATATGCTTTGGTTCAGCTTAAAACACTGAGTTCAGGAATTTCACAAATTATCACAAGGTTGAAGATGAAGTAAAGCTTCACGTAGTTTGGAGCAAAATTTCAAATCCTGGCCAATCAGAGGTTGCCACGCTTTTTTTTTGGAATTTGTTTTGGCTGTTGTAATCACGTGCTATGACCTCAATGTGAATGCGTTTTAAATTTAGATCTGGTGTGTTGGATCTGGTGACTTGGACTTAGTATTTTGATCCAATAGATTTAGGGCCTTGCAATATGATGTGTGGATCTGATCTAATGGTCCAAACATTTTTGCTTTCATTTTATTTTATTTTTATTATTTTTAAATTCCATTTTATTTCAAAAAATCATTAAAAATAGCTCCCTTAGCTTTTTTCACTCCAATTTTTTTTTTTATAATTTCCTAAAAATATTTGCTATCTTATGTGCATTTTTCATATTTTCGTTTCATGATTTGATATTTTTCATTATTTTCCTCATTTTTAATGCATTTTAATTTGTTAAAACAACTTTTATGCATTTTTAAATTCTTCAAAAATTATTATGTGATCCTTAATTTATTTCTTACTTGTCTTAATTTTCTTGATCATTTGATTTTTGTTTAGAGGCTTCATCTTGATTTTCTCTCTTATTTTCATTTAAAAAATCTTTCCATGCATTTTTAATTGCTTTATATTGCATTTTGGCTTGTTTGCTGGTTGTTGCCTTGGATCATAACTTCTTGATCAAAGTTTTCCTCAATTTCAAAGGACTTTAGGTTTTAATGAGGTTGGATGAATCTTCATCAATTCAAATCTACCATTAATTGAATCACTTATTTTTGGTGCTTTGAGTTAGGTTTAGTGCCTTAATCCACCAAGAAAGGTGATTGAAATTGATGATAAATGAATCTCAAGTCTTGGTTCAATTTGGTTTCTCTCTTCATCTCTCATTCTCCTTCTTTTTCTTTTTCTTTTCTCTTGATAAATTGGATGACTTGTTGTCCATCTTGTTCATGATGTTTCGATTGATGCTTGACGAACTTTCATCATTTCAAATCTATTATTCAATTGGTCAATGATTATTGGAAGTACTTTGGATTAATGCATAAGTTTGTCCTAAGTGATTGATGTAATGAACCAATCACCTTGCCTTAGTGCTTGATCCCTCCTTGGTTTTTACTTGTGCTGCATGTTTTAGAAGTATAATTTCTATCATATCTCTAACATGTATGGTAAATAAATTGTTATTGATCAGTCTTCCATAGTATGATTTTTCTTATAGATTATGCTACAATTACTTAACATGGCGCTAAATTTGTCCCGAATCGGTTTATTAACTCTAACATCAACACTAACAATACTATTGTGCTAACTTTTACTTTATGCCATTTACTTTTCTTGCACCTTTACCTTTATGTTATTTAATTTATTTCTCTTTACATTATGATTTGCTTTTATTATTCACATTTCATATTGTTTATGTTTATGCTTCTTTTTCCTTTGTCCACTTGGACTTTTCTCTTTCTTTTAAAAGACATTAATAAAGGAAAAAACCCTAAAAACTTAATTTCTTCCTTGGACTATTGGTTACTATCCCATGATTGGATGTTGGACTTGTACACTTAGATTTATGTTCTTGATCCTTTGCTTTGGAGTTATGATTTGAGACCTTGGAATTCATCTAGTACCTTTGATCTTAGATTGACTTCTTAAAGACTTGCTTCTGTTACTTTGGTTTTGACCTCTTGACATGAGTTCTTCTTTCATCTGATAGATTAGTTGGTGCTTTGCTTATTTGGCTTACTCGTGGCTTACTCCAAAAGAATGAAACTTTGGTCTTGACTCTTGTCAAGTTTTGGTTATTTCATTTGCAAACACTTGAACTTTATTGCTTTTTATTAGGGTAGTCTCTTCATCTCCTTCCCTTATTAAAATTTTAAAATCTTCTCCTTTTTTCAAAACGTTCTTGTTTTCAAAGCTGAACCACTTTCTTAATAAACCTTGACTTTGTAAAGTGATTTTTAATCTCTTTTCTTAAATAAATTCTAATTCATCTTAAGCATATCAAGACCATTTCAAAAGACATAAAAGATACACAACTCATTCAAACTATTTTGTGCCCTTTGTGCACTTTTCCTTTTAACACTTTATCTCAAGGATTAGACATGCGTCATTTTCATAATTGAGCTGTAATTATCCTATACCCATAATAATGTTTGATGTTGATTCTTTTTCACTTGAGAGAGTTAGTCGCATACTTGTTGATTTCTATCCAAGTTGGGCCTTTCTTAATAGTGATGCAAAGATCAATTCCTCATACTTGTGGGTGATTAGTTGAGTTTTCTCCTTAAAATGACAAATTGCCTTTCCATTTAAAATCAATCACAACAAACTATTTTGTTATATTTACCGCGAACTATGAGGTTTTGATCTTTCATTGCATTTTGTGGGTACCTTGGCATGAGACTTAAGAAGTCTTGTCAAACACCTAAAACCCTAAAAAAATTCTCTTCTCAAGATCAATTCCTCATAGTTGTGGGTGATTAGTTGATTTTCCTTACTCCTTTCCTCTCTGTTTTATTGGTTTTATTTTAAAACTTCTTTGGGTTTTATTCGCTCTTTTCCCATTCCTTTGGAAAAAATAAAGTGTGGTGGCGACTCTTGCATTATAGGTTAAGTTAATTAATAGCTTAATCTCAATTTCCCTCGCTACACATGTTATCTCTTCCCCTTATTCCTTGACACAGAGATAAATAGATGACATGTATGATGATTATGAGAGTTATCTGGTACTAGAGGAGTGTCGCTACTGCGAAAATCGGCGCCGGCTGAACAGAAGAGTCGCCACCGTGCGTTATTTATCCCAAGGGAGGGAAAGGAAACGCCCGAAGTAAACCTACCACAAAGATGGGAAAGGAATGGTCATCGCAACCAGTCGGTTACGCAAGGGGAAGGTATTAGCACCCCTCACGTCCGTCGTACTCGACGGGATCCACGCTTGCTGGTTCGTCTACAGGATGCAAAACAATCTATCTACGGCTGCTAAATCTAAACGGGAAGAAACTGACTCGATAGAGCGTCGCACTCTATGCCTACGTATTCTCCAGAGAGAAAGTCAGAGTCATCGTAGTTCGGGAAACTACAGGGAATTGGCTCGCCAAGACTTCGCGTCTTGTGCCTACGTACTTCCACACAGCGTGAAAGATCAGAGCTTACGTAGTTCAGGCTAACTATGGCTAGACAGGGTATTCTCGATCACACAGGGGTGGGAGATCAAGAGTTGGTTTGAAAGGTACGGGAACCTACGGGACTTAAAACTACGGTCTGGTCTCAAATGCGCAAGGGCAAGAGAAAAGGATAACATCAGTCGTCAGCGGGAAAGTCTCGATCGCACGGCAGCGAGAGAACAGAAGGGTTAGTTGTTAGTGTGCTCGCTAGGATATCGCATCCTATGCCTACATATTCTCATGCGATATGAGAAATCAGAGCAGCTGTAGTTCAGCCTACTACAGCTAAATCGTGGAAACGGGAAGAAGGGAAAAGGGAGCTCGCTAGGATATCGCATCCTATGCCTACGTACTCTCGTCTGGCACGAGAGATCAGAGCAAACGTAGTTCGACGGGAAAACGAGTCTCAATTGCACGGGGGCAGGAGAAGGGGTCTCGATCGCCTGAACGCGAGAGAAAAAGGGGTTTCGATCGCACGGGGGCAATAACAAAGAGGAAACAGGCCTACGCCTAAACGGGAAGGAACTCGGGACACACACGCAAGAACCTAAGACGTAGGAGCGAATGCGTCGCATGGCATCCTAAGGGTACCATACTAGACATCCTAGACGATTGAGCAGTAACTCCTCAACTGTCATTTCCTTCGTATCTAACGATGCGGCTCACAACACTCGACGGTTTCCTGAAGACTTGAATAAGATGATGATGTTGAACGAAGCAGCTCCGTTGACTCCTGACGTGCGCACAAGCTCCATTCCAATCTTCTCCTCTCTGGATCCTTGATGATGACACTCGAATCAAGAACAATGTAACGCTTAGACCGTCATGGTTCGACTTATACGAGAAATCGAACTCTAAGAGGTAGCGTATTGATGTCCGTGTCAAAGACAAGATAGAGAAATGATATCGAAAATCATTCTCCAATTGAATCGTGTCACACGGCCAGCCAGAAATAAAATCGAGAATAAAATCAGATAGAAACGAAAATAGGAGAGAAATCCAACACAAAATGGAAATAATAATCTACTCCTAAGATACGACAAAAATAATCTCCTAATGAAAATATATCCTAAAAAGAACTAAGTCCATAAATCTCCTTAACAAGAAATTAATACCTAAACTATATTCTAAAAATATTAAATCCTAACAAATTTCCTAAAAGAAATTAATATCTAAAACTAAATTTATTCTAGAAATATAATCTTCTAAAATATAAAACTATCCGTAAAAAAATTACAATTAAAAAAATACAATACAAAGTATTAATAAAATGCAGGGAGGGGTGCATTGGTTCAATAGGGGTGTGCTGCAGCAGAAACAGGGAGATAGTTAGGCCCAGCCCAACAAATGGCAACAAAAAAAACGGGGAGGGGGGTGTGTAACGAAAAACGGGGGGTATGCTTCAGTAGAATCCATCAAGAGAAAAAAAATGGTTGGGCTTTGAGCCCAACTACCACTCCATCAAGCAACCAGCAGGAAAGGGGCGCAAAGAGGAAACGGAGGGTATACTTTAGAAAAATGAAAATTGGGCTCAAGGCCCACTAACCCATTGAGGTGTCCGTGAGGCTCCCTTCCTTCATCCTCGTTTGCTTTACCCTAAAACCCTAACCCTCTCTCTTCTTCATGGCCATCGTTCACCTCCGCCGCCTTTCAAGGCTTCCTCCAAAATCAAGACGTCCGTCTCATTACTCCAACCTTCTCTCAAATCTCCTACCTGTCCGTCACACGCAAACTTCCTCTATGTTTCCGACTCGGTCACCTTCTCTATAATCTCAGGCCTTCCTTCTTTTTGACTTCAGTGTCGTGAGGAGGTTTGGATTTGCGTGTAGAAGATCCATAATTTTTGATGGAGTTGGTTCGTAATTCTGGAGATTGTTCATTGAAGATGTTGATTCATAAGCCTGGAGATTGTGTTCACGCGTTGAAGGTGAGGGCGTTTTGTTGTGGATCTGAAAAAGTTAACAGAAGATCTGAAGGTGTTAACATGAGATCTTGAAGGATCTTGAAGTTCGTTGAACGTATTGTTGATTGTTGAAGGCTTGTCCAAGATGCAGATTCTGGGAAGAGCGTCGAAGATTTGAAGAGTTCTTGAAGAATCTGGAAAAGAACGAAGGTGATGAATGTTTGAGGAATTTATGGAAGAATCTTGAAAATTGATGAAGATTATGATGAAGCTTATGAATGCTGTGATGAACATATGAAGAATCTCGCTGGAAAAATTGTTGGAGGCGGTGAATATGTGTAGAGATCTGGAAAAACGAGGATGAAGATCTTGAACGAGTTTCTGGAAATTGGTTGAATGTTCGAAGGAGATGAAGATACGAAACAGATCTGGAGATAATGTGAAGACGAGGTGACTTCTTGAAGCTTGTGATGAACTTCGTTGGAGTTGTTTGAAGAACTCTGGAAAACGTGTGATGAAGGTGGTGATGAACACGATGAAGATCGTGAAAAAACTGGAGAAAAAAAATGAATCCTGGACGAACACATGCAGTTTCCGGCGAGGTTAATGATTTTTCCGGCGAGTTCGATAGGGTTTGATTTCTCCGACGATGCTCTGGTGGTTTGCATGCGCTGCCGGTGGGGGGTGCCACCTAGAGGGATACGTGGCAGCCGTTGCAGGTGAGAGAGAGTGAGGTGGCGGCGCATGGTGCAGGTGGCGGCCATGCATGGGAGAGAGAGGGAAACGTGGCATGTATGTGTCAGCATGAAGGGAAAACGTGGCATCCATGCAGAGTGTGTGGAGTGGATAGGTGGCGGAGAGAGAGCTGAATGGGAGATGATGTGTCCAACCCTGAATGAAACGCGTGGGACCCTCCTTATAGTGACACATGGTAGCGAATTGGACCTGGGAACTGGGCCTTCACAGCATTAGGCCCACGAAAATGATTAATTCTGATTTTAAAATCTGATTAATACACTAAGACTCAATTAGTAATACACTCAAGATTCTAATGATCATTAACCCTAATTAAGACTCTTAAACTCTGAACCTAATTAACACTAATTAACTGAAAATTAAATGTTAATATCCTAATTAATTCTAATTAAAAAAAGTGATTAAAATCTAATATTAATCTCCATTAATCCTAAAAAAGAAATTAAACTCTAATTAAAAAGAAATGATTAAATCTCTATTAATTCTACAAAGAAAATAAACCCTAATTAACCCTATTAAAAAAAATAGAAAAAGAGAGTTATCCTATTAAACCAATTAAAAATATACTATTTAATATCAAAACAAAGATCTATATAACTATTTGAAAAACATTATCTATTTAAAATTCTAAAAGATTTATTAGATCTATAAGAAAATATTAAAAAAAACTATTTAATATCTAGAAAAAAACTCAAATAAATCTATAAAAATCTGTTAAAATCTATTTAACAATCTAGAAAATAAAAGGGAAAATTCTAAAAATGCCAGGAAGCCGATTAAATCGATTAGAGAACAACTACGCAATTATAGTGAAATAAACGGTAAAAATCGGACACCGAAATGGCCTGAAAACACAGGGAACGAGCACCAATTCTCAAAATAAATCCTCGTATTGGCCTGAAATGCCTGAAGCGCCAGGGGCTGTAATCCCGATAAAATCAATCTGACTGAGAAAATGCAATGTATGCGGTATGCGAATGCAAAATGCGTCGAAACATAAACCAGCTGTGGGAACCGGTTGGTCAAATTTTGGGGTGCAACAAGGAGGCATACACTACCATAGCTGAGAGCGATTGAAGCTACAACAAAGGGTACATCAGATGGTTCTTCGGGGTGTCACACCCGTACATGGTGCATGCTGCTCCAGGAGATCGGTCGAGACCAGCTTATCAGGAGATACTAAAGGAGGATCATGCACAGTTAGATCATGGCGAAGATGTCTTTCCTAGATGTTGTTGCATAGTGAAGAATAAGTAGGCAGACATTGATAGAGGTATCTTCCCTGATGGATCTGATGTGAGGCAGGTCCTAGATGCTATCATGATGGAGGCACATGGGGCATTGTCGACCCTAGACATTATCGGATGACATGTGGGATTAATGGCCAAGAAGGTAGATGAGGAAGAGGAGGTAGAGGAGAGGTAATCAAACATACATAATAGTGTCTTAGTATATAGTAGTAGTACTATGGTCTGTATTTTATTTTAACATCATGCTACTGTACTGATCTCTATTGTATGACATTTTTGACATTTATTGGTATTTTATTTATGTATGGTATTTTTGGACCATTTGGAATTATGTACGTAGATTTTTTATTTTCGATTGTATGGTATAATTTAAATCTTTATCTGAATATAGATAAATAAAATATAACATGAAAGACCAAGTTCTGATACGTCATGAAGATGTATCTTCGGGATATTCACAAAGATGCATATCTAGTCCAATTCAAGTGTATAATGGCTTCTGCTTATGATGTATTGTACGCATTAAATTGTTATAGAGATGCATCTCTGGAATATTTCAATGTTCATTCAGAATTTGGTGCGTCCGAAGATGAATCTTTGAAAACTAGGGGCATTTAAATAAATTTGCATGGTGGCTAAGAAACATAAAGGGTCCATTAAGAAATCCTAAAAAATATTGGTAATATAAATTGTTTTGGGCCTTGTGAAAAGTCCAAAACAAAGTAAAGAAAACGGATGTGAGGAGCAGGCGTTAATCTATCCTCACTTAAAGTAAGTAATTCCAACAATTAAAATATTGCTAACCATTCAGGTCAATCAAATGGTTGTTCGCACAACACATCACACTCCTCACAAATGGATTTAATTGCTCCTACAATATAATAGAGAAAATGCGTCATTCTCAAGTATTCAAATTCATTCTCACTCTCACGTCACTTTTCATTCTCTCACTGACTTAAGCGTTTGAGTGTTAACCTTACAGGTCAGCCCCATGTCTATCGTACAAGAAGCTTCTTTCTACTTCCCTGCTCACCAAAAAATTCTGGTTTCACAAAGAAATAATAATGTCATTTGTGAGAATCGAAGTCTGATTCCCACAAATTTGTATGTTCTTATTGTAGCGGTAAAATTGTGAGTGTAAGCTATTGATTAACTTAACTCAAAAAATGAAAGAGTCACCACTGCACTTTTATTTTATCCAAAGAAGGAAAGGAAAAAGAGCGAACAAAACCAAAGAGTTCTAAAACAAGAACAAGAACAGAGATCTATGTAAGGGGGTTGGTTACGCAATGGGAAGGTGTTAGCACCAAAAAATTCTATAGTATTCTATAGGAGCTCTTTGAAATATCTACGCTTTTTGGTTTGAAAATGGTTTGTTTGAAAAGAGATTGGGGAGGTGAGAAGAGAATTATTTTTAAGATTTTTATGTTTGGACAGACTTATCGCCTCATGCCTACGTACCCACAAAGTGAAATATAGGATCAAAACCTCGTAGTTCGTGGTATAAATGAAAAAAATTTGTTGGTTTTGATTGATTTCAAATGTAAAGACAAGTCGTCATTTTAAGGAGAAAACTACGACTAGTGACCCATAAGAATAAGACAACATTTGCATCACCTAAAGGTGGAGGATTTTGCTTGAGTTATCAACAAGTGTATCACTCAATATCTAAGTGGAAAATTTGAACGTCTTAATACTATGGAGAATAGGAGAATTATATCTCAACTATAGAATTTGAGTCATGTCTAAACTTTATAAAAAGTTCACAAAGGCACAAAAAGTTTGAATGAGGTAAAGTGTTTTTATATCTTTTGAAATTGGTCAAAATATGATTAATATTGATTGTCATTTATTAAGAAAAACAAAGTTTAAAAATCACTTGACAAAAGTCAAGGTTTTATTGTGAAAGCGGTCTTTAAGTTTGAAAGCAAGAAAGTTTTTGAAAAAGGGAGGAGATTTTGAAAATTTAAGAAGGGGAGAAGATGAAGTGACTACCCTAGAAAGCAAAATAAAAGTTAGAGATAAGAAGGATCTAACCAACTTATAGCACATTCCATAGAAAGCCAAATAAGAATTCCATCCATCTTGAGCATAAGAAAATGAGCAAGCCAAATAAAGGCAAAGACCCATAATACTCCAAGCATAGGGAAAGGGTCCTAATTCTAAGTCCAAAGGTCCATGAATAGTCCAAGAAGTACAAGGTCTAAGAATAGTTCAAGACCATAACAACAAAGTTAAGAACACCAAGTTTTTTAGAGGTTTAATCCTTTATTAGTGTTTTGAACAAAGTGTAGCCCAAGTGGACAAAAGAAAAGAGCGGAAATATAAACATGTGTCCAACGAACAAAGGAAAAATAACAGAAGCATAAAAAGAAGTATGATATGAAATGATAATAATGGAGCATAAATATAAAAGAGAGATAGGGAACAAGAAGGAAACGTAAACAAAAAATTAGTATAATGATATCATTAGTGAGTTAGTGATTAGTTGTTATAGCAAATGATCAATGATGGTTAACTCACGCACTTAAGCCAAAGTTGTTGAAGACTCATTAGAGGATTGATAAAATCAAAGCCTCCTAACGACAAGCTTCATAGGTGATAGACTTAAGAAAAATAATCAACCATACTTGGACTTTCAAACATAGGTTTGATCCACGAATGATCACTTTCTGATTACGGGATAACTTAGCGTTATGTTAAGCAATCGTAATCGAGTTTATGTAGAAACCACAACTACCCAAGGCCGATCAATAACAATGTTAGTGCTAATGCATGCTAGAGAAGTGATATATAGATCACTCTCCGAAAGCAATGCTGCACGAAAAGAAAATATGTTACGATCTCATTTTCATCAAGAACTTGAAATAAGTTCAAATGATATCAAAGATTTTCATCGATCAAAAGAAAAGGAGAAAAGGAGAGGGAATGCCAAATTGAATTACAAGTTTAAAACCATTCCATCTTTAAGTTCATCCACTCATCTTGGTGGATTAAAACAATAAACATATCATTAACTCAAAGAACCTAAAACGAATTGAACAATTCACTTTAAAGATAGATTTGAATTAATAAATGTTTATCCAACTTCATCTACACCGTAAGTCTAATGAATTTAAAGAGGAAAAGGACCCCTAAAAGTGTATTCCAAGGCAAAAATCAAAAGGGAACGGAAGAAGAAGAAGAAAGAACCAAAAAAATCCCATTACAAAGCCAAAAATGCAAAATTAACATTGGGTAATCAATTACCCAAAGGAGGTAACCGATTACCACTGCAAAAACAGTAGCAAATTAGCTTTAAAAAGTGCAGAAACTTGACCAATCATTTCTCCAAACACCTCATGATCAAGGATGCAATTGAGCACGAAAATTCAAGTAAAATAACAACAATCAACACCAATAGAACATAATTTTCAAGATCCAAAGATCAAACAACAAGAATCAATAATGGATCATATTGTGGAAGATGTATCAAGAGCAACAATGGTGGATCAAGAAATTACCACTCCAAATCTAAAAATTCTTCAAATCAGCTCCACAAACCACACTTCAAAGCTTTGATCTACTAGAATTAATGATGAAAAAGTAAATGGATGAAGGTTTAACTCAAATATTAGTAAGTTCTAATGATGAACTTACTAACTTTCAAAGGAAGAAAGAGCTTTGGCGAATTTGGTAATTGGAGAAAATTGAGAGTCAAGAAGGAATTTGACAAAGTGATTTTGGCTATCAAAAGCTTATGAAATGAGAGAAATGAGGCCTCTATTTATAGGTTTAGGCTTGGAAAATTTGGTGGATTGGAATTTTGTTTGGAATCAAAATTAGGCTTGGAATTTGAATTTGGAGGAAAATTAATGATCAAGTGGTGATTAGTGAAGGTGTATGATGGGAATTAATTATGATGAGGTAGGGGAATTGAAATGAAGTGATCTAAAATATTCTCATGTTGCAATATTTGAATTTGGGTCCAAAAATGCCGTAGAATTTGAATTTGCCCAATTTTCACAAAATTCACACAGGGTAATCGGTTACCCAATATTGGTAACCTATTACCACAGACAAAAATGGTGAAAAATGGCCTTTTTTATGTTTGGTCTTGGCTTTAGCTCGATTCTTTTTCTTGTCAAAGAAGGAATGGAAATAAATACATGAACCTTGGAGTCTCTTGAATAAAAGTCAATAAAATCTTGGGAGACTCTTGATCAGATGATTTGAATTGTTTGTGGATCAACTTCGACTTTTTTTTGATGAAATTCACTCGAGCTGAGGGACTGATATTTGATATCTTTGATCCAAATTCTTCCTGAAAAAGTTAGTAAAGGAAAAACAAACATTTTTTTGGATTTTAATCAATGGTTAGTAAACATAAACAAATATCAAATAAACAAGAAACAAGTGTGCCCGATGATCGCTCAAGAATAAACCTACAGATGAAGGAAAAAGAGAACCAAATCTTGCAATCTTGTTTATGGGATGAGATGCAAATGATATGTGGGATCTTAGTGTTAAAAATTAGGGTATTACAACTGCCCCTATTTAAGTTTCTTCTATCCGGAGATATGAAGATTGACATCTTTGTCTCAACCAGATAGAAGAGACTTAAATATAACAAGTAAACCCAATTTTTGGCCCTAAGAGGCCACAAAATGATATGATTATGCTAATGGTATGGTATGAAAACACAAGACCTCTGTGGGGAGAAAATGCTATAGGAGACAAACAAATGCTGGGAAGCAAAAGAAGAAAAGAGATTCCACAGGGAAAAACAAAAGACCAAGATCCTATTCCAATAAAGGAAAGGAAACGACTCAACGGGGGAAGAGATACCAATTGCCGGTTACTGGGCGAAGATACTCAGACCAAAGAGAACAGGTAAAATACTTTATACTGGTTACTGAGTAGAAAATAAGTGCAATAAACACAAGAGAATTGTTATCTACCGGTTATTGGGTAGAAAACAAAGATATGTATTACTTATTACCAGTTACTAGGTAAAAAGTAATCCACTTGTCGAGAGATAATCAACTACATGTTACTTGTTAGGAAAAGAAACAATGCCATCTATTGGTTACTGAGTAGTTTAGCGAGGGCAATAAACCTGAAGCAAAAGGTTACCAGCTATCGATTACTGGATAGGGTAAACAAAATATCAACTACCTATTACTAGGTAGGAAAAGGAATACCACAACAAGGAAAGATTACTGACTACCGGTTACTGGGTATAAAAATATGACGGTCACTGACCAAAAGAGAGACAAATGTTACCTACTACCTATTACTTGGTAGAAAAATAAAGGCAACAAAGCTCTGGAGGAAGGATTACCTTTTACCGGTCACTGGGTAAAAACAAAGATAACAAACCAAAAGGTGTGAGAAATAATACCTGCTACCTGTCACTAGGTAAAGCAAAGGCAATATACTCAAAAGGTGAAGAAACATTACCAGCTACACGTCACTAGGTAGAAAAATAAAGGTAATGAACTCTCAAGGAATACCTGCTACTAGTTATTGGGTAAAGTATTAAAAATGTCGACTACCTATCACTGGGTAGGACAATCTCGACTATCTGTCACTGGGTAGGAGAAGGAAATAAAGGTCAACTACCTGTCATTGGGTAGGACAAACTCGACTACCTGTCACTGGGTAAGAGAAAGAGGTATATTACCAGCTACCTGTCACTGGGCAGCTTAAATTACACAACAACTCAAATAAAGAGACAACCATTTGTTGAGGATGAAATATCAATAACTCTATCGGAGATCTTCAAAAGAGATACGAGCAGGTTAAATCATACAACAAACTTCTCAAATAAAGAGACAACCATCTGTTGGAGATTTCACAACAAACTTCTCAACAAGACCTCTTCCACAGAGATGCCAATTGATGGAAAAGCTAGTCGGACAAGGATCCATCACTTCACAATAAAATTCTCTGTTGAGGATGAACTAGAGAAATGTTATTTATTGCGAAGGTACAAATAAATTTCTAGAGATTACACAAGCTGCTCAAACAAAAAGGCTTCCATTTGTTACCAGGTAAGGTTTATCTTGTTGGGGATATACAAGTCGCTCAAATAAAGAGGCTGCCACATAAAGTCACACAAGCAATTAGCAAGAGAGTGTTATCAAAACACCGCTGGGGAAATTCAAATCTTCATCTTCTGATGGGGATTAATAAACCGATTCCTGCCGAGGAAAATAAATCCTCAAAAGGGAGAAATAAATACCTTTTCATCATCCAGGTTTCACAACCTGGGGAAATCCAAAATAACTGTTGCAAGAGACCAAAGTTCAATCTAGGAACAAACTAGAGAGAAACGGTCAAATAAGATTCGACCCCATGAGGAAATAGTTCAACTGAGGAATAATTCCATCCAGATAAAAACTAGGGAGGAAAGCTAAAACAAACATCTTCCACGAGGCATAAACTCAGTGGAATTAGAAAGGATGGGCATTTTCTGCTTAGGGGTTAACACTCTAATGGAGAGAGGACATACGCACTCCGCGGGGGTAACAACACCAAAGAGTAAATAAACACCAACAAAAATTCAGGATGCACAATGTAACAAAAACATATTATGCTAAACAAAAATGAATATGCATGCAATGCATATGGGTATGAAATAAAACAAACAAAAGGATAAATAGAGGGTGGACAAAACATCACAACACCACTATATACTCGGCTAATCTCAGCAAGTTGGAGAGATCCCTAGAGATCGTGCTAGGGATTTAACAAAACAAATCCTGCAAGAGATAAACAAAAACCATCAAATGAAAATAAATCCTACTACAAGGCTCAAATCGCACTGAGGAGATGGAGATACTGCTTGGAGAGAAAACCCAAAGATCAATCTTCAAACATTGATAATACAACAAGAAGGAACAACAATATGAACTCTGCTTCTAGGGAAAGATTTGTTGGAGAAAACATAGCAACATAAATCTTCCAACTCTTCCTAGGGATAAGAAAAATCCATATGAAATCTGCTTCAAAGGGATGAAGAGATCTACTGCGAAATATAATGGATTTGTTGGAGGATTGTAATCATGTAAACAAGCTACATAACTCCACTAGGGAATAACACAACTCTTCTGGGGATATCGGAAAAGTTCTCTGAGGATTATGCAACTTTGAGAGAAACATCCTGGACTTGCTGGGGAAAATAAGAAGTTAACATCATAGCAAAAAAGTCAAGCTGTAGGGGATTTTACATCAACACCCAAAACAAGGTGAGAGAAAACCCGACAAGTGACTACTATATCAACACTTCTTAGAAGAAAGCAACTTTGTTCTCTACTTTGGGAATAATCCAAAGTAAATATGCATAACCTTTACTAGGAATCAGCACAGACAAATCTTTGCATGGGCATTAACATCAAGGAAAGGTGACCTTCAAACTGCTCAACTTCCTGACCATAACCTGATTGGATGAAGGAAACATACTCAGCTGAAGAAAATTTGAATCAAGACTTAGCTGGAAAAACTGAACAACACTCGTCTGGTTATCCTAAGGAACAAAAATCTGCTAAGGGAACATCAACAAAGTCTACTGGAGAAACCTCAACACAACTCTACTGGGGAGCTGTCAGTAAATCCTACCAAAGGAGCAAGAAAGAACCTTGCTAAGGAAAACATCAACAAACTTTACTAAGGAGAAAATAAACAAGAACAAACTCCACTAAGGAAAACACTAAGCTTTGCGCTTCGGGATTTTACCATTCTTGGGATTACTTTTGACATTCCTCTTTATATTCATAAATCAAAGAAAACTGTTTTTATAATTTTCAAAATTTTAAATCAATTATTCTCATTTGTTTCAAAAATCATCATCAAAAATAAAATGAAATTCTATAAACAGAAAAAAATAAGAATTACAAACAAAGGGACAAAGGCCCGAATTTTATTGATAGAATGGTAGTCCACAAAAAGACGAAACTCCACAAATCATTACAAAGTTTGAAAAATGGTAAATACAATGGAAATGGCTTTATTGAAATACAATGACCACTATTCTTCCTAACAAATTTGAATTACAACTGTGCCTAAGACTTCAGCTGAGCATAATTGAAGTAAAATCCTTGATAGGAAATGCTGCTTCAAGCGATCAAGACTGGCCAGATGCAGTTACTTGCCATAATTCCTAACTTTTGCCTAGATTTCCCTCTCGGGTTTTCAATATACCAAGATGATTATTTTCTATTTTTGTCTCTAATTTTTGCCTGGACCGCCCTTTCGGGTTTTCAATCCACCGAAACGCTCATTTTTGCCTAAGCCGCCCTTTCGGGTTTTCAACTTAGCGAGTTGTTCTTTTATTTTTAGGCGAAGTATTTCTTGACTACATCAACATTCACAGGACGAGTGAACTCTTCACCGTCCATAGTTGTAAGAATT
Organism: Lathyrus sativus; assembly: GCA_963859935.3. Classification (NCBI taxonomy): domain Eukaryota; kingdom Viridiplantae; phylum Streptophyta; class Magnoliopsida; order Fabales; family Fabaceae; genus Lathyrus; species Lathyrus sativus. Next base: position 425,067,530 of record OZ012738.1, read on the forward strand.
AATGCACCGCCAGATAAAGCTCTCTTAATAACATATGGGCCTTCATAATTAGGAGTCCACTTGCCCCTAGAATCATTGGTAAAAGTAGAGATCTTTTTTAGCACGAGGTCTCCTTCTCTGAACACACGAGGTCAAACCTTCTTATCAAATGCTTTCTTCATTCTCTGTTGATACAATTGGCCATGACACAAAGCTATCATTCTTTTCTCTTCAATTAAATTCAACTGGTCGTATCTACTCTGACACCATTCAGCCTCAGACAATTCAGCTTCCATCAAAACTCTCATAGAATGAATTTCAACCTCCATCGGGAGCACTACTTCCATACCATAAACAAGAGAGAAAGGGGTTGTGTTGCACCCTAAAATTTGCTCAACCTATTTCACCTGGTTTATGTTTCAATTGCATTGTCATTTGCATAGTAAATCATGTACATAATCTAATCATTTGCATAGCATAGCATAACAAGGCATCCAACAAGGGATCAAGTGCCATTCTTATCTAAATAAGCACATCAAGGGTTTTTATTCAAGCTTAAGAGAATCCAAGTCATCAAGAAATGTTTGAAGCTTTGAGAAATTTGAGGGTCAACCAGTGGACTTCTCTGAGGTGTATTGAGGGTCATCAATGGGGGTATGAGCTATGAATTGAGGGTATGGAATGTGTACAAAGCTTATGAAATTCCTAGAGGGTCATTGAAGATGAGACAAGTCATTGATTCAAGTACAAGAGCCACAGTTGAAGTGCAGTCAACCAGGGTTTCATCTGGGTCAACCCTAGGTCAACTGAGTGATTGAAGAGCATCAAGGCTTAATTGGAGGTTGTGGGATTCATGAATTGATATGTTGATACATGTGTGGTGTTTTTCCAAGGATAAATCAAAGAGAATCAAGAGTGGGAGGAGTTGCCAAATTAGGGTTTCAATGTAAAATCCCCTAATTTAGGCCTCACTTCCAAGCCAGATAATTCAAAATGCAAGTTTCAAATGGATTCTTGGCAAACATGAAACTTGTAGAGCTTCTCAATAGCTTTAATTTGAGTACTAGAAGTCTTCAATAAGATTTGTAGAACTCAAGTTATAGTTCTTGCAAGTTATGGGTCATCAGAGGATACTGAAATTTATCTATGAAGGTCACTTGACCTCCAAGCAACTTTTGCCCATCAAGGAGTTTTCAAATGGATTCTTGGCCAACATAATAATTGTAGGGGTTGACCTTAGCTTTAATTTGAGTACCATAAGTCCTCAAGAAGATTTGTGGAACTCAAGTTATGATCTTGGCAATCCAGGGGTATTTTGGGAAAGTTGAATTATAGGTCATTTTCCAACATAGGTCAAAATCTCTATCTTCCACTCCTAAAATGGAAAAATGTTCAACATGAGATGTGCTTAAAATGATGTTTTTGGGCTAGGTAAGAAGTCATGAGATCTTGGAAGGGATTTTATCACAAAATTGCAAAAATGGCCTAAAATAAGGATGGATTTTAAATGAACCAAAGAGGAAAATTGAGATTTTTGAGCTATAGGTCCAAACCAAGCCATATGACATACCAAATTTATTGGAAAACACATTTTGGACACAATGACATTTACACATTTTTGAGTTGAGGGATAATTCTATGACTTGCTTTGTAAAAGTGGTTACTTACATCATAAGTAACATGTGCAAAACCACTCTTTAGAGCATAACCAAGGCCTTAACCCTTGCTAATCCCTTCAACATGTCATCTAAGGAGAAATTGGATCCGAATCAAGGCATTGAAGCAAGCTAAAGCTCAGCTGCCATGTATGAACTTATCATGAAATTTTCAAGAGATGAGAAATTGGATTTCTCATATAGAGCTTTCCAGAAGTTTCTAGATCATTCATACACCTTCTATATAAGGATTAAAGTTAGTTCAAGGCATTGGTTGGTGCAGATTGAGAGAGATTGGAGAGATTGGAGAGATTGAGTTTTGAGTTTTCATCTTGTAACTCCAAATCGGTTACACAAATTGGAGAGGTTTCAATCCAAACTTTTGCATTCATAAGCATTGTTATGAGTTTGTGAGTGAATTTGGATAGATTTCTGATCAAGAACACTGAGGAATCGTGAGATAGCATTTTGGATTCATCTCTTCCAAGTCAGGATCGAGTTTGGCAATTCAAGAAGATTCAACACCAATTGATGCATACAGAAGCTTATTTATCACTCATAGATCATATATGGAAGATCTTGGAGCTTGATTTGAAGCTTTGCTTGTTCTGTTCATCCAAGATTTGCAGGTATGTAAACTTCATTCTATGGCTCAATTCATGTAGATTCCTTAGGTTTTAGATGGTGATATTCATTGTAGATCATGGCTAGGTGGATCCTGGTAACTAATTTCACGATTTAGAGACCAAATTAGGTTGGACCAGATTTCTTGTTAGGATCGTATCTTGCAGTTCTGGAGGCTTAAGCTTAGTTGAACGGTTAGAATCACTCAGTGTGAAGTGTAGTTGATCCTAGGCTTTTCAATTTTGAGTTTGGTGAGAATTTATGTTTGAGCATTTTCTGAACATCTATTCGTGTTTTGAGAGTGAGGAGGTTTCAATACAATTGGATGATGTGGTTGAGTTCCTTGTGGAAAAACGATTTGAATGATGTATTTAGGTTAGGGTTTTGGTGAGGATTAAGAGAGGTGATGATTGGGGACGACGGTGGCTCCACCTCCGGCCACCGACTGGTCATGTTTCCCTCCAAGCTTTCAAATGAGGAAGAAGGTGTCATCACCCTTGGATCAACAGTAGACCTTTGACTCAATTTTGATCCCACGGCCACGAACGAGTCTTAATTTGTGAAGGAATTCTGAGAGAGGATGATACGCAGCGTTTCATTAAACGCTTGCTTTGGGCCTAAGTGTATTAGTTGCTAATCCCACCCCTGTTTGAAGGCCCATTGAGAAACCAACGTAGTTGAGTTGCTATTTACCATAAGTTTTTTCCATTTTCGTTATATTTTCATTTTATTTTCTGACTGGGTTTGGGCTTGAGAAGCGCTTTGATACTAGCACCCCCTCCTGGGCCCAACTTTTGTTTTACACTGCATATCATTGCTATTTGTCACGCTTATTTCCCATTTTCACTTTATTTTCTCATCATTTTTATGGTTTTGACATAGTTAATAAAAAAATTCACAATAAATTGAAAAATAAACATTTTTGGTTGGGAGTTTTTTTTCCTATTTTCATTAGGACCTCTAGAAAATAATAAAACAATAAAAACATTAATTAATTCATTTTATATTTTCTGGCATATTTTACAATATTATTGCTTTTATTTTACATTTGTTTGATATTGCTTTTTTCTGAATTTAGTATGAGAGATTGGGGCATGATTTTTTATTGATTCTTGTGAGGTTGATTAGATTAGGGGAGTATGTACCCTTAGGAATTTTGTCATGATTTTGTGAATAAAATTTAGGTTAGTTTGAGTGTTAAAGTGAGTGTGTGCTAGAATTAGGGTTTTCCAACACATAGGTGCAATTTGACACATAGTTGTGGGGTTTAATAGTTGATTTAGGTTATGGGGTTTATGTGGGGTATAGGGTATATAGTTAGGTTCCCTTAGAAATTTAATTAGGATTTTATAATGAGTGTTACTATTTTACTTGATTTTTGCAAATTGGGTGAGGTTTGTGTGTTTCCCTTTTGGGCTTTTGGTTTGCTTGGGGGGTTTGGGTCATTTCAATTGGGTGTTGGGCTTGGGCTTGGTTTGTTGGAACTAATGAAGACTTGGAGGATGATTGAAGGCAAAGGATGGAGCTTGATGCATGAGATTCTTATCCTTGAAGGTTGCTTTTGAAGACTTAGGAGATAGGAGATATAGGGAGAGCTTTAGATTAGACTGATTTCTTCTTTCAAACATAGAGAGCTTCTTGTACCTCTATTCTATCCCATGACACAAGGTCCCCCAAAGAAGTTCCATCTCTCCTTAGGAGGGATGTAGAGCATACTTTGGTTGGGTAGAACCTTGAGGATACCTTTCACTTGCTATGTTTAGATCTTAGTGATTTCCTTGGGTTGTCACTGAGCCTCTTAACACCTCAACTTCATCTATTAGTTAATTTTCTCCTGGAGTGGTTGCAGTGAAGAAGGATCTATTGAAGATAAAGTTCATTGAAGATTGGTGAAGATAAAACCTGTACCTGTCAAAGAGAGTTACCTGTTGAAGTTAGGGTCCTGCTGCTGTTTGAAGCTGTTTATTTGTTGGGGTTCATTGCTTGCCAGAGTTTGGAAATTTTTGAGGACAAGAGCTTATCTAAAGCTTGGGGATCATTGAAGATTGAAGATGGGGTCTTGCTGAGAGAAGTTGTTACTGTCAGAGTTGTTGCTGTTTGAACTGCTTACTGTAGGAGCTGGTGTTGCTGTCAGAGCTGGTGTTGGGTTTTGTTTCTTTTTCTGTATTGTCTGTTGGCTTGTTCAGCTTGCCCCTTAGGTTTGAAGTGAAGCTGTTTCACTTTGCCTATTGTCTTCCCAGGTTCGAGGTTGAGTGGGGCTCCCTTGCCTCGCTTGTACTGCTGCATCTCATGCATTTTACTGTTTACTGTATATATCTGTTTCTTTTCTGTTTACCCCCTAGGATCTCTGTTTCCCTCTGTGCAAGAGAGAAATATGACAAACATTAGGTGTTAACCCATGCATGACAACATTAGGGTAGTTTTAATTCCCATTTCAAACCCTAGGTTTTTAGAATTTCTTTCTCTTCTATCTCAAAACAATTCAAAACACAGTAATAAGGATAATCGATGTCGTACGATACGAGCCTTAAGCTATTTGAGAGAGGGTTGCTGGAGGGTCACTCTTCAGTAATCTGACTGCTTAGTGTGTTACCCTTAGGGTGACATACGACGTAGTCACTCTCAAATCACAGTCTCTAGTGCGTTAGAGATTGCAAACATCATAAAAAACACTTCTTGCGTAAAAGACTTCAAAACAAACATCAAAGTGTCATTTTTGTCCGCTTGGACTCTTAATCAGAAGAAACCTCTTTTCAGAAAGATAAAAAACAGTCAGACAAATCTGTGTCTTCCGTAGCCCGAACTACGTTTGCTCTAATCTTTCATGCTATATGAAAGTACGTAGGCATAGGATGCTGTATCCTAGCGAGCAACCTTCCCCTCCTTTCCCGTAGGTAGGCGAACTACGTTGACTCTGATTTCTCGTTCCAGAAGGGAATACGTAGGCATAAAGTGCGGTACTTTGCCAAGTCATTTTATTTTCAACCCTTGACCCTTTAGAGTAGATAGAATAACAATCCGTACTAGAAAACAAGCGTGGATCCTGTCGAGTACGACGGACGTGAGGGGTGCTAATACCTTCCCCTTGCGTAACCGACTCCCAAATCCAGGATTTGGTTGTGACGACCATTCCTTTCCCATCTTTGCGGTAGGTTTACTTCGAGCGTTTCCTTTTCCTCCGTTGGGATAAATAACGCACGGTGGCGACTCTTCTGTCATAGCCGGCACCGATTTTCGCAGTAGCGACAGGTGGCGACTCTGCTTGGGACTCCAACGGTTCCCTACGCGAGTCAGTCGTAGCGCTTGTTTTCCCGTCGTGGGTTTTGTATGGATTTACATTTCTGCCTTTACTTCTCCGTGTTTTATTGTCAGCTTTATATTGTTATTGCTGTTGTGGGGATGGGGTGATCTATTGAGAGATAAGCCGGACCTGGGCTTGAGTGCACCTAGAATTAGTTGTGGAAAGTAGTGGGCGCGTGCATGCTTTGCATGTACCAGTGTCCCGCAAAATCCACGCTCGGACGAGGTTCTTCTGGTTGACTTCTTTTTCAACCCTTTGGGTTGAGGGGGTCGTTGGTTAGTTGGATTGTCGACTCCGGGGACCGATCATTTGGAAGTTGGCTAAGTGAGGCCTCTTCAGGACATGATGATGCCATACCTCCTGGGTATCGTATCGTTAGTCTTGAAAGTCTGTGACGCCGACGACCGCATAGGGTGCCGTATCTTGAGTCAGTTGATAGGACACCTACCTGTGAGAGGGAGTGGGGCATGCAGGTAACTTGACCTCCAGATTACCGGTTTTCTTGAGTGAGGTTCAGTGGTGTTTGAGGATAATGTTATTGGGTCTGTTGAGACCAGGTTGGAGCATTGCGGTTGATCTTTTGAGACCAGGTTTTGAGCAGCTTGTGGGTCTATTTGAGACCAGCATGGTGGATTGGGCTTCTCAGCCATGTGCACTTGATCCCTGTTGCATGTTGCATATTGCATTGTTGCATACTCATCCTGCATATCATTAACGTGTGTCTGTGCTGCAGGTGCATTTTCATACTTCTGATTCTAGTGGCCCGGATTTCTGTCTGCTGATATTATGGATACCCTGAAGAAGACTGTGGCGTACAAGTTGCCTACTCCAGATGTTTCTTCTTTGCTGGGTTTGATATCCCTAGCTGATGATGATGTGAAGAGAAGCTTCAGGAAGAGTTATGGGAAGTTACTTAGATTGGTTTATAAACCATCCATGTATGAGCGTAACGGATTGTACACGCTAATGCAGTTCTATGATCCCCCGCTGAGGTGTTTTACTTTCCCTGACTTCATTCTGGCTCCGACCATGGAGGAATATGCCAAGATCTTAGAGTTGACCATTCAGAACAGGGTACCTTTCATTCATATGGATGCTGAGCCCAAACTGGAGGATTTGGCTGCTGCCTTGCATTTAGACTCTTCAGAGTTGCTGCTAACCTCGTGGAATGGAGTGTCTGGTTTTTCTCTCAAGCTCTTGGTTGGGAAAGCACAAGAGTATTCCAAGAGTGGATGTTGGACTGTGTTTAATGCTATTCTTGCTCTGTGTATCTACGGCATTGTACTATTCCCGAACTTGCCTGACTTCGTTGATCTGGATGCGTTCTATATATTTGCTTCAGGCAATCCTGTGCCTACTTTGATTGGAGATTTCTATCACTCACTGCATTATAAGAACGAGAACAGGAGGGGCAAGAACGTCTCTTGTTGTGGGCCTTTACTGTATATGTGGTTTGAGAGTCATCTGCCCAAGAAGGGTATCTTCGCTGAGTCTGCAGATACGGTGGATTGGTCTGAGCATCTGATGAGACTTGCTTCAGAAGACATTGTCTGGTTCAATAAAGATTTGCTGGGATCTATGATCATCTACAGCTGCGCCAGATATCCTAACGTTCCTCTGATTGGGAGAAAATGGTGTATTAACTATAATCCTTCATTGTTGATCAGGCAATTTAGGTATGCTTTGAAAAGCCCGCCAAAAGAGGAGGAAGTGCAGGAATCTCTGTACTTTACAGGTGATTTGAAGGGAGAACTATTGTCCAATATTCGACATGCTTGGAGAAACATCAACAGAAGGGGTAAGCCATTGTTGGGTAAAAATGATTGTCAAGCCTATCCCTTGTACAAAGTCTGGATCCAAGATAGAGCAAAGCAGGTGCGGATGCCGTTTCCTGCAGTATTACCTCCTGCTTCCCCCGTGATTGAGGAGCCAACTACTGTGTCTATTGAGAGGTATGAACAGGTTGTGGAGGAGAAAGAAGAGATGATGAAAGCCAACGAGAAGCTGGAAGAAGAGCTAATGCAACTCAGGAGCGAAAGGAATGAGGCAGTATATTCCTTCGAGCAGCAAACGAAGCTGGTGAATCAACTAGGCACAGAACTGACTGAACAACAAAAGAAGCGTGAGCGTTTGGGGATAGATTTCAAGAGCTCTCATGATATGCTGGAGTCTAAGAAGAAAGAACTTGATATAGCCTACCGGCAGATCTCTGCATTCAACAAAACCTGGAACGCCACGCTGACCGGCAATAAGGAAAGAGGAGACAAACTGAAGCTGCAGATCGCTGAGCTGGAAGGTCAGTTGAAAGCTAGCCAGAAGAGGTTGGAAGAAGAGCTTACGCGGAGGTACGATGTCCATAATGCCTTGAAAAAAGTTATCAAGCGCAAGAAAGAGTCTGCATCCCAGAAACGGAAGCTAGAAGATTGCTTTGGGGAAGGTGTTTGGGAGGAATCCATTGGTGATCTCCAGCGTGTTATCAGGCAAAGAGACTCGCTCGTCGAAGGGTTGCTTGCTCAGCCGAATCATCCCAAGACTAAGAGATTATTAGAGGAGTACCAGGCATATGGCCGCACTTGATTATCTCATGTGTTGATCTGTATGCTTTATTTGCATTGTGCTGGCCATCACCAGGATTGTTGGTTGAGGTCATGCCTTCCTATTGTACGCTCAGTAATATTGTATTCCCGACTTGATGGGCTTTTCCGTAATATATGAGATGTTTTCTATGATTGGGTTTCGAGCTTCTTATTGCTATCACTGTCACTGCGCTGGCACTTTGGCACTAGAATCAGGGGTTGATCTCCCTAACGCACAGACACATATTGCATCTGCATATCCATTTTGCATTGCCAGTTACTTGTTGAATCTGTATCTTATTCCCTGCATCTCACAGGTTTTCCAGGGTTGACGACCAAAGAGTTCATCGCTATTCAAGCAGAAACAGCTGTAAGAAAGATAATGGATCAAGTTCAGAATGAGATGCAGGAGATGCGCGGCAACATGACGCAGTTCATACAAGTAATGGAAACCATGGCCAAGGTCCAAGAGCAGCTGCAGGCTATTGTACAACCTCTGATTGCACGGGCTAATGATGGTACTGCTGATATCACTCCTCATGACCGTCTGGGTTTCCTCCAGGGGTTTGGACACCGAATTACAGAGATAGACATGGAGCATGTTCAAGCTGAGTTAATTGAAGTTCGAGGCCAATTGGGGCAATTCATGAAGGACATACACGCGTTGCGCTCGAATCAAGAGACGCTCGAAGAAGAGAATTACCGATTGAAGGCTCAGGTAGGATTGATGGCTGAAATATTGAGGAATGTGCTCAGAAGAGAATGTGAGCAAATGTCCGAAGCTGCGGTCGGTTTACTTGCCCCACAGGGGTCGGAAGAACCAGTGCCCAGGCATGATAGGCCTAAGAGACCCTCTACACAATTCGAAGCTCGGGATTCTCCTCGTCGACAGGCGCGACTGATTTCTCAGGATAACTCAAGGGGGTATGGTAAGAGGATGAAGTTCCCTAGCAGGGTATTTGAGGAGATTCCGGTGGATTATGATCAGTTGGCGCAACTTTTGTTCCAACTTCAACTGATTAAACCCCGCACTTTGGCGCCATTGACTGGGCAACCACCACCAGGCTATGATGTGAACGCCCATTGTGTCTTCCACGCCGGTGCACCAGGGCATAACATTGCGGACTGCAAGTCATTCAAGCAGAAGATTCAGGATTTGCTGGATGAGAAGGCAATTGAATTTGTGCCGGGCGGTATAAAGGTCTCGGGGACCGATATTCCTATTTCCTCACCGGAAGTTGCAAAAGAATCAAGGCATATCCTAGAATCATTGGAAACTGAATCCCCAGGTCCACAACAGTTGCCAATGCTTGGGATGAATTTGAGGATGACAGTGCATGAGCCTGAGGAACGGGTTGATCAAAACCAGCAGCACATGAAATGCCAGCATCCGGCTCAGCGAGGAATTCAGGAGGGGAAGTCAAAGAGGGTATTTGAGGCACCTCCATCAACGTATGCCGAACTCTTTCAGACCTTGTTAGGGTTGCACCTTGTTGAAAGGAGAATGTTGGCCCCACCAACGTGCGCACCTCCATTTGGTTTCGACGCCAGTAAGCATTGTGAGTTTCATTTCGGGGCACCCGAACATGATATTGAGGGTTGCCACGCTTTCAAGCATAATGTCCAAGATTTGATCGACAGCAAGGCTATCAGCTTTTCTGATAGGGTCCCCAATGTGGTGCAGGGCCATGGACAAGCAAAGGTCGGGTTGATGAAAAAGGTTCCTAAATTTGGTCGGGCCGGGGAAAACAGGTCAAGACAACAGCAGGCTACCTCCAACAATTGTTTCTGAGGATGGTTGACTCGCCAATAAGTCAGGATGCAAGAAGTCCGGTTCTGAGACACTGGCATCTTTCATGTTATCTTGTTCATGTCTTTGCATTTGTAGATGCCTTTCTGTTCAATTGCAAATTTCGTTTGTAAAACTTGTTATTTTTTTTCCAACTGATATTGATAAATGAAATAAATATGCATGTTTTGAATTAATCCAGTCGTGTTCACTCTTGGTGTTTTCATTTATTTCAAACGCTTGTTAAATGGAATCCGGGGAGGATGACGAAACCGATGACGGAAAAACTTCTGATTGTATGCTCTTGGATAAAAAACCTGTTGACGATATACAGGCATTGTTTCAAATCCACAAACACCGGAGATATAAGGAAGATAATCCCTTGTTAACTCCTTTGAGCCTAGTAGTAGGAGTTTCTTTCTGAAAATGAAAAACCCTCAATCTTAACCCGGGGCAGGGTAGGTGTCAGTTAATTTGACCAAGCGTTCAAATAACAAAACGAGTGTCCGTTCGAGGATCAATCACGCCGTTATAGGTCGTACCTAAAAAACCATGATGGTTAAACCTGGCCGATCAGGAGTGAAACAGTCACAATCTCTTTAACAAGTCATACGAGCCGATGCCATACGATTTGTTCAAAAAAAAAAAGAATCGAAAAGCCCGCTAAGTCGAATCTTGAAAGCGTGCGACTTAGGAAAAAATTAGGGTACCCCGCTGGACTTCAAAATCGAAGAAACCCAAAGGAGTTAGTCCAGGCAAAAGTTAGGGGAACCCGAAAAGCGAAAAACGAAAAGCGAAAAGAAAAATCCTCGAAAAGAACGAAATCGTATGGCTACCGGTGCCCAAACAAAGACGAAAAGAGGGTGAATGTCACTTTGAAAAAGGATGATTTCTTGAACTATCACTCCACCTTTAATAGGTGAACGCTGAAGTCAAATTAGTTGAACATAGGATTGGAGAACATCACGAAGAATAGGTGGGTCGAAATAAACTTAGAGCCTATATCTTTCCTTGTTAACCGTGAACCTGACCACGTTACAACCCGAAAAAGTCCTAATTGAAACAGGTTTAGTTCGAAAGCATACTTCAGTAAAGATCGCATCGAAACTGATTCCTAAAAGGGTTCCTCTTATCAGCACTAATATTGACATTTTGATAATTGATTCATTATATGTCACAAAATTTTTTCCAGTGAACAGACTTGGATTTTGGAACTGTCATATGCATTGCATTTAATATATCTTTTATGCAGAACAACTATTTTTACTTGCGAGTAAGCGCATGCAGCACGGAAGTTTCCTACAGTGGGAAGTCTGATCAGGATAGAATGCAGAATGTCTGAATGTTTCGTGAGCCGGGACAGGATATATCAATTAATCCCCAGTAGGAGTCAGCCATCCAAGAATCAGTTAATCTGGGGCAAGTTAGGTCGAGATTTGGCAGATCTCTCGCAGCTAGGGGCATCGCTTCACGAATCGACCAATCAGGGGCAAAAGGTTATTGCAAGACCGGGGCAGGTCACCCTAAGAACAAAAGATTTTGTTGGGACATCCTTTTGGGTTTGACATGCAGAAACAATTCATATTTAACCGTCAGGGTACAGAAATTGAAGAGTCCTTATCAGAAGGTTGGTGCCGATTCAGGGGCAAGGTATTGTGAGGTAGCACCATGGCTAGCTTCCCTTTCAAGACGAAGTGTTCAGACTGGGGCATGTTGGTATTTTTGGGGAAAATTTCCGAGAAGGTGGATGGAACTCATGTGTCCCCAGCCAAAATCTCTTGATGAAGAGCCTGGTTTCAGTTGATGTCATTCCTCGGCTAGTCACATCTTATCCCCAGAGAGTTGGAATGACGTTATCCCTTCCCGAAGGAGGGAATCATTTTCCCCAGAAGAGTGTCCTCAGGGAAGTTGTCCACAGGATATCCCCGGCTAGACAGAATCAGTGTCCCATGCAGAGGTTATACTCCCCAGAGAGTCGAGTAGGTGCGCGTTTAACCCCCAGCTGGGAGGATTTCCGCGACACATAACCAAGTAATAATAAATTCAGAAGGATTATTCCCAACGAGGATGGTTTTCTTTCTCCCCGCAGGTCGCCATGCTTTCGTCAGGATGATTATCCCCAGCAGAGTGGTAGCTCCGAGTTTGTAAACTGTACCCAGACAGTTGCCTCCTAGAAGGGTTAATCTTCCCAGCAGGTGTTATTCTTTCCTCCTAGTGGAGATTGATGTGTAATCTCGCCTCGGCAGAGTTTGTTGTATTTCCGGCATTTATTTTTCCAGAATACTGCGCGATACCCGTTCATCCCCAGCAGGGTGGTATTTGTCCTCAGCAGCCGTGTTGAAGCAAGCTTGTCAGAGCCTTCCCCAGCAGCCTGAACCTGCATTTGCGTTTGCATACATTATCATGTTTGCGTCTACCCAAAAAAACGCGTAGCATTTCCATGCCGTATAGAGCATTACGCCATTGCCAAACATACACATTTTGAAACATAAATCAGGTTGGTTAACCTTTTACTTTTCAGGTGTGTTTCTCAACAGGAGTATGGGGTTCTACCTCAGATCTATTTCCAGATATTCGAAATCTCGCTGTGAGACGTGTGATGATGCAGTCCTCGTTATTATTCCCCACAAAATTATTAGTTGAAGTTTCTCTTATCCAACCAGCGGAGTGTTTTCTTCAGGTTTGCTGTCGCGGCAACATTGCAGGGTTTCATGAATCAAAATTTCAGAAGAGGTCACTTGTTGTCGAAACGGGTGTCGCGCAGTTATTTCCAGAATATCCCTAGGGGAGTTAGCTACTACCAAGAATAGGCAAGGAAGCTATATCCAAGATTTGTTTTCCCGTATGAAGCAGACGGATGAACTTTTCTGTATGAACCAGGCAGATGTGTTATGTTTTCCCGTATGAAGCAGGCGGATGAACTTTCCTGTATGAACCAGGCAGATGTGTTATGTTTTCCCGTATGAATCAGGCGGATGAACTTTCCTGTATGAACCAAGCAAATGTGTTTTGTTTTCCCGTATGAAGTAGGCGGATGAACTTTCCTGTATGAACCAGGCAGATGTGTTATGTTTTCCCGTAAGAATCAGAAGGATGAACTTTCCTGTATGAACCAGGCAGGTGTGTTATGTTTTCCCGTAAGAATCAGGCGGATGAACTTTCCTGTATGAACCAGGCAGGTGTGTTATGTTTTCCCGTAAGAATCAGGCGGATGAACTTTCCTGTATGAACCAGGCAGATGTGTTATGTTTTCCCGTAAGAATCAGGCTGATGAACTTTCCTGTATGAACCAGGCAGATGGGTTATGTTTTCCCGTAAGAATCAGGCGGATGAACTTTCCTGTATGAACCAGGCAGATGTGTTATGTTTTCCCGTAAGAATCAGGCAGATGAACTTTCCTGTATGAACCAGGCAGATGTGTTATGTTTTCCCGTATGAAACAGGCGGATGAATTTTCCTGTATGAACCAGGCAGATGTGTTATGTTTTCCCGTAAGAATCAGGCGGATGGAGTTTCCTGTATGAATCAGGCAGATGGAGTTTCCCGTATGAAGCAGGCGGATGAATTTTCCGGTATCCAGATAGATAATTCTCCCGTGATAGACAGAGTATGTGAGTTGTGTTCCGATATTTGGCAAAAGTATTTTCCCCAAGGAAGTCGCCGTGATTTCCTCGTATTAATATCCCCAGTAGAGCCCTCCTCAAAGTCGTTTGTGGGTTAGGACCAACGGAGGTAGCTACTGCAGAAGTAGGCAGAAAAACAGTATTCAGATAATTTTCCCGTGTGGAACAGGCGGATGAAATTTCCTGTATGAATCAGACAGATGTATTTTCCCGTATGAAGCGGGCGGATGGATTTTCCTGTAATCAGGCAGACGACTTTTCCCGTATGAAGTAAGCGAATTGGGTTTCATGTGTATAGGCAGATGATTTACCTGTAGGGATCGGCAGATGAGCTCCTTGTGACGGAAATGTTTCCCCAGCGAAGTCGTCGGGACTTTTCTGTGTTGACAGAACATAGCATCCTAACATGGACAAAGTCTTATCCCCACGGTGATAGAATCTTTTTTCGGGCTGATGAAAATAATCCCCAACACGGTCGCTAATTGATCAGTTTGTTGCCGTAACAACCAGATCCAGTCAGCAGATGTTGTTTTCTAAGCAATTTGTGCAGTTTATTTCTGCGGTTGGCAAATTTCCGGGTTCTTGGTATTCAACCGTCTCGTACCTCGACTATTTGAAGGCCGTTCTCTCTTCACTCAGTCGGGTCCAAGCCGTTTGAATAGGGGCAGCTGTTGCACCCTAAAATTTGCTCAACCTATTTCACCTGGTTTATGTTTCAATTGCATTGTCATTTGCATAGTAAATCATGTACATAATCTAATCATTTGCATAACATAGCATAGCAAGGCATCCAACAAGGGATCAAGTGCAATTCTTATCTAAAGAAGCACATCAAGGGTTTTTATTCAAGCTTAAGAGCATCCAAGTCATCAAGAAATGTTTGAAGCTTTGAGAAATTTGAGGGTCAACCAGTGGACTTCTCTGAGGTGTATTGAGGATCATCAATGGGGGTATGAGCTATGAATTGAGGGTATGGAATGTGTACAAAGCTTATGAAATTCCTAGAGGGTTATTGAAGATGATACAAGTCATTGATTCAAGTACAAGAGCAACAGTTGAAGTGCAGTCAACCAGGGTTTCATCTGGGTCAACCCTGGGTCAACCCTAGGTCAACTGAGTGATTGAAGAGCATCAAGGCTTAATTGGAGGTTGTGGGATTCATGAATTGATATGTTGATACATGTGTGGTGTTGTTCCAAGGATAAATCAAAGAGAATCAAGAGTGGGAGGAGTTGCCAAATTAGGGTTTCAGTGTAAAATCCCCTAATTTAGGCCTCACTTCCAAGCAAGATAAGTCAAAATGAAAGTTTCAAATGGATTCTTGGCCAACATGAAACTTGTATATCTTCTCAATAGCTTTAATGTGATTACTAGAAGTCTTCAAGAAGATTTGTAGAACTCAAGTTATGGTTCTTGCAAGTTATTTGTCATCAGAGGACACTGAAATTTATCTGTGAAGGTCACTTGACTTCCAAGTAACTTTTTCCCATCAAGGAGTTTTCAAATGGATTCTTGGCCAACATAAGAATTGTAGGTCTTGACCTTAGCTTTAACTTGAGTACTATAAGTCCTCAATAAGATTTGTGGAACTCAAGTTATTATCTTGGCAATCCAGGTTTTTTTTGGGAAAGTTGAATTATAGGTCATTTTCCAACATAGGTCAAAATCTCTATCTTCCACTCCTCAAATGGAAAAATGTTCAACATGTGATGTGCTTAAAATGTTGTTTTTGGGCTAGGTAAGAAGTCACGAGATCTTGGAAGGGCTTGTATCACAAAATTGCAAAAATGGCCTAAAATAAGGATGGATTTTAAATGAACCAAAGAGGAAAATTGAGATTTTTGAGCTATAGGTCCAAACCAAGCCATATGACATATCAAATTGATTGGAAAATACATTTTGGACACAATGACATTTACACATTTTTGAGTTGAGGGATAATTCTATGACTTGCTTTGTAAAAGTGGTTACTTATATCATAAGTAACATGTGCAAAACCACTCTTTAGAGCATAACCAAGGCCTTAACCCTTGCTAATCCCTTCAATATGTCATCTAAGGAGAAATTGAATCAGAATCAAGGCATTGAAGCAAGCTAAAACTCAGCTGCCATGTATGAACTTATCATGAACACTGAGGATAAATTTCTGATCAAGAACACTGAGGAATCGTGAGATAGCATTTTGGATTCATCTCTTCCAAGTCAGGATCGAGTTTGGCAATTCAAGAAGATTCAACACCAATTGATGCATACAGAAGCTTATTTATCACTCATAGATCATATATGGAAGATCTTGGAGCTTGATTTGAAGCTTTGCTTGTTCTGTTCATCCAAGATTTGCAGGTATGTAAACTTCATTATATGGCTCGATTCATGTAGATTCCTTAGGTTTTAGATGGTGATATTCATTGTAGATCATGGCTAGGTGGATCTTGGTAACTAATTTCACGATTTAAAGACCAAATTAGGTTGGACCAGATTTCTTGTTAGGATCGTATCTTGCAGTTCTTGGAGGTTTAAGCTTAGTTGAACGGTTAAAATCACTCAGTGTGAAGTGTAGTTGATCCTAGGCTTTTCAATTTTGAGTTTGGTGAGAATTTATGTTTGAGCATTTTCTGAACATCTATTCGTGTTTTGAGAGTGAGGAGGTTTCAATACAATTGGATGATGTGGTTGAGTTCCTTGTGGAAAAACGATTTGAATGATGTATTTAGGTTAGGGTTTTGGTGAGGATTAAGAGAGGTAATGATTGGGGACGACGGTGGCTCCACCTCCGGCCATCGTCTGGTCATGTTTCCCTCCAAGCTTTCAAATGAGGAAGAAGGTGTCATCACCCTTGGATCAGTAGTAGACCTTTGACTCAATTTTGATCCCACGGCCACGAACGAGTCTTAATTTGTGAAGGAATTCTGAGAGAGGATGATACGCAACGTTTCATTAAACGCTTGCTTTGGGCCTAAGTGTATTAGTTGCTAATCCCACCCCTGTTTGAAGGCCCATTGAGAAACCAACGTAGTTGAGTTGCTATTTACCACAAGTTTTTTCCGTTTTCGTTATATTTTCATTTTATTTTCTGACTGGGTTTGGGCTTGAGAAGCGCTTTGATACTAGCACCCCCTCTCGGGCCCATCTTTTGTTTTACACTGCATATCATTGCTATTTGTCACGCTTATTTCCCATTTTCATTTTATTTTCTCATCATTTTTATGGTTTTGACATAGTTAATAAAAAAATTCACAATAAATTGAAAAATAAACATTTTTGGTTGGGAGTTTTTTTCCTATTTTCATTAGGACCTATAGAAAATAATAAAACAATAAAAATATTAATTCATGCATTTTATATTTTCTGGAATATTTTACAATATTATTGCTTTTATTTTACATTTGTTTGATATTGCTTTTTTCTGAATTTAGTATGAGAGATTGGGGCATGATTTTTTATTGATTCTTGTGAGGTTGATTAGATTAGGGGAGTATGTACCCTTAGGAATTTTGTCATGATTTTGTGAATAAAATTTAGGTTAGTTTGAGTATTAAAGTGAGTGTGTGCTAGAATTAGGGTTTTCCAATACATAGGTGCAATTTGACACATAGTTGTGGGGTTTAATAGTTGATTTAGGTTATGGGGTTTATGTGGGGTATAGGTTATATAGTTAGGTTCCCTTAGAAATTTAATTAGGATTTTATAATGAGTGTTACTATTTTACTTGATTTTTGCAAATTGGGTGAGGTTTGTGTGTTTCCCTTTTGGGCTTTTGGTTTGCTTGGGGGGTTTGGGTCATTTCAATTGGGTGTTGGGCTTGGGCTTGGTTTGTTGGAACTAATGAAGACTTGGAGGATGATTGAAGGCAAAGGATGGAGCTTGATGCATGAGATTCTTATCCTTGAAGGTTGCTTTTGAAGACTTAGGAGATAGGAGATATAGGGAGAGCTTTAGATTAGACTGATTTCTTCTTTCAAACATAGAGAGCTTCTTGTGCCTCTATTCTATCCCATGACACAAGGTCCCCCAAAGAAGTTCCATCTCTCCTTAGGAGGGATGTAGAGCATACTTTGGTTGGGTAGAACCTTGAGGATACCTTTCACTTGCTATGTTAAGATCTTAGTGATTTCCTTGGGTTGTCACTGAGCCTCTTAACACCTCAACTTCATCCATTAGTTAATTTTCTCCTGGAGTGGTTGCAGTGAAGAAGGATCTATTGAAGATAAAGTTCATTGAAGATTGGTGAAGATAAAACCTGTACCTGTCAAAGAGAGTTACCTGTTGAAGTTAGGGTCCTGCTGCTGTTTGAAGCTGTTTATTTGTTGGGGTTCATTGCTTGCCAGAGTTTGGAAAATTTTGAGGACAAGAGCTTATCTAAAGCTTGGGGATCATTGAAGATTGAAGATGGGGTCTTGCTGAGAGAAGTTGTTACTGTCAGAGTTGTTGCTGTTTGAACTGCTTACTGTAGGAGCTGGTGTTGCTGTCAGAGCTGGTGTTGGGTTTTGTTTCTTTTTCTGTATTGTATGTTGGCTTGTTCAACTTGCCCCTTAGGTTTGAAGTGAAGCTGTTTCACTTTGCCTATTATCTTCCTAGGTTCGAGGTTGAGTGGAGCTCCCTTGCCTCGCTTGTACTGCTGCATCTCATGCATTTTAGTGTTTACTGTATATATCTGTTTCTTTTCCGTTTACCCCCTAGGATCTCTGTTTCCCTCTGTGCAAGAGAGAAATATGACAGACATTAGGTGTTAACCCATGCATGACAACATTAGGGTAGTTTTGATTCCCATTTCAAACCCTAGGTTTTTAGAATGTCTTTCTCTTCTATCTCAAAACAATTCAAAACACAGTAATAAGGATAATCGATGTCGTACGCTACGAGCCTTAAGCTATTTGAGAGAGGGTTGCTGGAGGGTCACTCTTCAGTAATCTGACTGCTTAGTGTGTTACCCTTAGGGTGACATACGACATAGTCACTCTCAAATCACAGTCTCTAGTGCGTCAGAGATTGCAAACATCATAAAAAACACTTCTTGCATAAAAGACTTCAAAACAAACATCAAAGTGTCATTTTTGTCCGCTTGGACTCTTAATCAGAAGAAACCTCTTTTCAGAAAGATAAAAAACAGTCAGACAAATCTGTGTCTTCCGTAGCCCGAACTACGTTTGCTCTGATCTTTCATGCTGTATGAAAGTACGTAGGCATAGGATGCTGTATCCTAGCGAGCAACCTTCCCCTCCTTTCCCGTAGGTAGGCGAACTACGTTGACTCTGATTTCTCGTTCCAGACGGGAATACGTAGGCATAAAGTGTGGTACTTTGCCGAGTCATTTTATTTTCAACCCTTGACCCTTTAGAGTAGATAGAATAATAATCCGTACTAGAAAACAAGCGTGGATCCCGTCGAGTACGACGGACGTGAGGGGTGCTAATACCTTCCCCTTGCGTAACCGACTCCCGAATCCAGGATTTGGTTGCGACGACCATTCCTTTCCCGTCTTTGCGGTAGGTTTACTTCGAGCGTTTCCTTTCCCTCCGTTGGGATAAATAACGCACGGTGGCGACTCTTCTGTCATAGCCGGCGCCGATTTTCGCAGTAGCGACAGGTTGCCCCTGTTGAAGTGCGAACAGATGTACGATACCCATGCAGAGCAAAAGGGAGCATATCATGCCAATCCTTGTATGTAACAATCATCTTCTGAATGATCTTCTTAATGTTCTTATTAGCAGCTTCAACAACCCCATTCATCTTGGGTCTGTAAGGAGAAGAATTATGATGCTCAATCTTAAACTCATCACATAATTCCTTCATCATATTGTTATTCAAATTTGACCCATTATCAATGGTAATCTTGCTCGGAAGACCATACTGATAGATGATTTGGTTCTTGATAAATCGAACCACTACTTGCTTGGTCACATTGGCATATGATTCCGCTTCAACCCATTTGGTTAAATAATCAATAGCCACCAATATGAAACGGTGTCCATTTGACGCTTTAGGCTCAATCATTCCAATCATATTAATGCCCCACATGGAGAAAGGCCATGGAGAAGAGATAACATTGAGAGGAGTTGGAGGCACATGAATTTTGTCAGTATAAATCTGGCATTTATGGCACTTCTTCACATATTTATAATAGTCAGATTCCATAGTCATCCAATAGTAACTTGCCCTTAACATCTTCTTAGCCATTTCATGTCCATTGACATGGGTACCAAAAGATCCTTCATGAATTTCTTTCATCAACATGTCTGCTTCGTGTCTATCCACGCATCTGAGCAAGATCATGTCATAATTTCTCTTATACATAACACCATTATCTAAGAAGAAACTACCAGCCAACCTTCTCAAAGTTTTCTTATCCTTCTTAGATTCCCCAAATGGGTACTCTTGATTCTGAAGAAAACATTTAATATCATAATACCAAGGTTTATCATCAACAACCTCTTCAACTGCGAACACATGAGCTGGTCTATCAAGATGTATCACATTAATCTTTGGCATATCATTCCAATTATTTACCATAATCATGGAGGATAAAGTCGCTAAAGCCTCCACCATTCAATTCTCTGCTCTTGGTATATGGTGAAACTCAACTTTATTGAAGAAAGTTGACAACCTTCTTGCATAATCACGACAAGGAATCAAATCAGGTTGACGTGTCTCCCACTCCCCTTTAATCTGATTAATCACCAGAGCTGAATCTCCATATACATCAAGGATCTTGATTCGTAAATCAATAGCTTCTTCCATGCCCATAATACACGCGCCATACTCAGCCGCATTATTTGTGAAAGTGAAAACCAACCTTGCAGTGAAAGGAATATGGGAACCATGAGGGGTAACAATAATTGCTCCAATACCTTTGCCATATTCATTAACAACTCTATCAAAAATCAAACCCCAATGGGATCCAGGCTCAGACCCTTCTTCAGGTAATGGTTCCTCACAATCTTTAACCTTTAGATACATCACATCCTCATCAGGAAAGTCAAACCGAATAGGTTGATAATTATCAATTGGCTGGTGTGCCAAATGATCAGCAAAAACACTTCCTTTTATCGCTTTTTGAGTTCAGTACTCGATATTATATTCTGACAACAACATTTTCCAACGAGCAATCCTCCCAGTTAAAGAAGGCTTTTCAAAGATATACTTGATTGGATCCATTTTAGATATCAACCAAGTTGTACAATTCAACATATACTGGCGAAGGCGCTTGGCAACCCAAGCTAAAGCACAACATGTATTTTCAAGCATTGAGTACTGAGACTCACAGTCGGTGAACTTCTTGCTCAAATAATAAATGGAAAATTCTTTTCTTCCAGATTCATCTTGCTGACCCAAAACACAGCCCATAGACTCTTCTAGCATGGTCAGATACATGATCAAAGGCCTCCCTTCCATGGGAGGAGACAAAATAGGAGGTTTAAGTAGATACTCTTTAATTCTTTCAAAAGCTTTTTGACAATCTTCTGTCCATACACAACCTTGATCTTTGCGGAGAAGCTTGAAGATCGGCGCACATGTGGCAGTCATATTGGATATAAATCGGGAGATATAGTTAAAACTTCCCAAGAATCCTCTTACTTGTTTTTCTGTTTTGAGTGTAGGCATTTCTTGAATAGCTTTAACTTTACCAGTATCAACTTTAATGCCTTTCTGACTGACAATAAAGCCCAACAACTTTCCAGAACGGACACCAAAAGTGCATTTATTAGGATTCAGGTGGAGCTTAAACTTTCTCAAACATTGAAACAACTTCAATAAGTATTCAATATGATCTTCTTCAGTCTCCGACTTACAAATCATATCATCCACATAGACCTCGATTTCTTTATGCATCATATCATGGAACAGAGTGGTCATAGCTCTCTGGTACGTTGCACCAACATTTTTCAAACCGAAGGGAACTACTCTATAACAGAATGTTCCCCAGGGTGTAATGAATGTTATTTTCTCCATATCCTCAGGTGCCATCTTTATTTGATTATAACCGGAAAATCCATCCATAAAGGTAAAGATATTGAACTCAGCAGTATTATTTACCAGCAGTTCAATGTGTGGCAGTGAAAAATCGTCTTTCAGACTTACTTTATTCAAATCTTGAAAATAAGCGACTTAGGCAAAAATTAGGGTATCCCGCTGGACTTCAAAATCGAAAATTCAAAAGAATCAGTCCAGGAAAAAGTTAGGGAGAAAACAAATGAAAGAACGAAAAGTAGAAATGTGAAAAGGATTACAAAAGATAAATCCTCGAGAAAAACAAGTCGTGTGACTCCAGGCACCAAAGACGAAAAGCGAGTGAGTATCACTCCAAAAACTTGTGGTTTCCTGAACCATCACTCATGTCATTCAACTTTTGAAAGGTGAGTGCTTGTGTCGAATTAGCTGAATATAGGATTGGAGAACATCAAGGAGAATGGGTGGGTTAAAATAAACTTTGAGCCTTATATCTTTTCCTTCAAACCGTGAACCTGACCACGTTACAACCTTCAAAAGACCTAATTGAAGCAGGTTTGTTTTGAAAGCATACTTTGGTAAATATCGCGTCGAAACTGACTCCTAAAAGGATTCGACTCAACTTGTGGGTACTAAGGTTGACATTTTGATAAGTGATTCGTTCACTGTATGTCACAACTTTTTCCAGTGGACAGACTTGGATTTCAAAACTGTCATATGCATTGCGTTAATATATCTTTTATGCAGAACAATTTGTTTTACTTGTGAGTAAGCACTTGACATCAGGAGAGTTTCCACAGTGGAAAATTTAATCAGGATAGAATGCATAATGCTTGAGGACTCTATGGAGCAGGGGCAAGCTATATCAAAGGATCATATCATGGGAGTCATCCATTCGAAGGTCAGTTAATCTGAGGGCAATCAGGTCAAGATTTGATAAATCTCTCGAAGTCAGTCAGGGGCAAAGTCATTGCAAGGATGGGGCAGGCCACCCCGAGAGCATAATAGCTATTCTTATCCAGAAGGTAATTAACTTGGAGCGCCTCTTCAATGTTCAAAATGCTGAAGCAGGGCATATCAAACCATCAGGGTACAAAAATTTCATGTTTCCTTTGGAGGAAGATTTTTTGCAGAGATCCCACAGGCTGGGGCAAAATTGAAAGCGAAGGATTTGTTCCTCTCCATATCTTCAAAGCTTATCAGAGTAAGTCAACCAGGGACGAATCCTTTCATGGTACAGATTCTGGGGCAAGCCATCTCGAGGTCGTGTCATGGTAAGCTTTGAAGGTGAGAAAAACACTTAGAGGGGGGAGGGGTTGAATAAGGGTTTTAAAACACTTTGGAAGATAAAAAATAACACAGTATTTTTATCCTGGCTCGTTTGAACTCAAATTAATCCAGTCCACCCTACCCAAAGGATTTGCCTTTCTCAACAAGGACTTAATCCACTATATCAAACTTGATTACATTGTAAACCACTAAGACAACTGTCTTAGTCTTCTCAAGAAAATCTGACCACAACTTGGTCTTCTCAAGGAAATATTTTACAAAGATAAACTAACAATTTGTGTTAAAGGTTTTGCTTCTAGTAAGCTATATCACAACAGTGATGTTTACACAAAGTTAAGAACAAAAATGAAAACTGTTAAGCTTTGAAGAATATTTGAATGAGAGCTTGTAAGTTGGTTTTCTTTCAAATGATTCATCAACGTTGGAAAGATGTTGAAGCTTGTTTAAATACTACTTCAAGTCTTTATCTCAAAGACTGTGCATGCTGTACGTTCTGCTGCTTCTGTTGCCTTTTTGTCCTCTAATGACTTTTCCTTTCCAGGAAGAGGAATGTTCAAACATGTGCTTTGTGTCTGAATTCTTGTGTCATGCATAAATGAGGAATAGTGTCGTTGGAGCAGACGTTGGGATATCAGAGCCTCTGTACCTGCAGCGTGAAGTACCTTCAGAGTCTTTTGAAATAATGTTGTACGCTCTTTACTCAAATTATTCTTAGTATCACTCAGAGTCATCTGTAGCAGATAAGAGTCTCTTCAAGCAGCGCTCAGAGTCTTCTGAAATGTTGCTTTTGACGCTCAGAGTCTTAACGTTCTTTTCACTTGCAGATGTAGTTTTTGCTTCCAGATGAATATATAATTTAAGATCTGAAAAAAAATTACTTAAACAAAATTAGAGTATATATTTCCTTTATGAAAAATTTCATTTATGTTATCATCAAAACAATGAGATATATTAAACAGCAATCTGTGTTCTAACAATCTCCCCCTTTTTGATGATGAAAAAACATAGGAAATTTTGTTCAATAATAAATAAATATAACTCCCCTTGAGATTGTGAATCTCCCCCTAAATTGAATACCATAAAAAAAAATACTTCCCTTTTTGATTGAGTATTCTTTTCAGAATCAGAACCTGGTTTGGCTTTTCAGAATCAGAGCCTGGATCCTGAAGCCTGGTTTATTCTTTTCAGAATCAGAACCTGGTTTATTTTTCTTCAGAATTAGAACCTGGTTTGTACTTTTCAGAATCATATCCTGGTTTGAATCCTGATTTGGATCAGAGCCTAATTTATCTGATTTAGGAGCTTTCGGAGTAACTTTTATGAATTAAGTCAGATGCAACGTTATAGTTCTAAAAGACTAAAAATCAATGTGAGTTATAATTTATTATGTCTGAATTCCATTCTGGTAACTATTTATTTGAACAATTTTAATTTCCATTTTCTCCCCCTTTTTGTCATATCAAAGAGAATTTTTTTTAAGACACAAAAGAATAACAGAGAAAAACGAATAAGATAAAACAGATAGAAACAGAAACCAAATAGATGCATTGATCAATAAAATATTCAGAGGATAATAAACATAATCAGAACAAACAAACAGAAAAACAACTAAGGTTGGCGAGAGGCTATCATCTTCAGAAGGTTTGTAATCTCAGAAGTGGATTCTTCTTGCCTAGCCATCCACATCTTGATTTCATCTGTTATCTGTTCTTCCTTGATCATCCAAGATATGATTTCTATGTTGTTGGCTTCAAGCTTAGCAAACTTCTCTTCAAGATCTGGATTCTCTTTCTTGACTTCAGAAGATGCAGGAGCAGATTCAGACGTATTCTCAATAACCATAGCAGATGTAGTCTCTTGAATCACTGAGTCAGAAGTTTGATTCAGAACCATTAGAGCAGACTGGTTTGGCATAAGAGTTTCTTCAGCAACAGACACTTCTGGAGGAGCATCTTCAGACTTAGGATCTTCAACAGGTGCATTGTCCAGAGGAAGAACTGGAGATCTACTCATATTCAGAAGAGTTTGTCTGATAACTTCAGCAAATCTCACCTTTGCATCATCAGAGAAAATGGTGCGAAGATTTGAAGCTACAAAACTAAATCTTGACATGAATCTATTCCAAGTGGCTTTAGAAGCATCTGGATTCACACTAGACAAGCACTCCTTCTTGACAGAAGACATCCACATGTTCAATTCCTTTTCGAAACCATCAAATAAAGTACTAACATCCATTCTAGGTTTTGGTTTTAGAAAGTTTTCTAGAGAGGTTGTTTTGGTGGTTTCAGATGATGAAGGAATGGAAAAAGAAGGAATGATGAAAAGAGGACGAGGATATGGTGTAGAAGGTTTAGTAACAGTCATTGGTACAGATGGAATGACATCAGAAGGCATGGGACAGAATGGAACAAAAGTTGATGTGGGTTTTGGAGTAGGTTGAGAAAGGATAGGTTCAGATGAAATGAATACATCTGGTTGTTTTGGTTCATAACCACAGAGAGAGGGGGGTGAGTTCACTTCTGGAGGTAAATCAGATTCAGTAGAATCAGATGATGCAGAAGAGTGACAAGATGTGGAAGAGACGTCAAACAGGATTTTCAGGGGTTGTACATCAAGAACATCAGAATCAGGTATAAATGATTCAGAAGTTTGAGGTTGTTCTGGTTGAGGATCAGAGGGAATGGGTTTTTCTGGTTGTGGTTCAGAGATTTGTGTTTTTGGTGGGGGAATTTCAGAGGGTTGTTTTTCAGATGGGTGTGGTTGAGATACAGAAGGTTGTTTTGGTTTAGGAGTAGGAGGAATATGTTCAGATGTTTCTGGTTCAGAAGGGATGGTTTCAGGTTCATGAGGAGGAGAGGGTGAAGGTGAAGGTATGGGTTCATAGATAGGGGGGGGGGGGGGGTCAGATGTTAGTACCTCTTTGACAGTTTCTAAGATGGAATCTAAACTAGCCTAAGGAGGATTACCTTTTTTCTTCTTGACCCTCTTTGGTTTTGAAGATCCTTCTTCTGAAACTTTCCTCTTCTTCCTGTGTCTGTCTCCATAAAAATCTGGTTCAGGTTCGCCTGCTTTCTGAATCAGATGTTCTGGTAGAGGAGTTCCATCTACTAGACACGTTGCTATATATTTCAGAATAATTTCCCTTGGTTCATTAGCGTAGAACAGAGGAAAATTATCCACTGGTATCCTTCTTTTGCTGACCTCTTCAGAGTTGATCTGTTTTGGTGCAGAAGTGAGTTCTTCCACAACCTTCATCCTCTGAAGAATTTTCCCATTTAGAGGTTTGCCTACCACAGAAGCTAATTCTTCCTGCATACCAGCTTCTATCAAATGTCCAACCAAACCATTCTTAGTCAAAATGTCAGAAATGAGTCTTCCCATTGGAATCCAATTCCTCATCTTCTGATGCTTGGTTCTGACTTCTTCCCTTGATTGTTTCATGTGAGTCCACAGATGATTGAAAAGAAGATAAGGCAGATCCAATTTTATGCTCTGACTCAGACAGTACATGAAGTACATCTGATCAGTACTTACATAATCAGGAGAGTTTGAAGACTTCCTGTGATGGATACATCCCATAAAGATCTTAGCCCAGATCCTGTAGTGTGGCTTTAGATCTTTCACTTTGTTAGAAGCTTCTCCAGATGAGCAAACTTCACTGTAAACCTCTGTCATATCAACTCGCCCAGCTGGAAGATTTGTAACACCATTAATTTCTTCATAACCAATGAGCTTCCTGATCAGATCCTCAATTATGATGATTTCCTTACCCATAACTGATGAAACAATGAACTTAGGGTATGTAGTTGCATGGATCCAAAATTCTTTCAGCATACATGGATAAACTAGTCCCATCAGCCTATCAAAGAACTTTGTCCAACTTTGAACATCAATAATGGGACGAAGATCAAACCTATTTTCAACAATTGATTCAAAATTCACTATAGATTCACACAGAACTTCAAGTTTGTCAACTGGTGTGAGGAGGGTTCTAGCTAGTTCCTTGAAAGCAACAGTACCCAGATTTGCAGAAGAGACAACAACCATTGTTGATTGAAGTTGTTGAGATGTTGATGAAGAAGTTGCCATTGATGAAGTAGAGAAGGTTTTAGGGTTACAGAGAGATTTGGGTTTTGAGGAGAAGATGAAAGAATGCAATAGGCAGAAATGCATAAGAGAGTGAACGAGAGTGAAAAGTGTGAGAAGTGAAGTGTTGTGGCATTTATAGAAAAAATTTAGGGCACACAAGAGTCACACGTTCAGAAAATAACATTTAATTAAACATTAAATCACATCAAACATAACCATGACAAGAATTGCATTTAATTATACTGATAACGCGTGGGGGGGAAAAAGAGAATTAAAATTAATTCAAACAGTACCTCTGAACGGTGTTTTAGTGCTAGACACTCAATCGTTTCAGATTTAGATGGCACATGTTTGCTTGCATGTGCTTCTGAAACTCTTTGAGAAATGAAACGTTAGCCAACGTTCAGATCCTCTGAGGCTTATCAGTTCAGATTTACGCACAGTAAAATATTAAGCAATAGATAAATAAACAACTGAAATACTTCAGAGTTAAAACATTTTCATCTGAAGAAATTTGCTTCTGATAAACATTTTATTCTGGACAGAAATCCATACTTATATTTTTCAGAATAAATTTAAATCTATCCTCAGCAAGGGGTTTTGTAAAGATATCAGCCCATTGATGGTCTGTATCAACAAAGTTTAAACTTATAATTCCCTTCTGAACATAGTCTCTGATGAAACGATGTTTTATTTCTATATGCTTTGCCTTAGAGTGTAAAATAGGGTTTTTAGACAAGCATATAGAAGAAGTATTATCACAGAAGATTGAAATGTTACTCTCATGAATCTGATAGTCTTCTAGTTGACTCTTCATCCAGAGCATCTGAGTGCTACAACCAGCAGCCGCGATGTATTCTGCTTCTGTTGTTGAAAGCATAATTGTGGGTTCATTCTTGTTGAACCAAGAGATCAGATGACTTCCCAGAAACTGACAGCTTCCAAAAGTACTCTTACGTTCTACTCTGTCTCCAGCATAGTCAGCATCACAAAATCCAACTAATTTATAATCGTCAGATTTTTTGTAACACAAACCCACGTTAGTAGTACCTTTCAGATACCTCAGAATCCTCTTAACAGCTGTTAAGTGAGATTCTCTAGGATCTGATTGGAATCTAGCACACAGACAAACACTAAATAGAATATCAGGTCTAGAAGCAGTCAAATACAGAAGAGGTCCAATCATACCTCTGTAAAGCTTTTGATCTACCTTCTTACTTACCTCTTCTTTTCCAAGAGTGCTTGTGGGATGCATTGGAGTTTTGGCCAACTTGCTTTCAGTCATATTAAACTTCTTCAGAAGCTCCTTCACATACTTAGTCTGATGTATGTAGGTGCCTTCTGGAGTTTGATTGACTTGGATTCCCAGAAAGAATCTAAGTTCTCCCATCATGCTCATCTCGAATTCTTCCTGTATAGACTGAGCAAACTCCTTTCCAAGCGTAATATTGGTAGTTCCAAATATAATATCATCAACATAAATCTGACAGACTAAAATGTCTTTCTTAATTGATTTATGGAAGAGAGTAGTGTCCACTTTTCCTCTGATAAAGTTATTTTCCAGAAGGAAATTACTCAGCCCCTCATACCAAGCTCTGGGAGCTTGTTTTAAGCCATAGAGTGATTTCTTAAGTTTGATAACGTGTTCTGGAAATTTTTCATTTTCAAAACCAGGAGGTTGATGAACATACACTTCCTCTTCTATAAAACCATTTAAGAATGCACTTTTAACATCCATCTGATACAGAGTGATGTTATTCTGTGCAGCAAAAGAAATAAGCAAGCGAATAGATTCTAACCTTGCCACAAGAGCATATGTCTTTGTGTAATCTATACCTTCTTGCTGACTGTATCCTTGAGCCACCAACCTATCTTTGTTTTTGATTACTTCTCCTTGCTCGTTCAGCTTGTTTCTGAAGACCCATTTTGTTCCAATGATGTTGAAACCTTGTGGTCTTGGAACCAGATCCCAGACGTCATTTCTGGTGAATTGATTAAGCTCTTCTTGCATAGCAAGTATCCAATCATTATCGTTCAGAGCCTCACCCACAGAAGTTGGTTCAATGATAGACACCAACCCAAACAGTGACGTTCCAGAAGATCTGAGAAATGACCTTGTTCTGATAGGGTCATCCTTCTTTCCAATTATCATTTCCTCTGGGTGAGAGGCTTTGATTCTGGATGATCCTTTAACATTTGGTTCTTCAAAAATGTTCAAGTTGTTCATCTGAGCAGCCAAGGGAGTAACATCTGACGTTGCTTCTGGTGCTTCTGCTTGAGCTTTATCTGCCTCTGATTCTTCAGAGTCTGTGAGAAGGACTTCTCTATCTGCAGAAATTTCAAGCTACTTTGGCTTTTGATTGCCAAGCTTATCATCAAATCTAACATGAATTGATTCCTCTACAATCTGTGTCTCAGTATTGTATACTCTGTAGCCTTTAGAGCGTTCAGAATATCCAAGCATGAAACACTTCTGTGCTTTAGAATCAAACTTGTTCAGATTCTCTTTAGTGTTCGACATAAAACATACACATCCAAAAGGGTGGAAATAAGAAATGTTGGGCTTTCTATTCCTCCACAGTTCATAAGGAGTCTTCTCCAGAAGAGGTCTAACTGACACTCTGTTCTGAATATAACAAGCTGTATTCACTGCTTCTGCCCAAAAATGTTTTGCCAGATTAGTCTCGTTGATCATGGTTCTGGCCATTTCTTGCAATGTTCTATTTTTCCTCTCTACAACTCCATTCTGTTGAGGAGTTCTAGGGCAGGAGAAATCATGTGCAATGCCATTTTCTTTAAAATATTTTTCAAAAAAACTGTTTTCAAATTTACCACCATGATCACTTCTGACTTTAACAATTTTAAAATCTTTTTCGTTCTGGACTTGTTTGCAGAAGTCAATGAATTCAGAATGAGACTCATCCTTGTGTTTCAGGAATTTTACCCATGTCCATCTGTTGTAGTCATCAACAATGACTAATCCATACTTCTTGCCTCTAATGGATGCAGTTTTCACTGGTCTAAACAGATCAATATGAAGTAGCTCTAATGGTCTTGAGGTTGAAACAACATTTTTTGTTTTGAAAGAAGATTTTGAAAAATTTCCTTTCTGACATGCTTCACAATAAGCATCTGAGTTGAAATTCAACTGAGGAAATCCTCTGACCAGATTGAGTTTATTAATTTGAGATATACGTCTCATACTAATATGCCCCAATCTTCTATGCCAGACCCATTGCTCTTTGTTAACAGACAGAAGGCATTTTACATTCTGAACCTTAAGTTCTGAAAGATTGATTTTATAAATGTTGTTCTTCCTTTTTCCATTAAAGAGGATAAAGCCATCCTTTTGACTGATAGCTTAACAACATTTTTGATTGAAGATTATGTCATAATCATTGTCACTTAATTGACTTATGGACAATGGATTATGCGTTAATCCTTCAACAAGTAAAACATTAGAAATGGAAGGGAGGTTAGCATTACCTATAGTTCCAGAGCCTATTATCTTGCCCTTCTGGTTCCCTCCAAACTTCACATCACCTCCAGATCTAAGCTCTAGGCTTTGGAACATAGACCTTCTTCCCGTCATATGTCGCGAGCAGCCAGAGTCCAGGTACCAAGACTGGTGTTTCAACTTTGCTGCTAAGGATGTCTGCAAAAAAAAAATTTGGTCCTTAGGTACCCATATTTTCTTGGGTCCTCTGGGGTTAGTAGGTTTGAAATTCTTTCTGAATTTCTTTCCCTTATAAGCATCCTTGTTCTTCTGAGGTTTTCATTTATTAAACAAAGGTTTGTTCAGATCAGAACGTGTGTGTTTAATATCATTTAAATGACCAAATTTGAAATGAGTATATAGAGGAGAATACTTTATGATCATTTTATCAACAGGTTTTGGATTTAAATCCTTCTCAGAAGGTGATTCATATCCAATACCCTTTCTGTTGTTTCTGCTTACGCCATAGATCATTGAAGCCATCTGGCTTCTATCTAGGCCTCTAGCCAGAAACTTATGAAAGCTATAGTCATACTCTTCTAAAATATTTTTAGAGCATGATATAGGTTCTGAGTCCGATTTCTGAGCTTTTTCTAAATCATTTTTTATTTTAAGATTTTCTGCTTTAAGCTCAGCAACCTCAGACCTAAGCTGATCATTCTCAAATGCAAGACAATTTTGAAGCTTCTTGTATTTGAGTTTGATTTTGCTGTAGCTTTCGAGGATTTTTGATAAACTTTCAGAAAGTTCTGCTCTAGTGAGTTCAGAAAATACCTCCTCAGAATCTGATTCTGATTCTGATCCAGCAACTTCTTCGTGGTCCTCCACGTCAGCCATTAGTGCTACATTAGCACACTCATCTTCAGATTCTGATGAAGATTCAGAAGCATCTGAATCATCCCACGTGGCCATTAATACTTTCTTCTTCTTTTCAAACTTCCTTCTGGGTTTCTCCTTCAGAAGCTTGGAACATTCATTCTTATAGTGGCCAGGCTCCTTGCACTCATAACACACATCTTTCTTTCCAAATTTTTTATGTCCAGAAGAATCACCACGCTGATCAGACCTTTTGAAGTTTCTGAACTTCCTTTGTTTGTGATTAATCCTCTTGGACAGCAGGGACATTTCATCTTCTTCTTCTGAAGATTCTTCAGAACTTTCTTCAATAACCTGCAACGCTTTAGCATATTTGTTAGATTTTAAAGCAACTGACTTACCTTTCTTCTGAGGCTCGTCTTCCTCCAGCTCAATCTCGTGACTCCTTAAGGAACTGATAAATTCCTCCAGAGTGATCTTATTCAGATCTTTCGTGAGCTTCAGAGCTGTCACCATGGTGTCGCTACTGCGAAAATCGGCGCCGGCTGACAGAAGAGTCGCCACCGTGCGTTATTTATCCCACGGGGGGGAAAGGAAACGCTCAGAGTAAACCTCGCACAACACGGGAAAGGTATGGTCGTCGCAACCAAAACCTGGATTCGGGAGTCGGTTACGCAAGGGGAAGGTATTAGCACCCCTCACGTCCGTCGTACTCGACGGGATCCACGCTTGGTTTCGGGTATGGATTGTTACTCTATCTAAACTATAGGTCAAGGGGTTAAAAAGAAAATAAAAAGGAAATAAAAATGACTCGGCAAAGTATCGCACTTTATGCCTACGTATTCCCGTCTAGAACGAGAAATCAGAGTCAACGTAGTTCGCCTACCTACGGGAAAGGAGGGGAAGGTTGCTCGCTAGGATATCGCATCCTATGCCTACGTACTTCCACACAGCATGGAAGATCAGAGCAAACGTAGTTCGGGCCACGTACGACACCAGTCTGTTTTGATTGTTTTTATTCCTTCTGAAAAAGGGTTTTTCTGATTACCGGTCCAAGCGGACAAAAACTGACGTTTTGATGAGTTCACATTCTTTTACGGAAGAAGTGTCTTTTATTGTGTTTGAAATCTTTATGTGTTTTTCTGTTTGTTTTGAGAAAGAAAGAGACAGAACTCTAACCTACGGTTGCGAAGGGAAATAAACTAACCTAATATTATCATGCATGGGTTAAGACCTAGTGTCTATCATGCTCCTCTCTTGCACAGAGAGAAACAGAGATCCTAAGGGATAAACGGAAACAGAAACAATATCAGATATATACAGTAAAGCAGTAAAATGCATGGATGCAGCAATACAAGCGAGGCAAGGGAGTCCCACTCAACCTCGAACCTAGAAAACAATAGGCAAAAGTGAACAGACTTCACTTTCAACCCAACAAGGGTAAACAGCAAACAATACAATCAGGAAAACCAATCAATACATCAGAAATGAAATACAACAGCAAAAGCAACAGCATCAATAGCTCTAAATCAGCCTCTGGCTTCAAGTAATCTCCAATCAGTTACAGGCTTCAACAAGCATTAATCTCCATCTTCATGATCTTCAGGCAAGGGCTTTTGATCATCAGTCTTCTATCTGCAAGGGCTTTTCTTCAAGCTCAAACCTCCAGGATGAGGGATCAGTCACAAGAGTGGATTGGGTGTTAAACAATTAGTTGACTACCAATGGTGGTAAACCAACTGCTTCTAACACAAAAGACATTTTCTCTCAAGAGTTCTATCTCTCAGACACTATCACCAAGCCTTCCAAAGGAAGGGGGTGAGTGTCTTAGAGAGACTCTGAATCACAGAGAAGAATGGATGCAGACAAGGCAATCCATGTTTGAAGAACAAACTTTCTAATCTAGAGCTCTGCCTAGCTCCTAAACCCTAGTCTCCTCAGCATCTGCTAGCAAGAATCTCCTCCTCAACTCTGGCAATTGATCTTCAATCTCTGGATCTTCAATGGCTTTCATCTCCTCAAGTCTTCAGCTCCCCCAAGTCCCCAGACAATCCCAATACCCACACAAGCAAGCAATAATCCCCAGAGGGCACACCGCACCAGTCAATCAGACATACAGTATATTAATAGCAGTAGGGGAACCCTGACTTTTTCTAAGGGATCTAATAACTACCCATAGCCCCTATAGTCCCATAACTAAACTAGGCAAGCCCTAAGTCCTAAGGGAAAAGAATCAAATCTCCTAAGTCATCACCTAAAACCCTAATTTTGTCCATGTTGTTCACACTTACACTAAGCACCTAAATTTAATTTCTAAAAATGGGAACTAAATTGAATCTACAAGTTTAATGTCTAACCTAAACAACCTAAAAAGAATGGGCAAAAAATATTGAAGCAATTAATAGAACAAAAATTAACAAAATTATGTATGAAATGAAATTATGTAAAATGTTATTTATTTAGAAAATATGGAAAAAATATCAAATAAAAAATAAAATGCCATTTTTATTTTTTATAATTTTCTTGACATCCCAAAGAAAAATATGCAAAAAGAATGAATTAAAAATGATGATTTTTCTATTTATTATGAATTTTTAAAAATGAATGAAAAATGAAAAGAAAATATAAAGAAAATATAAAGAAATAGTTGAAGGGGGTGAGAATAGCAAGGAAAACACGTTCAGCACATTGGGCCTACTAAATTGGGGGGTGCGAATAGCTGTCTGAGCCCAATCCCCCCAATAAGTGAAACGGTGCGTTTTAACTTTTGAAACTTCCCACCAAAACTCAGGTTAAATGTGGACCGTCCGATCCGTGGTCAAGTCAAACCTCCTCCCCAGATCTAAGGGCGTACGAGTTGTCTTCTTCCTCCATCCGTCTAGGGTTTCAGCCATGAGCTCCATGCACAAAAATTCCATCCAATCTTTCTCCATGCTCTCTTGATGAAAATGAACAATTCTAAGCCCTAAAATAATCTATAAAACCCAAGGAATCCATGCCTAGTCCTAGTTTTCTCTAATTCTCTTTGTAGACTCCAAACAGAGGGCACGAAACTCAGGGTATACCATGCTTGCCTGATGTCAACTTTGCCAGAATTCAAACCTGATGATCCACAGATAATCTACATACTTTCCTCATTATTCTATGCCTCATTACATTGATTATAGTCCAGTACACAGCTTATTCTTGAAGCTAACAGAAATGGCAACCTGTCATGGATCTCCACAAAACTATGCCTAAACTTCAAGAATCATTCCCCTAGGGTCTCTAAACACTCCTATCCTAACCACATGCTCTATAACAGCCTGAGTAGTGAGATTCGAAGAAGTTTACATACCTTGCAATTGGTGATGGCAATGGTAGTTAGACTCCAATTCAACCTTTGACACTTGCTGAAAATGATCTCTAATGAATGTGTATGCTTCTGTTTGCAGTGATTCGTGCTTAATCCTTGTGAATTACTCTATTCCATTCTTCATGCAAATTGGAGTTTCAACTTGAATCTCTTTAAACAGCCACGAATTCTATCCAAGTTCTTGTGCCAATTACTCCATGATGATGGTGGATGATGATGATAATAGAAATCAGAATGATGGAGGAAGTTTTAATGGATTTTTGATGAAAATGCAACTTGGAGTGAAGAAGATAATTGGTACAATTCTTGATCAATTCAACCACTTCTTGATGTGAATCCTAGTGTTTGAATGATGATGATGAAGATTCAATCCAAAGATGTGAGAGTTTTGAGAGATTTGTGAGAGTTTGAGTAGCTTATGCAAGAATGGGAAAATGAATGAAAATGGAGGTTTTGAACAAATGGGAGCACCAACCCTTGCATGAACCAACTTGTATGAATATATAGGTTGCATTAGAACCTCCTAGAAACTTGGAGAAGTTTCCCTTGCACTTTTCCCTTTCAATTTGGTTTATGTAACTTTCAATTCAAGCAACCATTAATAACTCTCAAATTATGAACTAAACTCAAAATTCCACTTTAGCCAATGTCTTTAAAATGCCTTTTCCATTCAAAATGACCTATAATTTTGCATCATTTGGCCAAGATATGAAAAATCTCATTTTTTAAGCCATTTTTCTTCATTAAATTCACCAATTTTGAAACCTTGTGCTATGGACATTTCCAATCTCTCATGGTCACCTTTCTAGACTCAAAATGTCATTTGGAGCAAGTTTGATGTTGTGAGTTTGTCCATTTGAGGCCTCCTTGTATGAGTTTTGGACATAGGTTAAAATGACCTGTAATTCACAAATGACCAAAATACCCTTTGCTTGCCAAGACCATAAGTTGAGTTCCACACATCAGATGAAGGCATACTATACCATTCTAGAAAGCTAAGACAATGAGGAACAATTCTTATGTTGACCAGAAATTCATTTGAAATTTCCTTGAGGGGTAAAAGTTGCTTGGAAGTCAAGTCACTTTCACAGACAAAATTTCAGATACCTCAGATGACCTGTAACTTGCAAGGACCATAACTTGAGTTCTATAAATCTCATTGATGTCTTCCACCACTCAAATTAAACGTCTTGAGATCCTCTACAAGTTCCATATTGGCCAAGAAGCCATTTGAAGCTTGCATTTTGACTTATCTTGCTTGGAAATTTGACCTAAACTAGGGATTTTACATAGAAACCCTAATTTAGAAACCCCTCTTCTCCTTGATTTCTCTTGATTTCTTCTTAGCATGACAACATATCCTCATTCTTCATGTCAAATGATGAACCCCACATCTCTCCAATAGCCCTTAATGCCTTTAAATCAATCAATTGACCTAGGGTTGACCTAGGGTTGACCCAGATGAAACCCTAGTTGACTGTCTTCAACTGCAATTCTTGTGACTTCACCAATGTCTTGTCTCCTTCTCCAAATGACTTTCTAAGTCCTCCAAGATGTCTAGATACTCCCCATACTCTCAATTCACAACTCATAATTCCCTTGTTGATCCTCAGACACCCTCAGTTAGGAGATATACTCAGTGCTTGATCCACTGAACTCCCTGCTTTCAAATTCTTTCTTGATGACTTGAATGAGATTGAATTAGGATAATAACCTCTTGATAGGCTTCCAGAGATGAGAATAATGATTGGTTCCCTGTTGAATGACTTGTTATGCTTATGCTATGCAGATGAGTAACCTATGTACATAACTCTATATGCAAATGCTAATGGTATTGAAACATAAACCAAGTGAATAAGGTTGGGCAAATTTTTAGGGTGCAACAGCTGCCCCTATTCAAGCGACTTGGACCCGATTGGGTGAAGAGCCCGGAGCCTTCAGACATTCGCGGTACGAGACGGTTGAATACTAGGAACCCAGAAATTTGCCAACCGCAGAAATAAACTGCGCCACTGCTTGGGGAACGACATTCATCAGCTGAATTTAACTGTTACGGCAACCCACTGATCTCGTGCGACCGTGCTGGGGATTCTTCTCATCATCCTGAAAAAGATTGAATCATCGGAAACTTCGTCCTTTGCTTGTCCACGTCAGGACTCTATCTGCTGTCAACTCGGAAAAAACTTCAACAACTTTGCTGGGGACGGCTCGTCTGCCTTCTCGTCAGAGATAAATCGTCCATGTTAGGAATAAACTCTTCCACGTTAGGAATACCACCGTCCACGTTAGGACTCACCTTTCCACGTAAGGAATAATCATTCCACGTTAGGAATAATACTGTCCACGTTAGGACTCACCTTTCCACGTAAGGAAATACATCGCTTTTCCCCGTCAGGGGTGACTTTTCTCTGCTTTGTCAAACTCTTCCACGTAAGGAATACGTCTTCTTTTGCTTTGTCCACGTAAGGACTCTTTCTTTTTCCACGTTAGGAATCACAAATTTTCCACGTAAGGAACCCCAATCTTAATCTGTCCACGTAAGGACTCCAATCTTTCCACGTAAGGAATATGATCTTTTTCCACGTAATGAATACGTTATCAATTTGTCCATGTAAGGACTCTGGCTTGATATGTCCACGTAAGGACTCAATCTTTCCACGTAAGGAAACAACTTCGTTCCACGTCAGGACCCATGTTTCGTCTTGATTTGTCCACGTCAGGACTCAGGCATCTTCGACCCGCTGGGGAAATATAACTTGTCCACGTCAGGACTCACTTCTTCATTGGTCCCGACCCACAAACTTCTTAGCACTGACGTGACTGCGACTTTGAGGCGGACTCTACTGGGGATATCTGGAAACCAAACTACCGGATGCCTGTTCTGATGCCCGGAGGCCACTTCTGAAATTCCGGTTCATGAAACCTTTTGATGACAAATAACTCTGCTTGGGAATAAAGAGAGACTTATCCTGGTAACTCTGTGGGGAATACTGTCGAAACTGACATTATCATTGAATATCTCATGCCGAGATCTTGAGTGTTTGGTAGTTCATTTGAGCAAGTGCTCTCCCCACCTGCTGGGATACAGGAACCGCTTCAGCAAAATAAATGCTGAAGATAATGCCAACTCCGTTGGGGATAGCCAGGTGCTACAGAATTATTCCATCAAAATAAATGCTGGAAGGGCGAAGTCAACCCTGTTGGGAAATTGGGAACTCAAGCCAAGCACCCTGTTGAGGTAACCCCCCTGCTGGGGAATAGCAGATGTGCACAGTATGATCGGACTTTCTGATGGAGAGTGAACTGATATTACACGGTATCCCTGACAAAATAAATGACAGGACCCACCACCAACTCTGCTAGGGAGAGTCTTGATCTTCGAGTTCCACTGGGAGGAAAGAACACTTGCTGAAAAGAGAGGACTCTGCCGGGGATGGGATGATTCTCTTGGGAAAAACCAACTGACTCCGCCGGGAGAGGGTAAATGACCCTGCGAGGAAAGATGAACTTGTCTGGATACAGCTCTCAACTATTAATCCTTTGCGGCTAAACCACTCTGCTTGAGATACACTGTCTGAATACAGCCTTACGATCTTGGAATCGTCAATTCTGTTGAGGGTAAACGACTCTGCAGGAACATGTCCTTTTGGATAGGCTACGCCTAGCCGGGGAATTCGATCCTTCTTTGGTAAGGAACATGCATGACCTGCGCGGAGATCGAGTCTTTTATTACTGCAGTCTCTTGATCATCTTCCTCGTACGGCTATGAGACCTGCAACAACACAAACAAGACAAGACAAGCCTATGCAACCAAATCAATTCAGGTTAGTGACGTTATTTTCAGTTAATTCAAAGCTTTAGCAACTGTTGGTAAGGGCCAGTGTCGTTATACACATGCTAGTTTCATCAAACTTAGGCGTTAATCGTGCACAAAGCAGTAAAGAACAGTGTCAAGTACCAAATAACGTATTTTATTGATTGGGCCCCTGAATGGGCGGAATTTTTGTACACGGGATGTAACTCCTGAAAAGAGGAAGCTACACAAAGCAAATATACAAGTATACAAGTATGCACAAGAAGCATAAATATTGACAACTTAAATTTGTACACATGTTGGCAACGGGATGCAGATGAACACCACGAACTGATCCTCCTATGACTCGTCCGACTCTATTGCTTTCCCGGTATCCACACTTCCGAAGAGATTGTATCCGATAGTCGACCCTTCAGGTATATTCTCCCGCATTGATGCTCAGTGCAATGTCAAATTCGGACCGCAGTCATTTGCTTTTCAAATCCCTAACTTTTGCGTGAACCGCCCTTTACAGGTTTTCAGTTCACCGGGATACCCCTTTTTGCCGAAGTCGCCCAGTGTAGGTTTTCAACTTCGCGGGTGTACATTTTTCAATTTTATCCCTAATTTTTGCCCGAACCTTTCATTCTGTTTTTGGTTCGCCGGGATGCCCCATTTTTGCCTGGACTCTCTTTTTTCTGTCCAGCGGGTCTATTTTAAGCAAAGTATTTTTTAACTGCGTCCGAATTCACAAGCGACGTGAAGTCTTCACCGTCCATAGTGGACAACAACAACGCTCCTCCTGAAAATACTTTCCTGACAACGTATGGCCCTTCGTAGTTGGGGGTCCACTTGCCCCTGTGATCTGCTTGCGGCGGGAGAAACCTTTTCAGCACAAGGTCGCCCGTCTGAAAGCTTCGCGGATGTATCTTCTTGTCGTACGCTTTCTTCATTCGGCTCTGGTACAAACGACCGTATGCTAGAGAAGCTAGCCTCTTCTAATCCATCAAACTCAGTTGATTCAACCTGTCTTTCACCCATTCTGCCTCGTCCAGCTGAATGTCTCGCAATACCCTCAGAGAAGGGATCTCGACTTCTAATGGTAGCACCGCTTCCATTCCGTATACCAACGAGAACGGAGTTGCCCCGGTTGATGTGCGTACCGTCGTACGATAACCGTGCAGAGCAAAAGGTAGCATCTCATGCCAATCCTTATAGGTCACGACCATTTTCTGAACAATCTTCTTTATATTCTTATTGGCCGCCTCTACAGCGCCATTCATCTTGGTTCGGTAAGGTGAGGAGTTGTGATGTTCGATCTTGAAATTCTGACAGAGCTCCTTCATCATTTTGTTGTTCAGGTTTGAACCATTATCCGTGATTATCCGCTCGGGAATCCCATATCGGCAAATGATATCTCTTTTGATGAATCTGGCCACCACTTGCTTCGTTACATTTGCGTAAGACGCCGCTTCCACCCACTTGGTGAAATAATCGATTGCTACTAGGATGAACCGAT
Source organism: Lathyrus sativus (assembly GCA_963859935.3). Classification (NCBI taxonomy): domain Eukaryota; kingdom Viridiplantae; phylum Streptophyta; class Magnoliopsida; order Fabales; family Fabaceae; genus Lathyrus; species Lathyrus sativus. Next base: position 425,107,382 of record OZ012738.1, read on the forward strand.
GCCCGTTAGAAGCTGTCGGCTCGATCTTTCCAATCATATCGATTCCCCACATCGAGAATGGCCATGGAGATGACATCACATTTAGAGGACTCGGAGGCACATGTATCTTGTCAGCATAGATTTGGCACTTGTGGCACTTCCTCGCAAACTTGAAACAATCAGTTTCCATCGTCAGCCAAAAGTAACCTGCCCTCAGCAGCTTTCTCGTCATAGCATGCCCACCAGCATGCGTACCAAAGGTACCTTCGTGAATTTCCTCCATGAGCAGCTTTGCCTCTATTTCGTCTACACAATGCAACAACACCAAGTCGTGGTTTCTTCTGTATAATACGCCATCTGGATTCAAATAGAAATTACCCGCTAATCTCCTGAGAGTCTTCTGACCTTGACTGGATGCCCCAGCCGGATACTCTTTATTCTTCAGGAAATTAAGGATATCGAAATACCATGGTTTGTCATCAGATGCTTCATCGATAGCAAATACATAAGCAGGCCTGTCCAACCGAGAGATAGTGATTTGGGGAGCCTCGTTCCAGAAGTTGACTTTGTACATGGAAGACAAAGTGGCCAGGGCGTCAGCCATTTGATTCTCTGCCCGCGGTACGTGATGCAATTCAACCTTGTCGAAGAAAGGCAACAATCTCCTTGCATAATTCATGTAATGTATCAAGTTGGGCTGACGCGTCTCCCATTCCCCTTTGATCTGATTCACCACCAGAGCTGAGTCTCCGTATACGTCTAAATTCTTGATTCGCAAATCAATGGCTTCTTCAAGCCCCATGATGCAAGCTTCGTATTCGGCCTCATTATTGGTAACAGCAAAAGTCAGTCGGGCAGTAAACGGGATGTGCGACCCGTGTGGCGTGGTGATGATTGCCCCTATTCCGCTACCGTAAGCATTCACAGCTCCGTCAAATATCATCTTCCATTTGGAACCCAACTCTGGTCCCTCGTCTGGCAACGGCTCTTCACAATCTTTCATCTTTAGGTACATGATATCCTCGTCAGGAAAATCAAACCTCATCGGTTGGTACTCTTCAATAGGCTGCTCCGCCAGATACTCAGACAACACACTCCCCTTTATAGCCTTTTGCGAGACGTATTGAATATCATATTCAGTCAAGACCATCTGCCAACGGGCAATTCTACCTGACAACGCCTGCTTTTCAAATACATACTTGATAGGATCCATCTTCGAGATGAGCATGGTTGTATGGCTCAGCATGTACTGCCTCAAACGCTTGGCGGCCCAAGCTAGCGCGCAACAAGTTTTCTCCAGCATTGAATACCGAGATTCGCAGTCTGTAAATTTCTTACTCAGGTAATAGATCGCATGCTCTTTTCTCCCTGTCTCGTCATGTTGACCGAGAACACAACCCATGCTTCCCTCAAGAACCGTCAAATACATTATCAAGGGTCTCCCGGCCACCGGGGGTATCAAAATAGGAGGCTCCTGCAAATACTGCCTTATTTTGTCGAACGCCTTTTGACAATTTTCGTTCCACATTACTGCTTGATCTTTCTTCAACAGCTTGAATAATGGTTCACACGTGGCCGTTAGGTGAGATATGAACCGGGCGATGTAGTTCAACCTCCCTAAAAACCCGCGCACCTCTTTCTCTGTTTTAGGCGTCGGCATTTCTTGAATTGCTTTTATTTTAGCAGGATCGACCTCTATTCCTCTTTCACTTACGATAAACCCCAGCAGCTTACCCGATCTCACCCCGAAGGTGCATTTATTAGGGTTCAGCCTCAGCCTGAACTTCCTAAGCCTTTTAAACAACTTCAGCAGATTTACCAGATGCTCTTCCTCCGTCTGGGATTTGGCAATCATATCGTCGACATATACTTCGATCTCTTTATGCATCATGTCATGGAAAAGAGTCGTCATCGCACGCTGATATGTTGCCCCAGCATTTTTCAAACCAAAGGGCATCACTTTGTAGCAAAATGTTCCCCAAGGCGTTATGAGAGTAGTCTTCTCCATATCCTTCGGCGCCATTTTAATTTGGTTATAGCCCGAAAAGCCATCCATGAAGGAGAATACGGAGTATTGAGCAGTATTATCAACTAACACGTCAATGTGAGGAAGTGGAAAGTCGTCTTTTGGGCTTGCTTTATTCAAATCTCTATAGTCCACGCACATTCGAACCTTGCCATCTTTCTTTGGCACTGGTACGATGTTAGCAACCCATGAGGGATATTTTGTCACAGCCAGGAAACCAGCGTCCCACTGTTTTTGAACTTCCTCTTTGATCTTCATTGCCATATCTGGTCGAGTTCTGTGAAGCTTTTGCTTGACTGGCGGGCAATCTTCTTTCAGTGGCAGGCGATGCACAACCATATCTGTATCGAGCCCCGGCATATCTTCATACGACCAAGCGAATACATCACTATACTCTCGGAGCATTTCAACCAGTCTTCGCTTGATACCACTCTGTAGTGCGGCTCCGATACGAACATTCTTCTCAACCCCTTCCGACCCCAAGTTGATAATTTCGATGACCTCGTCGTGAGGCAGAATGGCTCTTTCCTCTTGCTTCACTAACCAAGACAGTTCTTCAGGAACGTCGCTATCTTCGACAACCTCTTCTTCGGCCTGAAATACCGGGTGCTCAAAGTCGGGACGAGTCATAGGTGGTTCAAGGATGTCATCTGAGAATGTTATCCTGCAAAAGGAACGGTTAAGCGCTTCAAAATGCGTATAAAGCGAACAACCACGTTGCCATTTTATTGAAAAAAATATAAAACAAGAAAGACAGGGATTACAGTATTTGCACATGAAAAAGCGCCATTTATTTAATGATTGACACGCAATGTTCATAACAACACAGCCCTAAGCAAATCCTGATGCCCCGGGCAAGACATCAGATTATTCAACAATTAATAAAGCAAAGCATTACTGTTTAAAAGTCACAGGAACAAGCTCCTGAATAGACCAGTTGCACAGTCCTTGTCCTGGCGCGCTTGGTTGAATCCAGGCATCCATATCACAGTCGCTGTCTCCTTCGTCAGACTCCGAAGCAGCATTGACGGTTTCATGACACACTCCACTGGCAGAGATGGTGATTGGCCCTCTGAAGCGGGGCGCTCCCACGGCAGGAGTTGACGACGACGGTTGGTATCTCAGCCCGAACCGGTCCATCTTCACGGGAATGTCCAGCACTTTGCCCCAGCCCTTCGCTTCTCCTGCTTCTACCAGAGCTTGAGCTTCTTTATACGATGAGACGACTATTTCTGGCACTTTGCTCGGCCCGGGACCTTTGTCCTTGATGTGCAAACCTTCAAATGCCTGGCAGGGCGTTTCGTGGATTTCTCCGTCGACTTCCACATATTTAAACGACGACAAATGGCTAACCAGGATGTCCTCTTCTCCGCATACGGTGACTACGCTGTCTCCGACCATATATTTTAACTTCTGATGTAGGGTAGACGTGACTGCCCCCGCCCCATGAATCCAAGGTCTTCCAAGCAAGCAGCTGTACGCAGGCTGTATATCCATGATATAAAACTCAGTTGCAAACACCTCCGGCCCCACCTGCAGAGGCAATGTGATCGATCCAAAGACTGTTCTCCGCGTGCCGTCAAACGCTCTGACTACCAAATCACTGGGCGTACACAAAATTCCTCTAACATCCAGCTTCATCATCGCCTTCTTGGGCAGCACATTCAAAGACGATCCGGTGTCAACCAATACGTGTGACATTACTGATCCTCTACACTCGACAGATACGTGTAGCGCCATATTATGATCTCTTCCTTTCGGGGTCAAGTCAAAGTCAGTAAAGCCCAAGCTGTGGCCTGCGTTCACATGTGCCAACACTCCTTCCAGTTGATTCACGGAGACGTCCTGGGGTACAAAAGAAGTATCCAGGACTTTCAGCAACGCATTTCTGTGAGCTTCCGAACACAACAGCAATGACAGGATAGATATTTTGGACGGCGTCTGCTGTAGATGCTCCACAATCTTGTAATCACTTTTCCGGATCAAGCGCATGAACTCTTCTACATCTTTCGACGTCGATTCTTTGTCACTTGCTTGCACCGGGACATTCTCAACCGCCTTCCCTTTTCCTTTCGCTAGTCTTTCGGCCTCCACTTCAGGGGATATAAAGATCCTACCACTCCTTGTCATACCTCCTGAACCAGCAACATTATCCACAGTCTCAGCTGGCTGCTTGCTAACATCAATCTTTATCCCGTCACAATACACCTCCAACCCATATGAACATGGGACTGCCTTCGTGTTCTCGTACGGAATCGGCCCGGCCTTAGTTATGGTGATCGGTGGTCGCTGAGCTGGTGCTGCGATAGTGATTGTCTTCCGAGGAATCGTTACAGTGGCCACATCATTCTGATCATCTGCTACTGCCCCCGCGGGCTCTTCAGTTGCTGCTTGGTCAAACTGCAATATGCCTTCATCAATTAAAGCCTGAACGCCCTTCTTCAAATCGTCACACCCCCCAGCTAGGGTCCAACAGTCTAAGCAATACTCGTCACATCCCGGGTAAACACCCCCTTGTAACAGTCGGCTCTTTATCTCGCTCAGCGGCGTCTTTAAATCATCGACATTCATAATCAGATTTAACCCTTCCTCAGTCAGAATGGCGTTAGCCCCGTGATTAGGCATGGGTTTCTGCACTATATTCGGACCTGCCGTTCCGAAATTGATAGTCTTATTGTCCAAAAGATCTTGCACCACGTGCTTAAAAGCATGGCAACCTTCTATATCGTGACCCGGAGCCCCAGAATGAAACTCACAGTGCCTGCTTGCATCGTAACCAAACGGGGGAGCTCCCGTTATCGGTGCCAGAGTTCTTTTCTCTACCAAGTTCAATCCCAACAATGTCTGCAACAAATCTGCATAGGTTGAGGGAGGCTTCTCAAACACTCTTCTTGGTTTACTACCCTGGAATCTTCGCTGAGCCTGCTGTGCCCCCTGCTGAGGCTGCTGCTGCTGTTGCATTGGCTGTTGATGAACCGGTTGTTGTTGCTGGAGTGGTTGCTGTTGATACGGGATAGTAACACTCGCCACCTGCTGCGGCTGATGATATTGGTTTCGACCCCTGCCTCGGCCTCGGCCTCGGCCTCCAAATACTGCGCTTGCCTCGCCCTGACGGCGCCCACCAAAAGCCTTCCTATTACTGCCAGCTGCAGTCGATTCCTCAACCTGGAATTTTCCTTGCTTAATGTTACGTTCAATCTTTTCTCCCATCAGAATCAAGTCTGAAAAACTGGCCAGAGACGTGTGAAACAGCATATCATGAAACAGACCTGTGAATGTGCCGACAAACATGTCATTCATTTCCTTATCTTCTACAGGAGGACGGACCCTGGCAGCCATATCGCGCCACCTTTGCGCGTACTCTTTAAAGCTCTCCCCCTTCTTCTGTGACAGTCCCGCCAACTGGACCCGATTGGGTGCCAAGTCGCTGTTATACTTGTAGTGAGCTACAAATGCCTCTGCTAATTGCTTCCATGTCTTGATATCAGTTGGCTCTAACCCCATGTACCATTCTAGGGAAGGACCCGACAGACTATCTTGAAAGAAATGCATTAGCATTCTTTCATCAGTTGAGTATGCAGACATCTTTCTGTAATAAGCTCGTACATGCACTTTTGGACATGTGTCCCCTTTATACTTATCAAACGCAGGAGCTTTGAATTTGATTGGCACCCTCAAACCAGGTACCAAACCCATTGTTGCCATGTCCAAACCCACAACACTTTGGTTTAGGACTCCCCTCATCTGCTCTTCCAGCATTCTGATCTTCTGGGAGTCATCCATCGGCCCTTCGAAACCTCCTCCGGAGAAAGCGTCCTCCTGCTGATCTTCTTGCCACATACCATTTCCAGCCCCATACCCATCATATCCATTATTACGCCCAGCTCTGATCGGATTCATCCCCGGACCTCGGCCTCTGTTGCCGTACCCTTGAACACCTCCAGCAGGGCCAAAAGCCATAAACCCTGCGCCGTTTCCATTCCCGAAACCTCCGTAACCCTGATTGGTCGCACCATAGCCATCCTGCCCAAAGCCTTGAGCATTAAAGCCATACTTCCCAGTGTTATCGAATCCCTGATCGTTGAACCCGAATCCAGTATTGACAAAGCCGTTGCCTCCCATATTATCTCCCAAATTGACATCACCCAGCCCAACGTTATGGACAGCAGTCTCGTTCCCAACTCCGACGTTACCATTCACAGCAGCGGTAGCATTGTTGACATTAGCAGCAGGTATATTGACTACAGGTGGAGCCACTGGCGTGGGAGTGCCGCCTCCATGAACAGTATCGACCCGTACGGACTGATGATCCTCATTACCGTGACCAGCATTTCGGGCCAACAGAGGCTGGACCATGGCCTGCAAATTCTCCTGACCCTTTGCAATAGCTTCCATGGTCTGCATAAAGAGAGCGAGCTTCTCGCGCACATCCTGCATCTCGTTCTGCATTTGATCCATGATTCTTCGACAGTTGGTGCGGGTAGAATAGCGGTGCGGGTGCTGATCTGCAATCCTGAAAAGTACCCGGTACAGAGCAAGAAATAAGACACCATCCAAAGGTTACCTGTAATGCAATATGAATATGAATGCAATGCAATGCGTGCCTGTGCATTGGGGAATATTCATCCCCCGATTCTAGTGTGAAGGTGCCAGTGCAGTGACAGTGTTGACAATAGGAATATCGGAGCTGAATCACAGAAAGCCTCATATATTGCAGGGAAAATCAATAAGCCCAGAGTACAATATCACTGAGAGTACAATAAGAAGGCATGACCTCAACCAACAATCCTGGTGATGGTCAGCACTATGCAAATAAAGCATACAAATTACTACATGAAATGATCAAGTCCTCCCGAAAGTCTGGTATTCTTCTATCAACTTCTTGGTCTCTGGGTGACCTGGTCGGGTGAGCAGTCCTTCTACCAACTGGTTTCTTCTCTTAAGAACACGACGCACGTCTCCAGCAGTTTCTTCCCATGTCGCTTCCCCGAAGCAATCTTCTAGCTTCCGCTTTTGAGACACAGCTTCATCTCTGCATTTGATTGCCTTGTTCAGTGCACTCTGGACACTATACCGGGTCATCACTTCTTCCTCACACTTCTTGATGCTAGACTTCAACTTCTCTTCGAGGTCGGAGATTTGCTGCTTCAGCTTATCTTCCCTCTTCTTATTGTTGGTGAGTGTAGCATTCCAAGTCTTATTGCAAGAGGAGATTTCTCGGTGTGCTGCGTCGAGCGCCTTCTTTTTGGATTCCAGCATGTCATGGGAGCTTCTGAACTCTTGCCCCAGACGTTCGCGCTTTTTCCTCTCCTCAGTCAACTCAGCCCCTAACTTGTTTAACATCTCAATCTGTTGTTGGAAAGCATGAACGACCTTGTTTTTCTCACTGCGTATCTGGGCTAGCTCCTGCTCTAACCCTTCATTGATCTTCAACAAGGCTTCTTTTTCTCTCACAACCTGCTCGTAGGCTTCCCTAGAAACAGTATTGGGCTCTGCTACCGGAATAGGAACAAGAATTGGTGCATCTGGAAATGGCATCCCCAACTGACTGGCTCTCTCCTGAATCCAAACTCTATAAGGTGCATAGGCCTGACAGTCATTCTTTCCTAACAACGACTTCCCTCTTCGGATAATACGCGTCCAGGCATGCTGCAGCTTGGCTAGTAACTCCCCCCTCACGTCACCGGTGAAGTACAGAGATTCCTGTACTTCTTCCTCCTTTGGTGGGTTCTTCAACGCATATCCGAATTGGCGAATGAACAGAGAAGGGTTGTAATTGATACACCCTTTTCTTCCTATCAGCGGAACATTAGGGTAACCAGAACAACTGAAGATGAGCTCGGATCCCAGCAGATCTCTGTCAAACCAATCAACGTCTTCGGAAGTTAACCTCATCATATGCTCTGGCCAGTCGGGCGTAATTGCGTTATCCATGAAAGGTCCCCTCGATGGAAAATGGCTCTTGAACCACATATACAGCAAAGGTACGCAACAGGAGACATTCTTGCCTCTCCTGTTTTCATTCCTGTAGTGCATCGAATGGTAAAAGTCCCCGATCAGTGTTGGTACTGGGTTACTGGCAGCAAATAGATGAAATGCATCCATGTCCACGAAGTTTGGGAAATTAGGGAACAACACTATCCCATAAATGCAGAGGGCCAAAATAGCGTTAAAGACCACCCAACACCCATTCTTGGCATACTCTTGAGCCTTACCAACCAGAAACTGAAGAGAAAAACCCGGAACCCCTCGCCACGCAGTCATCAACAAGTCAGAAGCATTCATATGCAGGGCCTTGGCTAAATCCTCCAAATTGGGCTCAGCGGCTGAGTGAATAAAAGGAACTGCATTCTGAACTGGCAGCTCAGTAAACTCTACATACTCCTCCATGGTGGGCCCCAAGATAAAGTCCGCAAACGTGAAGCATCTCAAAGCCGGGTCATAGAATTGCATTAATGTGTACAGTCCATTCAATTCATCCTCAGTAGACCTGCGCACTAAACCCAACAACCGTCCGTAACTCTGCCTGAAGCTTCTACGGACATCCTCATTTGCAAGAGAAATCAGACCCAGGAGTGGCGTAATATCGGGGACAGGTAGCTTATACGCAACGGTCATCCTCAAACCAGCCATGATCAAATACTCGGGAGTCCAGAAACTAGAACCGGGGGAATGCAAATGCACCTGCAGCACAGACACACGTTAGTGGGATGCAATGATAATGAGTATGCAAACAATGCAATGCAAATAACATGCAACAGGGACCAACTGCCATAGCTGAACGGCCTGAACCATATCACAAAGTCTCAGATAGACTCTTTAGAAGTCCTCAAACCCTGGTCCTAGATAGACCTAAAACAAAGCTCCAATATTGGCCTCTGATAGACCCCATAATCACAACCTGAATGGTCTCTGGCAGACCTCAAATCATATATCCCCTTGGTCTCTACAGACCTCAGAATACATCTCCAAATAGTCTCTGGCAGACCTTAGAACCCTCCATAAATATCCAGGACCCTGATCAAGAAACAAACCGGTGGTCTGAAGGTCTAGTTACCTACATAACCCTGAATCCCCTCACAGGTGGGTGGCCCTATAACTGGCACAAGGTACGGCATCCTATGCGGTCGTCGGCGTCACAGACTTTCAGGGTTGAGGATACGATTCCCAGAAGGAGTGGCATCATCAATTCCTGAAGAGGCCTCACTTAGCCAACTTCCAAATGATCGGTCCCCAGAGTCGACAATCCAACTAACCAGCAACCCAAGCCACCCAAAGGGCAGGACAGGAGGCCAACCAGAAGAACCTCGTCTGAGTGTAGATTTCGCGGGACACTAGGACATGCAAAGCACGTGCGCGCCCACTAATCTCTACTCTAAGTCTAAGGTGCACTCAAGCCCAGGTCCGGCTTCTCACTCAATATCAGAACACCCGTCACACCCCAGATACAGCAACAATAGTCAATACATATATAATGCTGAAAATACAAGGTTAGAAATATAAAATAACTCCATACAAAATCCTCGACGGGAAAACAAGCGTTAGGATTGACTCTCTTAAGGGACGTTGGATCCCAAATGCATAAGAACTATCGCAGTCCTTAGCAGCCAGGGGACGCTGGATCCCCAGCAGAGTCGCCAGCTGTCGCTACTGCGAAAATCGGCGCCGGCTGACAGAAGAGTCGCCACCGTGCGTTATTTATCCCACGGGGGGGAAAGGAAACGCTCAGAGTAAACCTCGCACAACACGGGAAAGGTATGGTCGTCGCAACCAAAACCTGGATTCGGGAGTCGGTTACGCAAGGGGAAGGTATTAGCACCCCTCACGTCCGTCGTACTCAACGGGATCCACGCTTGGTTTCGGGTATGGATTGTTACTCTATCTAAACTATAGGTCAAGGGGTTAAAAAGAAAATAAAAAGGAAATAAAAATGACTCGGCAAAGTATCGCACTTTATGCCTACGTATTCCCGTCTAGAACGAGAAATCAGAGTCAACGTAGTTCGCCTATCTACGGGAAAGGAGGGGAAGGTTGCTCGCTAGGATATCGCATCCTATGCCTACGTACTTCCACACAGCATGGAAGATCAGAGCAAACGTAGTTCGGGCCACGTACGACACCAGTCTGTTTTGATTGTTTTTATTCCTTCTGAAAAAGGGTTTTTCTGATTACCGGTCCAAGCGGACAAAAACTGACGTTTTGATGAGTTCACATTCTTTTACGGAAGAAGTGTCTTTTATTGTGTTTGAAATCTTTATGTGTTTTTCTGTTTGTTTTGAGAAAGAAAGAGACAGAACTCTAACCTACGGTTGCGAAGGGAAATAAACTAACCTAATATTATCATGCATGGGTTAAGACCTAGTGTCTATCATGCTCCTCTCTTGCACAGAGAGAAACAGAGATCCTAAGGGATAAACGGAAACAGAAACAATATCAGATATATACAGTAAAGCAGTAAAATGCATGGATGCAGCAATACAAGCGAGGCAAGGGAGTCCCACTCAACCTCGAACCTAGAAAACAATAGGCAAAAGTGAACAGACTTCACTTTCAACCCAACAAGGGTAAACAGCAAACAATACAATCAGGAAAACCAATCAATACATCAGAAATGAAATACAACAGCAAAAGCAACAACATCAATAGCTCTAAATCAGCCTCTGGCTTCAAGTAATCTCCAATCAGTTACAGGCTTCAACAAGCATTAATCTCCATCTTCATGATCTTCAGGCAAGGGCTTTTGATCATCAGTCTTCTATCTGCAAGGGCTTTTCTTCAAGCTCAAACCTCCAGGATGAGGGATCAGTCACAAGAGTGGATTGGGTGTTAAACAATTAGTTGACTACCAATGGTGGTAAACCAACTGCTTCTAACACAAAAGACATTTTCTCTCAAGAGTTCTATCTCTCAGACACTATCACCAAGCCTTCCAAAGGAAGGGGGTGAGTATCTTAGAGAGACTCTGAATCATAGAGAAGAATGGATGCAGACAAGGCAATCCATGTTTGAAGAACAAACTTTCTAATCTAGAGCTCTGCCTAGCTCCTAAACCCTAGTCTCCTCAGCATCTGCTAGCAAGAATCTCCTCCTCAACTCTGGCAATTGATCTTCAATCTCTGGATCTTCAATGGCTTTCATCTCCTCAAGTCTTCAGCTCCCCCAAGTCCCCAGACAATCCCAATACCCACACAAGCAAGCAATAATCCCCAGAGGGCACACCACACCAGTCAATCAGACATACAGTATATTAATAGGAGTAGGGGAACCCTGACTTTTTCTAAGGGATCTAATAACTACCCATAGCCCCTATAGTCCCATAACTAAACTAGGCAAGCCCTAAGTCCTAAGGGAAAAGAATCAAATCTCCTAAGTCATCACCTAAAACCCTAATTTTGTCCATGTTGTTCACACTTACACTAAGCACCTAAATTTAATTTCTAAAAATGGGAACTAAATTGAATCTACAAGTTTAATGTCTAACCTAAACAACCTAAAAAGAATGGGCAAAAAATATTGAAGCAATTAATAGAACAAAAATTAACAAAATTATGTATGAAATGAAATTATGTAAAATGTTATTTATTTAGAAAATATGGAAAAAATATCAAATAAAAAATAAAATGCCATTTTTATTTTTTATAATTTTCTTGACATCCCAAAGAAAAATATGCAAAAAGAATGAATTAAAAATGATGATTTTTCTATTTATTATGAATTTTTAAAAATGAATGAAAAATGAAAAGAAAATATAAAGAAAATATAAAGAAATAGTTGAAGGGGGTGAGAATAGCAAGGAAAACACGTTTAGCGCATTGGGCCTACTAAATTGGGGGGTGCGAATAGCTGTCTGAGCCCAATCCCCCCAATAAGTGAAACGGTGCGTTTTAACTTTTGAAACTTCCCACCAAAACTCAGGTTAAATGTGGACCGTCCGATCCGTGGTCAAGTCAAACCTCCTCCCCAGATCTAAGGGCGTACGAGTTGTCTTCTTCCTCCATCCGTCTAGGGTTTCAGCCATGAGCTCCATGCACAAAAATTCCATCCAATCTTTCTCCATGCTCTCTTGATGAAAATGAACAATTCTAAGCCCTAAAATAATCTATAAAACCCAAGGAATCCATGCCTAGTCCTAGTTTTCTCTAATTCTCTTTGTAGACTCCAAACAGAGGGCACGAAACTCAGGGTATACCATGCTTGCCTGATGTCAACTTTGCCAGAATTCAAACCTGATGATCCACAGATAATCTACATACTTTCCTCATTATTCTATGCCTCATTACATTGATTATAGTCCAGTACACAGCTTATTCTTGAAGCTAACAGAAATGGCAACCTGTCATGGATCTCCACAAAACTATCCCTAAACTTCAAGAATCATTCCCCTAGGGTCTCTAAACACTCCTATCCTAACCACATGCTCTATAACAGCCTGAGTAGTGAGATTCGAAGAAGTTTACATACCTTGCAATTGGTGATGGCAATGGTAGTTAGACTCCAATTCAACCTTTGACACTTGCTGAAAATGATCTCTAATGAATGTGTATGCTTCTGTTTGCAGTGATTCGTGCTTAATCCTTGTGAATTACTCTATTCCATTCTTCATGCAAATTGGAGTTTCAACTTGAATCTCTTTAAACAGCCACGAATTCTATCCAAGTTCTTGTGCCAATTACTCCATGATGATGGTGGACGATGATGATAATAGAAATCAGAATGATGGAGGAAGTTTTAATGGATTTTTGATGAAAATGCAACTTGGAGTGAAGAAGATAATTGGTACAATTCTTGATCAATTCAACCACTTCTTGATGTGAATCCTAGTGTTTGAATGATGATGATGAAGATTCAATCCAAAGATGTGAGAGTTTTGAGAGATTTGTGAGAGTTTGAGTAGCTTATGCAAGAATGGGAAAATGAATGAAAATGGAGGTTTTGAACAAATGGGAGCACCAACCCTTGCATGAACCAACTTGTATGAATATATAGGTTGCATTAGAACCTCCTAGAAACTTGGAGAAGTTTCCCTTGCACTTTTCCCTTTCAATTTGGTTTATGTAACTTTCAATTCAAGCAACCATTAATAACTCTCAAATTATGAACTAAACTCAAAATTCCACTTTAGCCAATGTCTTTAAAATGCCTTTTCCATTCAAAATGACCTATAATTTTGCATCATTTGGCCAAGATATGAAAAATCTCATTTTTTAAGCCATTTTTCTTCATTAAATTCACCAATTTTGAAACCTTGTGCTATGGACATTTCCAATCTCTCATGGTCACCTTTCTAGACTCAAAATGTCATTTGGAGCAAGTTTGATGTTGTGAGTTTGTCCATTTGAGGCCTCCTTGTATGAGTTTAGGACATAGGTTAAAATGACCTGTAATTCACAAATGACCAAAATACCCTTTGCTTGCCAAGACCATAAGTTGAGTTCCACACATAAGATGAAGGCATACTATACCATTCTAGCAAGCTAAGACAATGAGGAACAATTCTTATGTTTACCAGAAATTCATTTGAAATCTCCTTGAGGGGTAAAAGTTGCTTGGAAGTCAAGTCACTTTCACAGACAAAATTTCAGATACCTCAGATGACCTGTAACTTGCAAGGACCATAACTTGAGTTCTATAAATCTCCTTGATGTCTTCCACCACTCAAATTAAAGGTCTTGAGATCCTATACAAGTTCCATATTGACCAAGAAGCCATTTGAAGCTTTCATTTTGACTTATCTTGCTTGGAAATTTGACCTAAACTAGGGGATTTTACATAGAAACCCTAATTTAGAAACCCCTCTTCTCCTTGATTTCTCTTGATTTCTTCTTAGCATGACAACATATCCTCATTCTTCATGTCAAATGATGAACCCCACATCTCTCCAATAGCCCTTAATGCCTTTAAATCAATCAATTGACCTAGGGTTGACCCAGATGAAACCCTAGTTGACTGTCTTCAACTGCAATTCTTGTGACTTCACCAATGTCTTGTCTCCTTCTCCAAATGAATTTCTAAGTCCTCCAAGATGTCTAGATACTCCCCATACTCTCAATTCACAACTCATAATTCCCTTGTTGATCCTCAGACACCCTTAGTTAGGAGATATACTCAGTGCTTGATCCACTGAATTCCCTGCTTTCAAATTCTTTCTTGATGACTTGAATGAGATTGAATTAGGATAATAACCTCTTGATAGGCTTCCAGAGATGAGAATAATGATTGGTTCCCTGTTGAATGACTTGTTATGCTTATGCTATGCAGATGAGTAACCTATGTACATAACTCTATATGCAAATGCTAATGGTATTGAAACATAAACCAAGTGAATAAGGTTGGGCAAATTTTTAGGGTGCAACACATGGGTCTCCATCTTATTGGCAGACTTCTGATGATCTTCTTGACATGGTCAGAAGTAGAGTAGCCTTTATCCAGAACCTTCAACCCAACAGTTAGGATATGAAATCTTGAGAACATTGTTTCCACAGATTCAGACTCCTCCATTTTGAAGGCTTCATACTTCTGGATGAGGGCCAGAGCCTTGGTCTTCTTTACTTGGGAGTTTCCTTCATGAGTCATCTTCAAAGATTCAAACATATCAAATGCAGTATCTCTGTTTGTTATTTTCTCATACTCAGTATGAGATATTGCATTTAACAGGATGGTTCTTGATTTGTGGTGGTTTCTAAACTCCTTTTTCTGTTGATCAGACATAGATTTTCTGTCAACCTTTTTCCCTTAATCATTGGTAGGATGAATGTAACCATCAGTTACCAAATCCCACAAATCAGCATCATAGCCTAGAAAGAAGCTTTCTATTCTATCTTTCCAGTAGTTAAACTTCTCACCATCAAACATGGGAGGTTTGGTGCTGATTCTGTCTTTATCATCGTATCTGTTGTTGTATGAAGTTGAAGTAGAAGCTTCAGCAGCCATGATGAATAAAGAACAAGATATTAGGAGTTTTTCTCAACTGGATCTTTTCTGTCACGGTTAAGTGAGAGCACTAACAGAACCGGAGCTCTGATACCAACTGAAGGTGAGAAAAACACTTAGAAGGGGGGGGGTTGAATAAGGGTTTTAAAACACTTTGGAAGATAAAAAATAACACAGTATTTTTATCCTGGTTCGTTTGAACTCAAACTAATCCAGTCCACCCTACCCAGGTGATTTGCCTTTCTAAACATCGACTTAATCCACTATATCAAACCTTATTACAGTGTAAACCACTAAGACAACTATCTTAGTCTTCTCAAGAAAATCTGACCATAACTTGGTCTTCTCAAGGAAATATTTTACAAAGATAAACTAACAATTTGTGTTAAAAGTTTTGCTTCTAGCAAGCTATATCACAACAGTGATGTTTACACAAAGTTAAGAACAAAAATGAAAACTGTTAAGCTTTGAAGAATATTCGAATGAGAGCTTGTAAGTTGGTTTTCTTTCAAATGATTCGTCAATATTGGAAAGATGTTGAAGCTTGTTTAAATACTACTTCAAGTCTTTATCTCAAAGACTGTGCATGCTGTATGTTCTGCTGCTTCTGTTGCCTTTTAGTCCTCTAATGACTTTTCCTTTCCAGGAAGAGGAATGTTCAGACATGTGCTTTGTGTCTGAATTCTTGTGTCATGCATAAATGAGGAATAGTGTCGTTGGAGCAGACGTTGGGATTAGCAACGAATATTTTCTTTGAGTTGGCATCTTTTCAACTGAATAAACTAACATCAGATCCTCTGATGTAGTTCCTTATTCTTCAGATCAGAGTCTTGCAGCAATAGTGCTTTAAGCGTGAATGTTACAAACAACGCGTAGTTGAATATCAGAGCCTCTGTACCTGCAACGTGAAGTATCTTCAGAGTCTTCTGAAACAATGTTGTACGCTCTTTACTCAAATTCTTCTTAGTATCACTCAGAGTCATCTGTAGCAGATCAGAGTCTCTTCAAGCAGCGCTCAGAGTCTTCTGAAATGTTGCTTCTGACGCTCAGAGTCTTAACGTTCTTTTCACTTGCAGATGTAGTTTTTGCTTCCAGATGAATATATAATTTAAGATCTGAAACAAAATTACTTAAACAAAATTAGAGTATATATTTCCTTTATGCAAAATTTTATTTATGTTATCATCAAAATAATGAGATATATTAAACACCAATCTGTGTTCTAACAAGCTTTTCCTTTCAAGGTGAACTGTCCTAGAGATCATACTTGGGCAAGTTGAATTACACTGGGGCAGTTACCCAACCAGTTTCATTCTCGTCAGCAAGAGTCTGAGTGTCGGGGAATCATGCCATCACTTCATCACATAGCCGAAACCTGTTACCTGTCAAAACTGTGTAACTGAAATCATTTCCAAAGCCCAGTTCTTGTCGGGTCGACCCTTCAGTAAATACCAGTTATTACCTGGTACCTGTAAGCTTTTAAACCAGTCCTCGTCTGGTCACCCTTTTCGGTAGCCTATTGTTTAACCAGTCCTCGTCTGGAAAACACAGTTTCAAAGTCCAGTTCTTGTCTGGAAAACCAGAAATCAGTTCCCGTCTGGTAGTCAGTTCTCGTCTGGCCCGTTTCAGAACCCAGTTCCCGTCTGGTAGTCAGTTCTCGCCTGACCTTGTTTTTCAGAACCCAGTTCTCGCTTGACCTTGTTTTTCAGAACCCAGTTCTTGCCTAGTAGTCAGTTCTCGCCTGACCTTGTTTTTCAGAACCCAGTTCTCGCCTGGTAGTCAGTTCTCGCCTGACCTTGTTTTTCAGAACCCAGTTCTCGCCTGGTAGACAGTTCTCGCCTGACCTTGTTGTTCAGAACCCAGTTCTCGTCTGGTAGTCAGTTCTCGTCTGACCTGATTTGTAGAACCCAGTTCCCGTCTAGTAGTCAGTTCTTTTCTGACCCGTTTTTATTGAACCCAGTTCTCACCTGGTAGTCAGTTTTCGCCTGACCCGTTTTTGTAGAACCCAGTTCTCGTCTGACCTATTTTTGGAATTCCATTCTCGCCTGGTTGTCAGTTCTCGCCTGACCTATCTAATTCAAATCTAAGGCTTGTTTTTCCCCAGCAAAAGTCCAATCATATTTGGCATATCCTATCTTTCCCCGACAAGGGTCTATTCCTACCGGTTGAGTGTGCGGTTGAATGTGTACACGTATCCCCAGCAGAATATTTGTATGCACTCATGCCTCGGCAGTTCAAGATTGGCTTATTCGGCAGAGTAAGTCATCCCCGGGGGGTTGAGATTGATATACCCCATGCAGGTCAGGTAAGGCGCCCGTATCTCCAGCAGATTGTAGGTACGCACTTACTTCCCAGCAAGTCGAGACTGGATTTCTTTCCACCAGGCAAGTTTGGAACTCTTCCCAGTGGCGGAGTAAGGTCATAATTTTGTTTTCTCCACAGAGTCCAGATTTGTGACTTTGTACCTACTCAGAGCTTAAAGTGGCGATTTCGTCCCCGAGCAGAGGTCGAGGTTATTTTCCCTCTCGCTTAATTCCCCAGAGAAGTCAGCAGAGTAATTATTTCTTCCCCACAGATTAGGGTTGATTTCTATTCTCTATCCTCAGCGGAGAGAGTTTGGGATATTTCCTTGATAAATCTTGTTTGGTTATCCCCATCTGAGTAATCCCCGGCAGGCTGGATTTTTTTGATCTTTAGCAGAGCGGAGTTGCTCCCATATGTGTGTCTTTTACCCTAGAAGGACTTCGGTGTTCTAGGAGGCCATTCAAGGTTGATTTCCCCGGTGAAGCGAAATTAATCTCAGTGGTTGATTGTTATCCCCTGTAGAGCCGTTGATTTCCCCGTTAGGTTGGATATTATCCCAGTTGGTTGGGTGTCTTTCCCCAGTCAGGTCGTCTATTCCCCAGAAGAGTTGTACTCTGGAAGGCCATTCAGGGCGTTTTCCTCAGCAGGTTTTAAGTTAATCCGTAGTGGAGTGGATTTTTGTTCTCGTCAAAACAGTGTTACCCCGGAAATTTCTGTTCCACGAGGCCATCTAGGGCTTGTTTTTCCCAGCTTAAGTCCAATCGTGCTTGGCACGTGTTACTTCTCCCCGACGGAGTTGGCTTTGTCTTTTCAGCATTTATTTTGCTGATTCGGTGTCGTTGCATTTTGCATTGTGCATAACATCCACCAAACGCGTAGCATTTCCATTTCGTATGGAGCATTACGCCATTTTCAAACATATGCATTTGAAACATATGCCAGGTTGTTATTTCTTGCTTTTAGGTGTATGTCCGGTAGACCGATGTTGTTGGCTCAAGCCTGTGCGGTATCCAGACCTCGGCTTCCTTCGGTTATTTCAGTTAGCCCGTGCGGTATCCAGACCCCGATTAATGAGTTTCTTTAACCTGTGTGGTATCTAGACCCCAGCTCACGCTGGTTTATTTTTATTAACCCGCGTGGTATCCAGACCCCGGTTAATGACTTTCTTGAGCATGTGTGGTATCCAGACCCCGACTCACATCGGATTGTTCCGTTAGCATGTGCGGTATCCAGACCCTGGCTGATGTTGGTTATTTCCTGAGCCCGTGTGGTATCCTGACCCCGGCTCCCACCAGTTCACTCGTTTTTCCTGTAGGGTATCCAGACCTTGACAAATTATAAAATCTTCTCTCGCCCGCGGGGTATCCAGACCCCGGCAAATGCTGATTTTGATGGATGCGTCCATTTTACCTTTGCCTCTCCAACAGAAGGTCTATCGTTTCGTTTTGGGGGTTGGCAAATTTCCAGTTTCTTTGGTATTGAACCGTCTTTTACCTTGAATGTTTGAAAGCCGTTCGCTTTTCATCCCTTCAGGTTCAAGTCGCTTGAATAGGGGCAGCTGTTGTACCCCAAAATTTGACCAACCATTTCTTGTACTTGGCTTATGTTTCATTTCATTTTTGCATAGCATAGAATTTGTTCTTGAGCCAGGGGATCAAGGTTTTCGTGTGGCTCAGGGTTTTCTTTGGTGCGAGGGACCAAACAACGAGCATCGGCTCCGACATCTATTTTGCCCAACGATCGAGCGGCCGATTTTATTTTATTTTGCAGGATATTTTCAGATCAAGAGGCAGCATTCATGCTATCTCAATCATTCTCATGGTTGTATATTCAAGAGCAAGTTTCAGAGGCTGAACAGGGCTTAGAACGGATGAAAACGGGTAAATATGCAGATTTCCCTCCAGAAGGCGCCAAAAATTCAAAATTTTAAGGTGTTAACCGATTAACCAATTGGTTAACCGATTAACCAATGAAAAATCAGGTCAAATTTGAATTTTTGAAGGTGTTAATCGATTAACCCATATGGTTAACCGATTAACCAAGGAAAAAATCAGCTCTGCACGTGAGTTTTCAATAGAGGTCACTTTGGGGTCCATTTTGATCACTTGATAAATTGATTTCACACCAAATGAAGGATCTAGAACCACTTTGAGTTTTGGTTAATTTTTAAATTAATTAAAGTTCCCTCCAAATTCCCTTTCCTAATCCCATTCCAATTTTCACAAACCACACTTCAAACCACATTTGGATCCTAACCAAGAGCATATTTAAATGATTTTCTCCAAACCTCACAAAAACACAATCCTCATAATTCCATTTCATTTTTAGAATTCAAACTCACTCTTTGAATTTTGCTCTCAACTTTTCCATCTCCCAAACTCCACTAAAGCTCTTCTCACCTTGAATTCTTTGGTTCTCCATTGGAATCATTGAATTCTAGAGTTAAAGCCTTCATCCTTCATCCTTATTGTCTCCAATTCTCCATTCAAATTTTGTGCTATTATGGATCTGAATTTTGAAGTTGATCTAAAGGAGCTTATTTGGATAATTCTTGCTTAATTTTGGTGGATCTTCATTTCTACTACAAGAACTCATTTGGATCTTGAAGAAATTCCATATTTCTTGCTTGGATCTGCTCATTTCAAGTGAATCAACATTCACCAAAGCAAATCTCCGCTTTGTAGGTTGGAAATTCTAGATTCGATTTTGTTTTTAAGCTTATTTGCATAATTATCATGTTGATCTTCATTTTTGATTGATTTTTTTGATTTTTGATCCATGTGATTTATGACCTTGCTGTTTGAATGTGTTTACATGTTGTTAGATCACTGTTTTCTGGTTTAATTTCGTGCATAATTGATTATGTGATCATCGGGATTATTGGAGAAGTGATTAATTGCTGAAAAGTGCTTTTGAGCTGCTGTTTTCTGCCTCTGGTACAGTGTTAATCGGTTAACCAGTTGCAGTGCAAACTGGTTAATCAATTAACCAGTGCAAAATTTCAAATTTTCAAACATTTTTAACTGGTTAATCGGTTAACCATATGTGTTAACCGATTAACACTGAACCAGAATGTCATGTTTGCTGTTTTTGAGCTTGTTTTGGGTATCATTTCACTTTGAATCTTCATGGATCAATATGATGCATTTGAGTGAGATGTTTTGGATATGGTGTCGTTGTTCTTGATTGTTCAACCATGATTCTTCGACATGTGTTGTTCGATTTCCACTTGAATGCACACTTTTGTAATTGTTGTTCAAAGTGATGAGTGTCCATCTTTTGCTTTGCATATTTTTGTTTGCATTTAAGAGGTTGAGATGTGCTTGCTTCCCCACACGTTTTTTCCTCCCTCTTTTTTCTTTGTGTTGCCTTTCATGTTTGCATCTATTTCTTCTTTCATCTTGTGATTGATTAATCTTGTGTTTACTTGGTTTTCTTTGCCATGATCCCTTAGGATTCCTGGAGTAGGAAAGACATTAAGTGTTCAATCCAAGCATGATAACATTAGGATACATTTTCCTTTTCAATCTCAATCATAGGAGCACATTTCATGATAACATTAGGGTTGAGTTAGTTTCCCCTTAGTTGTGTCTTCTCTTTTCTCATCTCAAAGCTTCTTCAAAACATGTAATAAAGGATAATGAATGTTGTACGCTACGAGCCTTAAGCATTTGGTAGATGATGATTGGGGGGCCCCCTCTCAATTGTCTAGAGTGTTTAGCATATGCACTTTGGGTGATATGCGACGCATTCGCTCCTAAGTCATAGTCTTTAGTGCAACATGAATTACAAATGCAATTCAATTTACTTCTTCATAAAAGACTCAAAAGCAAACATTAAACCTTTTTATCCTTCGAGATTAATTGAAAACCATTTTCAGAAAGAGTGTTGTTAACTCTTGGTTCTATCGCAAATAGGTAACGCCTAAGTCTGCAATGGTCGAGCAGCAATACACCTAACTGCTAGAACGAAGGTTTAACCCTACTCAGTTTAAACACTTGAACCAACCTGTGGTCGTGTTAACCCGAACTACGTTTGCTATGATTTCTCGTACCAGACGAGGATACGTAGGCACAAGACGACGACGTCTTGGCGAGAAACCTTCCCCCACCTTCACCCGTAGTTTTCTGAACTACGTTGACTCTGACTTTCCCATTGCACGAGGGAATATGTAGGCATAGAGCGGCGATGCTCTATCGATTCTCTTTTCTTTTCTTTTGTCCATGTGGCCTGTAGCTTAGATAAATTAACACCCTTTTAGATAGACAACAAGCGTGGATCCTGTCGAGTACGACAGACGTGAGGGGTGCTCATACCTTCCCCTTGCGTAACCGACTCCCGAACCCAAGATTTGGTTGCGATGACCTGTCTTCTTCCTTTTCCCGTAGGTTTTCTCTGATCGTTTCCTTTCCCTTTTCTGGGATAAATAACAAACGGTGGCGACTCTTCTGTCCTTGTCGACCCCTCTTCGCAGCGATGCGACAGTTTCTAACACTCGAGTACTTTCCAAAACATGGGCCAAACACAATCAACATGGCATTCAATGGATTGCAAGCATGTCGGGACAGAAATAGAAAGTTTCCAAAACAATTACATGACAGAAGAAGAAAAGAATTCAATTTATCATTATATTACCTCACAACGGGAAGGAGATAGCAGAAAAAACCATCGCAGTTTTAAGAGGGCAGTGCTCACAATATACAAAAACGAGGGAGAATTACCATTCAAAAAAGAAAACCCCACAGGTTTGAAATTCACACAAAAACATAATCAGAACCATGTTTAAGAACCACAAACAGCATCATCAAAATCATACAGAGAAAGAAGATTTGTGAAAAGAAAGTACCTATTCGAAGACCACGTCCGATACTTTATCTTCGTGGATTCTCTTCAAACCGTCTTCATTAAATCCTCTTGCACCGCCATTACGACCTCGCCGCATAGGAACGCACCTATGTTGACCTCTCTTTCATTATTTGTCTCTCGCTTTCCTTTTGTCTTTCATTGTTGTTTACAGTGTTGGCGTGCGATTTCGACGACACGAAGGAGAGGACTTGCGTAATTCTGGGAAGGACAAAGATGATTCAAAATCGTTAGAGTTTGGCTGAGACTCCATAAAGGAAAGGCCGACGTTTGATTTTTGCGATAAAGAAGAGAGTACGGGGAAGATGGTGAGGTTGGCGGAGGATTGGAAAAGATATTGGGCTTAGGGTTTTTCTTCTCCCTTTCATAGCGGACGAAGATGCGAATGGGCTTTGCGCCCGCCTTTAAGCCCATTTTCTTTTTCTATTTAAATCTGAATGAAATGTAATGACTTCATTTTAAAATTCAAGTTTTTTATAATTTTGTTTTAAAAGATCAATTTAATTATAACTTTGTTTTGAAATGCTTATTTAATTGTTAAGTTTGATTTAAAAAGTCAATTATATTTCTAACTTGAGAATTAAATTATAATCGTTGTTGATTTCGATTTTAGGATTTAACTATAGTTTTAATTTGAAATCTAATTATAATCATTAATAATTTTGATTCAATCATAATTTTTAAATTCGAATTTCAATTATTGTTGACTTTGATCTAAAATTCAATTATAATTTTACTTTTGAAACTTTGATTTATAACTTAAAAATCCAATTTTTTAATTGCTATAAATCCTTTTATAAAAAAAATTTCAACTAATTTTTTTTATTCAATACCTTGATTTAAAAAAAATCTTCAATTATTATTATATTTCTAAGTGGAATTAGGATTGGCATTAATTTTGATTTAAAATAAAATAATTGTATAGTCAACTGTAATTGTTATGATATCTGGATTTGGTAAGTGCGACGTTTGAGTAATTTCAATTAAGTCAAGATTCCTGGGACAACGGACTTTAATTTTAAGCAGGATTAATTCATAGTTTGTATTGATTACGCTGCCATCATGATGTGTATCCTGTTCTGTTTCTTCTCCTTGATATTATTTTGTATGTATGTTTAATGGAAGAACCCGTGTTTGACTTCCTTAAGTTGTACATGTTGCATCTCATTTGCATCATTATTCCCCCGCTTGATCCTTGAGTTTTCAAGTCGATCAGTTTAGGATTTAGTCCTTACACTTTAAGATAGGACCAGTTTCTCTTGAGTATTTCAACTTAGACAAAACCTTATATACGATTCAATCAATTCTCCCCACAAGAGAATTAGACGTGATTCATCTTGACATTCAAGATATAACTCTCCTGCCCTATAATAACATTGAGAGATGTAGAATCTTTTTCGCTTGAGAGAGGTATGTGGCATGCTCGTTGATAAATCCGAGTTCTGAGCCCTTCTCTCAATGTGATGCAAAAAGCATCTCCTACAAGTTGTGGTGGTTAAGTGGAGTGTTCTACCTTAAGATGACGATTCTTCTATTCTCCTAGAACCAATCAACAAACATTATCCCCCTGGAACATTGGCCAACAGTTAATGGTTCCTCGGTCCCTTATAGGGGAACTACGAATACTCTAATTCCATTCCCGTCAGGATACGTAGGCACAAGATGCGATTTCTTGGTGAGTATACTTAGAAAAAAAACCCAGGTCTCTTACCCTTATTAAACAATAATAACACGATAAAACAAGAGGTTCCTATAGATTACTACAGATTCTTAGGATGCTAGTACCTTCCGTAAGTTTAACCGACCCCCGAACCTTAGATTCTCTAGCTTTGCATTTGCATTGCATCTTGTGGGTAATTCGATATTTTCCCTTCCTTTAGATAAATTAAAGACCGGTGGTGAACAATGAATTAAGATTCAAGTTAACTCAATAATTTGATATCCAATTCTCACCGCGACACTATGATCCAATTATTATAAGAAGATTTTCCTCAAAAGGGCACAACACAGATTATCATACAGTCAACAAGTTAAGACAAAAATTCCAAAAATAAATAGTTATTCCTAACCTTATACAAGGTATTCAAGAACATAGTAGAAGGGTTTAAGGTTACACTTATGCCCAGAATCACACAAACAACAATCACAGATACGGAATTTTGGAGAAAGGAGATAAGAGGATTATGACCCCTCACTATCCTATTGTCTAAACACTCATATGTAAATAGTTTTCCCATTACCTAGAAATTGCTTGATAGCTGAACTCTCTTGCCCTTTGGATGCAGCGCTCTCTTCCTTCCAATAATTGCTTTAGCATTCTTACTCTTTTCGAATTTTTCTCAATTTCACAATCTAACAAAACTTTCCCTTATAAGATCTATTTATTTTACCATAATATTTCACTTACTCTTATCACCCCTCAACCCTCTTCACACCCTCCATAATATTACTGCTTTGAGTGGATTTTAATTCAATGGATGTTAAACCATTGACTCCATTTTTTTCACCAAACTCAGTACCTCTAGAACTTGAGTCTAGGTTGTAGGATCTTCTTCCATCAAATATGGTAAACAACCTTTGATAAGCAACATGGAAGATTCATTTGCTCCTTTCTTCGATATCTGCAACAAGCACATTTAAATAATGATACTCATATATCTATGAGTCCATACATGTTGGTCCATACATGCTTTCCTTTGCCTTATGCCTCAATCTGATAGTAGTACCATGATTCATTCCAGAGTATTAGTCTAGGATGAGTCATAATATGAACAAGATCTTGTTCTTAGCAGAATCATTGATTTCATTGTCTTAGATTAAATCTTTTGACTTTGAAATTTTTGACAAGCATAGAACTAGATAGTGTTAGCTATCATAGATTGACATAAAAAAAATTAAAATACTGTCATATAATTGCTGGCAGAATACAAAGAAGAATTGAAGGTTTCTTATAGAATTATCCTTTAACATAAATTCCATGATGACCCTCAATCAAGGAGTAATGAAGTCACTTAAGATATGAACTTAAAGATCAGACTCCTTATAATCAAATATTGAAGCAAGATATATTTGACATATTCTCTTTCTCTTCAATACTTGATTTTTATTCCAGGATTCATATGATTCTTCAAAAGCAGTAATGACCAGTAGAGCCAAATTACTCTTTCTTCTGAATCCTGCACTAATGTCAACTTCAAATGAATATGCAGTGAAGATCTCTGACATTAGGTTCTGGTAGTGTTTCTCTTTGTTCTTGGATTTGGGAAATCAGTTGAAATACGAATATCTCAGAAGCTTATGAAGTTAATCTTCTAACAATAGATGTCACTTTCCATTCAGCCAGTTAAAGGAATCTTCTGATTATGAATGTTAATTCCTCATCAATAGACATTCCATAGGAAGTATCCTTCAAAAGGCTTTAGGAAAGATGATATGTTAGATAGCTTTCATCATCTAATTTCATTCATTTTCTTTTGAGATTGCAAGATAAACCTACAAGGTATAATATACTCAAGTTGTATGACTTAATGAATAATTGTGACTTCATGTTTGAATTCAAAACAATCTTCTCAGAATTTTCTTAGAAAGATTAGATGAAGTGTAACTGTACAAGCCTCATAACTGATTCCCACAAATCTGAGCACAAGGATTCAAAGATAGTATGAGCATTAGACGTATCAGTGATGTTGATATACTCAGGATCGAGATAGAGCACCTATCTAATGCATCTACCTCTGGAGATATTTTCAATAAGCCTTTTATGAGCTGGTGAGAGAGACTTTCAAACTTTGATCATCCCTACACCATCAATTTCTATAGTAATACATTTTTTAAGGATATTCTATATACCTTCACAAACCCTTTATCAAGTCCAATGAATTAAAAATATAATTAACTTTTCCATCATTTAAATTCATTGGAGTCACCCTTTGAATATGGTAGGAAAAACAATGTAATATTTTTCATGTGGAACTTGATTCCTTCTTGAAGGAAAGTCTTTAACAGACATACTTTTGTCATTGGATTATTATCTGCACCAATGTTAAGTGTTATGTACAGACCATGCTTTGATACCAATTGAATGTGAGAAAAGTACACAAGGGGGGGGGGGGTTGAATTGTGTTTTCCATTTTCTTAATTTGTGACTGATCAGACTTTAGAATCTAAACTGGTGTTCAGATTCTGGTTATACTTAGCAACAAAATGTTAATAGAAGCAAATAAATAATAACAGAAGACATAAAGATTTGTACTGGTTCCTCCCAAATGGTAGTAGTTCAGTCCCCTTGATTCACAAGAGATTTTCACTATAATCAAATCATGATTACAATTGTTTATGCATTCTGCATAAGACTTTTAAAATGCTCAGGCCCTAAGTCTGAGACTTCTTGCTTAAACCCTTAAGCCTCAAGACTTCCTTGCTTAAGTCCTACATACCCAAGACTTCCTTGCTTAGACCCTCAACCTAATACTTTACTTGATACAAATATCAGAGGTACAGGGAAATCACCATAACAAAAACTTAAAGCTCTTAAGATTTATAAGATATTCAATGTTTAATAAATATTAAGGCATTTACAATTACAACTTACAACAGATATTCTGCATACTCGATTGTGTTGATAATCAGTGATCTTGTTACTCCTCCATCAGGTTGACCCTTGTTAAAGATTCAATTTGAACTTCAGCTACTTATATAACATTTGCAGAAGACTAGCCGTTGGAGAGATAACTTGATCAAGTGTATTTACCTTCTCCATAGCACAAGAGACGTTAAAGATAGATACACCAAAAAATCTTGATCCATTTTGTAACGTGTTTAACCATTGAGTCTTCAAAGAGATCCTGTACTATAGAGTCGTTGAGAGTAGATATCCATAAAGCATGCCAACTTTTCTTGAGCCTTGGGAATTAATACTCTACCTGACAAACTGATTTGACAATGCAACTTGCTTTTTGCAGTACGGATAACTTCAGCTTTATCACTAACTCTGAATGATCACCATAAGCCAATTTACATTCACCAAGTGTAGAGACAATTATGCTGCTTCTTCTGATGCTAATACCTTCAGCTTTAGAGTCTACGTCAGACATCACTTAGAGAGTATTTTTCAGATTCTACAGCACCAGAAGCTAGCAATTCAGCCTCTCTCAAGTGTTCCCTTGTAAACCATATTATGAATATATATCTATAAGTATTAGAACTTGCATACATGAACACACACATCAAATGTACCATTTTTTTTAATACTTTGTCATCAGCAAAACCCAAAAAGTATATGTCATGAACAAATATTGTTCTAATAGAAGGATTATAATTTAACAATCACTTTCTTTATTTAATCAAACCTTCACTTATTGCATTTAGTTATGTGTTGTTGACAATATCAACTTTTTATCAACTATTATTTTGTTACCTTGGTCATGTTAGTTATTAAACAAGAATACTTACAAAGTTCAATCTAAACCTCTTTCACTCCTTATGGGTGAGATATCCTTACTAATATCACTTGCTGCAATTAAACATACATGTATACTTGCATGTGACACTATAATTGTTTTTATGCATGACACCCAAGCACAACACTTTCACCAGACTCATACCAACATAAAGGTGTCCTACACCTCTTACCATATAAAGCCTCGAAGGGTGACATTGTTGTGTATAAAATCAAAGGTTACCACATGCAAGTATACATGTATGCTTTAATTGTAGCAAGTGATAATAGTAAGAATATCATACCCATAGGGAGTGAAAGAGGTTTAGATTGAACTTTGTAAGTATTCTTGTTTAAGACTAACATAAGCAACGTAACAAAATAGTATTTGGTAAACATAAGTTCAGATTGTCCACACCACAGGACTGAATGCAATCAAGTGATGGCTTGATTAACTCAAGAGAGTGAATGTTGAGCTATGATCAAAGAATATACATAGTAGCCAAAATGTGTATATGATGAGATGTGTCGTGCCTCAAAAGGTCAGAACGTGATCTTTGCGTGTATCTTTACAACGTCAAAACATGCATTAATAGGGAAAAGGAACAGATCTCTAAGTCTCACTTATAATCCTAAAATATGTCTGGTTTAGATTATGAAAATCCTTTATGGTTGTAATTTCTTATCTCTAAGCAAAATAATTAAGTGAATATCTCTATCCTACTTGTTCAACTACTTTTGTCATGAAATCCACTTGTTGTTGGATCTCTCACAACAACAAGCTTTTACCTATTTCTAAGTTGATCATTCAAAGAAACAAATTTGTAACATAAAAGCACATAACGAAATAAGATGCCAACGTCACATCATTTTAATATAAAGGTGACATTATATTAATTTCACATTGCTCAACAGGCAAGGGTTTAGCTTATAGTGAGCTTAGTACAAAATGCTAAACTGAAACTGATAGCAAACATACTTAAACAAAAGATGTAAAAGAAATGACAACCTATTAATAACTTGGAGATCTCTTGTGATGGATAATCAGCAAGTGAAGACTCTAGTCATGCCATCTTTCAACAATGAGTATAGGAATGAGTGAGAAGAACAACTCTCTCTTATCTCAGAAATCCTTACACTAAAATGATTGTATGTTACTACTAAAAATTCTGAACTCTTTCTTGGTGATCAGTCCCTTTCTTCAATTTCTAAGGTCAGCTTTTATAGGCATAAGTGTGGATGCAAAAAGGTGGAAGGCCTTAGATCACAAGCTTCTGATGTAAACAAGGTTCAACCCATATTTCAAATAAGCATATTCCACTTTATCCTTCATTCTTTGTGAGAAAGCAATTAGGTACATATAGTAGTGAGAGACAAAGCGTCTGGTGTAGGTTGTTGCAGTAGGTGGTGGTGCAGAGGTACAGACAACACCATGTCTTTGTGTAGGGATCACGCTATAGTGATGGTCGCCACCATACCGTTTCTTTTGTCTTCTTGTGCATTTTATCTTATACAATTGATTTAATACTTCTTTCAAGCACGATTCAACCATGCAGGCCCTAGATTTACGCACACTTCATGCTCTTGGTCATTATCTTCTCATTAACTTCAGTGAACTTTCCATTTTCTTTTCAGCTTTCTGTTTCAGACACTGTCTAGACCAGTTATGCCTCAGCTTGCCTTAAACTGCCTTGAAAATAAGTAACAAGCACGTGAACACTATAAAAGGAGCACCTATTATAATCTAATAAATATAAGCTAAAAACACTAAAACTTAACAAACAAACATTTAAGTTATCACATAAAACATAATTAAATAGGGTAATAATCAGACTAAAAGTGGATTATCACCCCCCAAACTTGAATTATCGCCTGTCCTTAGGTGATGCGACATGGATTGACATAAAAGTACCAATTACAACCTAGTTAGATCAAAGCACATTTAAGCAAAGACTCTTAGAATTTTAATTTTGGTGGATCATTTCAAAGATTGGCACAACTTAGTCTTGCAACTAATCTGAAGTGGATGCATTTTTTATCCTTACAAGATTCTTGCACTCACACCAGTACTCTTTAGTGAAGTAAGCTAGCCTAAATTCAATTTGATTGATCAAGCCTGAGCTCCAAGGGTTTATCTTTTGGCTTCAAGAGGGGGTTTTTGACTACTTTATCTTGACTCTCTTTCATGAAATATTTTGGACCACACTCTTACTTATTTGATACTCTTTTGCATAATGCTTCACCTTTTCACTAGATGGGATCTCACTTGTAATGAGTCCAACCTGTTATTGTGATGAAGACGCTGGTTGTTCCTCCAGTTTCGGGCACAGGAACATATTTTGAAGTGCTCTTTGACTCACTCCAATTACACACTTTGTGTGTTTATTTTATTTGTGTAGTGTGTCCTTTGAAATAACATAAGTCTTAATTAAGTAGTATTATCCTCCCCTTAATGATTCCTCGAGTGTCCATTTGTTTCCCATTTTCAAAATAAATTGTTTTTTTCAAAAACACCTTTTCTTACTTTACCGACTACCAGAGGCATGGCAGAAGTTATCAGCAACCTCAACAGCAACCATTTTAATTCGGCTTTGCAAAATTTATTTCCAAAAATTTCTACAGTACACTTGGTTTTATTCTGAGCATCAAAATTTTTCTTGATAAAAAAGGTTGCAATCATCTATTTTTTTAACGTAATAAATGCAAAAACTTACAAACTAAATATAACAAGCAAACAAAACAAAATAACTAATCTTAAAACATAGTGATTATCCAAAATTATACATCCAATAAACGACAACAAAACTAATCAACAATATTCAAAATGAAACTAACAAAAATATCATCCAACTAGCAACCTAAACAACAAAGGAGAAAAGTGTAGAAAAGAGATAATAATAGGCAAGTGTTAAGCCAGAAGCCACCTCTCTCCCAAACTTAAAGTAAGGATATGGTCCTCATTATCAGCTTGATGGGTAAGGGCAGGCCTAGAATCGCCTAAAAGATAATACCAATTAGGTGCGAAGTTTGCAACTTTTTCTTACAACAACATCCTCTACTTTCTTTTTCCTGGCTTCTTTCTTTTCCGCTCCCTTGTCTCTCTCCTTCTCAGTTGCCTTTAATTCTTTTGGTTCTTTCACTTTTTCAGCTTTGGGGGTGACTTTAGTCCTGACAATCTCCTCCTCCTTTTTATCTCCCAGAGCTGGTTTGATCACCATATTCTTCTTTGGACTTTTCTTTGCAATGTTTTTCTTCTAAGGGCTCTTTTTCTTAAGGATTTTGGTTGGGGTAGTCTTGATAGGGGTTGCTTTGACAGGTGTTACTTCTGGGCTGGTCATTGGAGTCATGCCAACGCTTGCCTCTTCCTAAAGCTTATCTTTTTTAGAGCTACCTTAGGCTCTAATTTGTAGGACCCTAGGGTGGAATCTTCAGCACTGGATTAGTACTTAGACCAATAGTCTTTTTCCTCAAATCCCTCATATGAAGCCTCTTCTTCGATTCCATTCTCCTCAAGAGCTTCTCCTTCTTCTTCAAGATTTTCCTCTTTTTGTCCAATTGCTTCATCCGAGTATTCTTCTGTTTCAATTTCCTTTGCATGGGTGGAATTCATTTTAGCATTATCCTTATTAGCTTCACTAATAATTTCCTTCAAAGTGTTATCTTCATATTCCTCCTCATTGTCAGTTTGATTAAATCAAAATTTTAAGGTGGACTTTCAATTTGTGGCACAACAATGGGTGATTCCTTCTTTGTCTTGTCTTTCTTTTGCTTTTTTTTTCTTCGGTGGACTCAGCTTGTCTTCCTAAGGCACGCCTTTTCTTGAATCTGGTTCATCCACATCCGTACTTTCTTTCCTCTCTTATTTTTGTCCTCATTCTTCTTTTTTCCTTCCTTTTTCTTCTAAGCCGGCTCCTCAATAACAACCTGCTCAGGTCCTTCTTCTGGTTCTAGTTCTCCTAAGATGTGCCTTGGAAAAGTAGGGGGATCCATCAATTTTGTTGGGTCTTGGGTGGCACAAAGTCTCTCCTGCCATTCAAACTGCTCCTTCTGAAATTTAAAGAAATCTCTTTGGTCTTTCTGCATTTTCAGCAAGACATTTCATAACAGTCTATCTGTCTAAAAAGTTGTTTCCTCAGTAGTCCTCTCCTGTCTTGCCTCCACTGTTCTTTTTCTCATTTTTAGCTTCACTAAGGTTTGAATTATTGCCTTATCAAAGGCTTCCTGAGGTTGACAGGTCTCATCTATAACCTTTTCAGGTACATCTTGATGCTTGCACAATAGAGTAATGAGGCAGGAGAATACATCATTCCATCTTTCTTCTTGGAATAAGCATGAATCTCTTTCACAATGATTTTATCTATGTTGATTTCACTCATGGAAGTGATGCAGTGAAGTAGTAACAACCTTGATTTGCTAACCGTTTCATTGTGAGTGGTGGGATGGAGAGAATGTTTAAAGAACTGATACCATACCTTGGACTCATAATGTAATTTATCCTTCTTACAGTTTTTTTAGAGCTTGACTCCAGCCACTTTGTACCTTCATTGCATATGGATGCCATGGTGATATCGTAGTCCTAATCATCAAAATTTTCCAGCATATTTTGATATTCATCTTCCTTCTCAAGAAAACCCCGAATCATATTGATGGTGGCTTCAGAGTAAACGACCTTGGTCCCACGAACAATAACCTCCATCCTCTTATTGGTTGAATTCGTGAGATTGGAGTAGAACTCCTTCATAATGGAAATGTTGTAGGGACTTGGCTGTTTACACAACTTGACCCACTTCATTCCCTGAATGATGCTTCAAAAGTCTTCTGGTAACCCTAGGTTATCGTCTTGAACATCAAAGATGAAGCCTCTCTCAGACAAGACTTCCATACCGCAAAACTGACCGGTGAAGTGCCTAAATGCTTTACTGTTGATGAATGTTTCAGCAACAACAACCTCTTCATTAGAGTAAACAACATGAGGGGTGGCGTTCTTCTTGGCAACCTTCTTGTAACTTTTCCCAGCAATTTTAGGTTCCATGGTGGTCGGGAATAAAAAGGAAATTAGGGTTTGTGTTGGTAAAGAGAGAAAAGAAAGCAAGTGAGAAAAAGTTTGTTGAATTTTAATTTTCTTTTGTGAGAGAAATGATTTTTCTTTTTAGTAGTTAGGGAAAAGAGCATGAACAGACAATTGATATGACAGGGGAAAAAACAAATTTTGAACTTCCATTTGAAAAGTGTCTGCTACATACAGGTGGTGTGTAACAATTATTGCTCAGACGAACGTGGCAAACAAGAGCAGTTACTGCTGAAGTCATGACACAAAGCTCAAATTGTCTGCATGCATTCTAATCTCTCTCCTCCATTAATTTATGAATTTTTCAATAAAAAAAATAGACCAATAAATTTCAACTCAGCATGTCCTATTTTTTTCCACACTTAATTATTTTTCAAATCTAACTCATCCTTTCCCACTTCAGTTTTAAGGAACTGTAGCACCCCAAAATTTGCCTTTTCGTTTTGGCAGTATCTGGCTTTTGTTTCTTTTCATTTTCGCATTTCTGCATTTGCATAGCATTCGTTCCTGAGGCAGGGGATCAAGGTTTTCCCGTGGCTCAGTTTTCATCTCAGTGCATGAACCGGAACAACGAGCATCAGAGGCTCTGGCATTTATTTTGACCAGCGGTCGAGCGGCCGATTTTATTTTATTTTGCAGGATATTTTTAGCTCAGAAAGCAGTATTCAGGCTGTCACAAGCATTTTCATGGTTATGATACTCAAAAGCAAGTTTCAGAAGTTGAACAGAGCTCAAAACAGTTGGAAATAGACAAACGGGAAGATTTCCCTCCAAAAGGCGCCAAAATTCAAATTTTGGAGGTGTTAATCGGTTAACCTATATGGTTAATCTATTAACCAAGGAAAAATTAGGACAAATTGGGATTTTTGAAGGTGTTAACCGATTAACCTATATGGTTAATCGATTAACCAATGCAGATTATGCCTCGGCACGTGAATTTTCAGTTCAAGCCACTTTGGGATCCAATTTTGATCATTTGGAAATTCAATTTTACACTTGAGAAGGATCTAGAACCTATTTGAAATTTGGCTAATTTCATTTTCCCTCCAAATGCCCATTCCTCATTCCAAACCAAAATTTCCACACCACATTTCATACCTTTCATTTGGATCCAAGCCTAAGTGATATTTAAGTGATCCACTCCAAACCTCATACATCTAATCACTCATAATTTCATTTCAAATTCAGAATTGATCTCAATACTCTCTCAATTCTCTCTCAATTTTCCATCTTCCAAAACCTTCACCAAAGCTCTTTTCCATTGAAATCTTTGATTCTTCCATGGAATCAATGAATTCATGAGCTCAAACCTCCATCCATCATCTTCATTGAATTGATTTCTTCATCCAATTTTCGTGCAAAATTGGATATGAACTTGGAAGTGATTTTGGAAGTGATTATTTGGCTTGATTTGGTTTAATCTTGAAGGATCTTCATTGCTACTACAAGAATTGGTGTGGATATTGAAGTATTCCGGACTTCTAGCATTGGATCTATTCAATTACAGTTGAATCAACATTAACCAGATCAAATCTCCGCTCCGAAGGTTGGATCTGAATCTGTTTTTAGCTTATTTTGCATAATCATGTGGATTTTCATCTTTGATTGAATTTTGGTTAATTTGATCAGTTTGATTCATGATTTGGTTATGTTAATCGGTTTACATGTTGTTTGAATCATGATTTGCTGGTTTAACATCGTGATTATGCGATCATCCGGTTGATCGGGTAAGTGCTTATTTGCTGAAAATGTTGTTCTGTTGCTGTTTTCTGCTGTTGGCACA
Organism: Lathyrus sativus; assembly: GCA_963859935.3. Classification (NCBI taxonomy): domain Eukaryota; kingdom Viridiplantae; phylum Streptophyta; class Magnoliopsida; order Fabales; family Fabaceae; genus Lathyrus; species Lathyrus sativus. The sequence continues at coordinate 425,141,772 of OZ012738.1, forward strand.
GTGCTAATCGGTTAACGCATAGGGTTAACCGATTAACCATTTCAAATATTCAAAATTTTCAAAGTTTTCAAGGTGTTAATCGGTTAACGCATATGGTTAACCGATTAACATGTACAAAGTTCCAGATTTTCAGCTTTTTTTTAAGTGGTTAATCGGTTAACGCATATGGTTAACCGATTAACACCGTGCCATAGGGTCTGTTTTGCTGATTTTCTTGGATGTTTGAGTACCGTTTTGCATCGAATCATCATAATTCAATATGATACATTAGAAGTGAAATGTTCTGGACATTTTGTCGCTGTTTTGGTTGTTTAATCGAGATTTCGTCAACTTGTTTTTGTATTCCACTTGAATGCACAGTTGTGTGTTGTTGTTCATAGTGATGATGCTTGCATTTGCATTTCCACTTGTGTTGCATCTTTATTTCCAACATTAATAAAGGTCGAGATGTGCTTGTGGCGGTGTTTACCCCACACTTTGTTCCTCCCTTTGCTTGTGTGTTGCATTTCATGTTGGTCTCTTACTTGTGATTGAATTTACTTGGTGCTTTCTTGTGCTTTTTTGCCATGATCCCCATAGGGTTCCTAGTCCCTTCGTTTAGGATGAGATTAGGAGAGACATTAGGTGTTTAATCCAAGCATGCTAATATTAAGGTAGATGTTTCCCCCTTTTAATCCAAACCTTAGGACCACTTTGCATGACAATGTTAGGGCCGAGTTTCCCTTAGACTTTCCGTGCGTCTTTCTCTCTTCTCATCTCAAAACAATTCTAACTCATCTAATAAATACGATGAACATTGTGCGCTACGAGCCTTAAGCTACTTGGGAAATGGTGATTGGGGGGCTTCCTCTCAATGGCCTAGAGTGTTTAGTGTACACCCTTTGGGTGATATGCGATGCATTCGCTCTTAGGTCATAGTCTTTATTGCAACACAAATCACAAACCGAATTAATTCACTTCATTAAAAAACACAAAAATAAAGTTCAAACCTTTTTCCTTCAGGATTAATCGAAAACCTTTTTCATAAAAAGAGTGTTGTTAAGCTTTGGTTCTACCGCAAACAGGCTCCGTCCCTAACTGCTAGAGCAAAGGTTTAACCCTACTCGGTTAAAACACTTAATCAACCTGTGGTTTCGTGTTAGCCCAAACTATGTTTTGCTCTAATTTCTCATACCAGAAGAGAATACGTAGGCACAAGACGCAATGTCTTGGCGAGCAACCTTTCCCCCCTTTTCCCGTAGTTAGCCGAACTACATTGACTCTACTTTCCTATTGCACGAGGGAATACGTAGGCACATAGCGACGATGATCTGACGAGTCTCTTTTCTTTTCTTTTTTTCCTGAAGCCTGTAGCATAGATAGTTTAAACACACCCTTAGATAGACAACAAGCATGGATCCCGTCGAGTACGACGGACGTGAGGGGTGCTAATACCTTCCCCTTGCGTAACCGACTCCCGAATCCAGGACTTAGTTGCGATGACCTCGTCTTTTCCCTTTTTCGTTAGGTTTTTCCGGTCGTTTCCTTTCCCTCTCTTTGGGATAAATAACGAAAGGTGGAGACTCTTCTGTTTTTCGTCGGGTGTTTTTCGCAGTTGCGACAGCTGGCGACTCTGCTGGGGACTCTGGTTCCCTATGCGAGTCAGCCCTAGCGTTTGTTTGTTTATCTTCAGGTGTATATATGTGCTTTATTTTCCCGCATTTTATTTTCAGAATTGTATATATATCATTATTGTTGTGCTGTTGTGGGTGGGAATATTCTACTGGGAGATAAGCCGGACCCGAGCTTGAGTACAAACATAGCATTAGTAGTGGAAAGTAGTGGTGGGCGTGCATGCTTTGCATGTACTAGTTCACCATGAAATTCGCGCTCATACAAGATTCTCTTTGATGATTTCTTTTCTGGCCCTTTAGGCTCGAAGAGATTTTGGATCTGAGGGTTGTCGACTCTGGGGACCGATCATTTGTGATTCAGCTAAGTGAGGCCTCTTCAGGGGATGATGATGCCAAACCAGAAATGGTGAACGTATCATCATTTTTTGAAAGTTTGTGACGCTGATGAACGCATAGGATGCCGAACCTTATTAGTGGATAGGTCCATATCTGTGAGAGGGATTGGGTTATGCCGGAAACCTTGGCTTTCAGACTACCCGATTGTCTTTGCAGTGTGAATCTGTGTTCTTGGTATCAGAGGTTCCTATTATTAATGATAGTGCTAGGTTCTTGCCAAGGCGAAGCGTTGATCAACATCACAGTAATCTTGATCCCCTGTTTGCATTTGCATGTGCATATTTCATTTGCATTTTCATTAACATGTATTTGTGTTGCAGGTGCATATTTCTTCCTCGATTCCAGTGATCTTGTTCCTTGTTTCTGGCATAGAACCTTTGAAGAGGACAGTGGCATACAAGCTTCCAATTCCTGATATTAGTTCTTTGTTGAGTTTGACGGCTATGGCTGATAGGAAGGTGATGGGAGACTTCGGGCAGTTTTACGGGAAGCTTCTTAGTGTTTTCTGCAAATCTTCAGTGTACGAGATGAATGGTCTTTATGATCTTCTGCAGTTCTACGATCCACAGCTGATGTGTTTTGTTTTTCCTGATTTTGTTCTGGCTCCTACTCTGGAGGAGTATTCTGCATTGTTAGATGTGCCTATTCTGGATCAGATGTCGTACTTCCATATTGACGATGAGCCTAATCTGGCTAAGCTCGCTGCTATTCTGCATCTGGATGCTTCAGAGTTGGAGGGGAAATTGACCAAGTGGAATGGAGTACCTGGTTTTCCTTTGTCTTTCTTGGTTGATAAGGCTCGGCAGTTCGCCAAGGAGGGTTGTTGGATTGTGTTTAGCGCCATTCTAGCTCTCTGTATCTATGGCATCATACTATTCCCTAATCTGCCAGATTTTGTAGATTTGGATGCTTTCTACATTTTGGCCTCAGGGAACCCAATACCTACACTGCTTGGTGATGTTTATCATTCTATCCACTATAAGAATGAGAACCGAAGGGGAAAGAATGTGTCTTATTGTGTTCCCTTACTGTATAGGTGGTTTGCCAGTCATATGCCTAAGACAGGTCATTTTGTTACTTCTGTAGGTGCGTCAGAGTGGTCTGAACGTCTGATGGGTTTGTCGGCAGAGAACATTATTTGGTTCGATAGGGATATGCTCGGTACAGAGGCCGTTTATAGTTGCAGTGGATTTCCTAACGTCCTTTTGGTCGGAAGGAAATGATGCATCAATTGTAACCCTTCTTTGTTAGTCAAACAACTTGGATATGCATTGAGGGATCCTCCCAAGGAAGAAGAGATACAAGAATCTATGTATCTGACTGGATTATTGGAGGGTGATGGTTTAGCCAGACTTGAGCACGCTTGGAATAATATTCACAGGAGAGGAAAAGCACTGTTGGAGAAAAGTAATAGCCGAGCCTATGATCCCTACTTGAGCTGGGTTCGTGATAGAGTTGCGAAGTTCCTGATGCCGTTTCCTTCTGTTGAGCCTTTATATCCTCTTATGATTGAAGAACCCACCACTGCCAACATTCAGAAGTACAATCAGTTGTGGGTTGAGAAAGAAGAGTTGAAGAAGGATAATGAGAGGTTGGAAGAAGAGATTACTCAGCTTTGGGGTGAGAAGAATGAAGCGACTTATTCTTTGAAGAGGCAGACTGAGCTCATGAATAGTTTGGGTATGGATTTGACCAAGCAAACTAGTTCTCGAGAGCGTTTGGGTTTGGATCTCAAAGTTGTTAGTGACGTTCTCGCTTCCAAGAAGAAAGAATTAGACAAAGCTTATCTGGAGATTTCTAAATTCAACGAGCAGTGGAATGTAACTCTCACCAACAACAAAGCACAGGAAGATGGGTTGAAGCAACAGATTGCCAAGTTGAAAGCTCAGATCAAAGCGAAGGATGAGAGGATTTCAGATGAAGCCTCGCTCAGACGACACAGTGAGTGTAAGCTGCACGAAGCGCTTGCAACCTTGGAGGATTTCAGAGCTAGGGCTGATTCGAAGAGGCGCAGGATGGAAGAAGTCTTTGGTGAAGGTGCTTGGGAAGACCATGTTGAAAATCTACAGCGCACTATTAGCCAGTGAAAGCTACTTATCTAGGGGTTGCTCACTAGTCCGGATCATTCTGAGACACAGGGGTTGTTATAGGAGTTTTGGGCTTGGCATCGCACTTGATGTTTTTATTTCCTTGTAGCTTGTTGTTACTGTTGTATTGACCATCACCAGGTTTTTTGGTTGAGGTCATTCTGTTTGTACTCATTGTTATGCCTGTATGCTGCCTGTTTGGGCTATTCATTTGTATATATGAGGTTTTCTCTATGCTTGCTTGTGGTTCTCCATTGTCGTCCTGTTATTCTCAGAACTAGAATCGAGGGGGGGGAATTTCCCTGTTGCATATATACATGTTTGCATTTTGCATCTTACATTTTCATTTGCATCGCAGGTGTTCTCAGTGGCTTATGTTCCTAACTCTGCTTGGTTTTCTTTAGATCAGAATTGAGGAGGTTGAGGAGTTCAGTTTCTACAGGTATCCAACTTGAGGGAATCAGCGAAGAGTGATGGATCAGGTTCAAGCCGAATTGCAGGAAGTCAGGGCCCGCATGGCCCAATTCATGGAGTTGATGCAGATTGTTGCTAGTGGGCAGGAACAGTTGAGAACTTTGGTCCAGCCGTTGATAGCACGGGTTGACGAAGAGGGCGTTTTGCATGAAGGAGCTGGTGTTATTCCTCCACAGATCGGTGGATCTATCCCACAGGGTATCCCTACTATTGTCATACCTCCGGGCGGAGGAGATGCAAATAAGAATGGTAACGTTGCTGGTAATGGAAGTGTGTGCGCTGTGCACGGGGCTGCTCGCCCTCATTGGGAAGATAACCAGGATGATGTGTTTTCCATGAGAGATATGGAGGGTGGTTTACCGACTGAAGCTGACCGAAGGTTTAAACTGATTGAGGAGAAAATGAAATCGTTTGAGAATCAGAACTCTTTGGGCCTTGATATGTCTGATCTTGGTTTAGTTCCTAGGGTCAGGATTCCTCCCAAATTCAAGGTGCCCGATTTTGACAAATACAAAGGGACAACTTATCCAAGAGTGCATATTTGGATGTATTTCAGGAAAATGTCTGCTTATTCCAACGATGAGAAGCTGCTAATGCATTTTTTCCAAGACAGTCTGGCAGGGGCGTCTTTGGATTGGTATATGGGACTTGAGAGAACTCATATCCGCAGCTGGAGAGAATTGGCTGAAGCTTTCGTGCGTCACTATTAGTATAATAGTGATCTAGCACCAAACCGGGTACAATTGTAGAGCTTGTCGCAAAAAAGTAGTGAGAGCTTCAAGGAATACGCCCAGAGTTGGCGGGATCTAGCTGCAAGGGTACAACCCCCTATGGTTGAAAGGGAGTTGATCGACCTGGTCATGGCCTCATTGCCTGGTGTATACTTTGAGAAGTTGATAGGCTGCATGTCTGCAGGATTTTCTGATTTGGTAATTGCGGGTGAAAGAGTTGAAAGTGGGATTAAGTCCGGAGAGATTCCAAATGGCGGTGGATCCTCTTCGGGAGGAACAAAGAAACCATATTCAGAAAACCCTAAGAAGAGGGAGGGGGATGCGAATTCTATTTCTCACAAGGGTAAAGGTAGAGCTCAGTCCTGTCATCATCAACAAGTTGCTATGGTGAATATCTCGGCCGCAATTTCGCAACAAGTCAATGCTCCGCGACCTTATGCTGCTAGATGCTGAATGCCTGATAGACAGTTAGTGAATCCTTCGATGTCGTATTCTCAGTTATTATAACATCTGTTGCAGTTACAGTTTGTTCAGAAGAGGACTCTGGCTCCTCTCACTGGTACACCACCTCCTGGCTACGATGCGAATGCTCATTGCAATTTTAACTCAGACGCCCCAAGCCATGATATTGACCATTGCAAAGCTTTCAAGCACAAAGTCCAAGATCTGCTTGATTCCAAATCTATCAACTTCACCAACGATGGGCCCAATGTGACTCAAAACCCGATGCCGAATCATGGGGTGGCAGGAGCAAATGCCATTATTGAGGGGGATAAGTTAAATCTGGTAACTGATGTTGGGGATTTGAAGACTCCGATGGGGTTTGTGAAGGCTAGTCTGTTGAAGAAGGGGGTGTTTCCAGGTTGTTCTTTTGACTGCTCAGAGTGTGAAGTGAATCCAGAGGGTTGCTATATTTTGAGAAAGGGTATTTAGAGAATGATGGATGAGGGTTGTTTGCAATTTGATAAAGTTGTGAAAGAAGATGCCGAGAATAAGGTGACTAATGATGGAAGCGAAGTTGCTACGATATCCATTCCATACCGGACGATCAATATTTCAGCTCCTACTAGGCCAACTCCGGTTATCATTACTATACCTGGACCTGTGCCATACAAGAGCACTAGAGCTATCCCATGGAATTATGGAGGAGAGGTGTTATGTAATGGGAAAAAGCAGGAATGGACTGCGTCTACAGATGGAAGTTTGTCAGTAGAGAATATAGTTGGGGTTGGAGGTATCACTAGAAGTGGTAGGGTGTTTTCACCACTGGAGGTTAATGCTGATAAGAATGACAAAGGCAAAAGAAAGACCATGATTCAAGAGAATGTCCAACCACAGGTCGGTGTTGATGATCTCTCGAAGGATGCAGAGGAATTTATGAAGCTTATTCGAAAAAGTGACTACAAGATTGTAGATCACTTAAATCAGACTCCTTCAAAGATTTCTATCCTGTCATTATTGTTGTGTTCGGAGGCACACCATAATGAATTATTGAAGATCTTGAGTGCATCGTACGTACCCCAAGAGATTTCTGTTAACCAGTTGGAGGGGGTAGTAGCTCATGTAAACGCCGGTAATGGTCTCAGCTTTACTGATTTGGATTTGACTCCTGCCAGGAGGAACCATAACCGTGCTTTGCACATATCTTTGGAATGTAGAGGTTCTTTGATGTCGCATGTCCTGGTTGATACAGGATCATCCCTCAGTGTGCTTCCAAAGAAGGCGTTAATGAAGTTAGATATTCAAGGTTTGATATACACGCCAAGTGATTTGGTCGTGAGGGCTTTCGATGGATCTAAAAGATCAGTGTTTGGAGAGATTACATTGCCTATTCAGATAGGACCAGATATCTTTGATGCAACTTTCTACATTATGGATATCCAGCTAGCATATAGCTGTTTGCTTGGCCGACCTTGGATACACGCTGCAGGGGCAGTCACCTCCACGTTGCATCAAAAGTTAAAGTATATGGTGGAAGGGAAGATAGTCACGGTATGCGGTAAAGAGGATATTATGGTTAGCCATTTTTCATCCTTCAAGTACGTGGAAGTGGATGGGGAGATCCACGAAACACTCTTCTAGGTGTTCGAAACAGTTCAGATTCAGGGGAAGTCTCCTGTAGAAGCCAAGGGCCCAAAGGTTTCGATGTCATCGCTCAAGGAAGCTCGTGCTATCGTAGAATCCAGCTCGTCTTAGAAGTGGGGCCAGGTTCTTAATGTTCCCGTCAAGCAGGACAAGTTCGGTCTGGGATACGAACCCTCTAGTTCTTCTCAGGGCACTTCGAAGTACAGGGGACCTGTGCAGTTCACCAACAGTGGTGTGATATTTGACAGGATTAATGTCGTCGGAAATGATGAAGGTGACAGTGATTGCGATATGGATGCTTGGATTCGTCCATGTACTCCTGGTTAGAAGCTGTGCAACTGGACTACCGAAGAAGTCATTCATGTTACTACTACAGAGTAATGTTCATTGTTTTGATTATGTTCAGTCCTACGTTCTGCCCAAGACGTAGTGACCCATTTGTGGGGCCTCTTGTTATTTGCACTTTATCATTAAATAAAGGACGTTTTCGCATTCAAATATTGTGATATCTGTTTTTCTTGTTTTTGTTTTGCATTTATATTAAATATAAAAATAGCAATGTGTTTTGTTTGTTGCATCGCATAATAAACATAAACATCCTCATGCAGGTCTTTTCTATCAGATGCCATCAATTCCGGTTCGGCTATGACTTCGTATGACTTTGATAATCCCATTCATCAAGCTGAAGAAGAGACTGACGAAGACTGTGAACTACCCAAAGAGTTAGCCAGGCTTCTCAAGCAGGAGGAAAGGGTTACTGTGCCTCATCAGGAGGATATTGAGGTTATCAATCTGGGTACCGAGGATGATAAGAAAGAGGTTAAAGTAGGGGCTGCATTGGAAGATAGTGTCAAGAGAAGATTGGTTGAAATGCTCTATGAGTATAAGGATATCTTCGCTTGGTCTTACCAAGACATGCCTGGGCTGGATACAGATATTGTGGTACACTGGTTACCTCTCAAAGAAGAATGTCCGCCAGTCAAGCAGAAGTTGAGACGAACAAGGCCTGACATGGCAGTCAAGATCAAAGAAGAAGTTCAGAAGCAGTTGAATGTTGGGTTTCTTGCTGTCACTAATTACCCTCCGTGGGTCGCTAATATTGTTCCTGTTCCTAAGAAAGATGGAAAGGTCAGGATGTGCGTGATTATCAAGATCTGAATAAAGCGAGCCCGAAAGACGATTTCCCGCTTCCCCATATTGTTGTGTTAGTTAATAACACCGCTCAGTATTCTGTGTTTTCATTCATGGATGGCTTCTCTGGGTATAACCAAATTAAGATGGCCCCAGAAGACATGAAGAAAACTACTTTCATCACACCATGGGGGACTTTTTGCTACAAAGTAATGCTCTTTAGATTGAAGAATGTAGGGGCAACTTACCAGCGAGCGATGGTCACTTTGTTTCATGATATGATTCATCATGAGGTTGAAGTCTATGCTGATGACATGATTGCGAAGTCACAGACGGAGGAAGGACATCTGGTCGATCTTCTGAAATTGTTCGAAAGGTTAAGGAAGTTCAAGCTGAGGCTAAATCCTAACAAGTGCACCTTCGGGGTGAGATCTGGAAAGCTATTGGGTTTCATTGTCAGTGGAAAGGGTATTGAGGTAAATCCTGCCAAAATAAAAGCTATACAAGATATGCCTGAGCCGAGGACGGAAAAAGAGGTTTGTGGTTTCCTGGGGAGATTAAATTACATTGCAGGGCTTATATCTCATCTTACAGCCACTTGTGAACCAATATTCAAATTGCTAAGAAAAGATCAAACCGTCAGGTGGAATGAAAATTTCCAGAAGGCGTTTGAAAGAATAAAAGAATATCTGCAGGAACCTCCAATACTCATGCCTCCATTTGCAGGGAGACCACTGATCATGTACCTTACAGTTCTTGAGAATTTAATGGGATGTGTGCTCGGTCAACAAGACGAGTCGGGTAGGAAAGAGCATGCCATATACTACCTAAGTAAGAAATTCACTAATTGTGAGTCGAGATACTCCATGCTAGAAAAAACATGTTGTGCACTCGCTTGGGCCGCAAAGCGTTTGAGACAGTACATGTTAAACCACACAACCCTGTTGATTTCGAAGATGGATCCCATCAAGTACGTCTTTGAAAAACAAACACTCTCCGGAAGGATTTCCCGTTGGCAAATGGTTTTAACGGAGTACGATATTTAATACGTTTCCCAGAAAGCCATTAAGGGAAGCGTCCTGTCGGAATATCTAGCGGAACAGCCAATTGAGGATTATCAGCCAATGAAGTTTGAGTTTCCAGATGAAGACGTCATGTTTTTGAAGATGAAAGACTGTGATGAGCCTTTACCTGACGAGGGTCCTGAGAGGGAATCTCAGTGGAAACTGGTTTTCGACGGAGCAGTTAATTCATATGGCAATGGGATCGGGGCTATCATTACTACTCCTCACGGTTCTCATATACCGTTCACTGCCCGATTGACTTTCGCCTGCACCAATAATGAAGCCGAGTATGAAGCATGCATATTGGGTTTAGAAGAGGCCGTTAATATGAGGATCAAGAATCTGGATGTATACGGTGACTCGGCGTTGGTCGTTAACCAAATCAAAGGAGAGTGGGAAACTCGTCAGGCCAACTTGGTGCCTTACAGGGATTATGCAAGGAGACTGTTGCCATTCTTTGATAGAATCGAGTTCCATCATGTGCCAAGAGTCGAGAATTAAATGACAGATACCTTGGCCACGCTAGCTTCAATGTACAAAGTGAACTTCTGGAATGGAACCCCAACCATCACCATTATGCGTCTTGATAGACCTGCTTTTGTGTTTGCAATTGAGAAAGCATCAGATGGAAAGCCTTGGTATTTTGATATCAAGCATTTTCTCAAGACTCACGAGTACCCATCTGGGGCATCGAGCAAAGATAAGAGGACCTTGAGGAGGTTAGCCTGTAAATTTTATCTGAACAAAGACGATGTGCTCTACAGGAGAAATTTCGACATGGTCTTGCTGCGATGTGTTGATGAACTTAAAGAAAACCTGTTGATGGAGGAAGTCCACGAGGTTTCTTTCGGTACTCGTGCCAATGGACATGCAATGGCTAGAAAATTGTTAAGAGCTGGGTATTATTGGATGACTATGGAATCCGATTGCTTCAAATACGCCAGAAAATGCCATAAATGCCAGATTTATGCAGATAAAGTGCATGTGCCACCGACTCTTCTGAATGTGTTAACGTCTCCTTGGCCTTTTGCTATGTGGGGAATCGATGTGATCGGAAAGATTGAGCCGACTGCTTCTAATGGACATCGCTTCATTCTGGTTGCGATTGATTACTTTACGAAGTGGGTGGAAGCAGCGTCCTACGCTAATGTCACGAAACAGGTGGTCGCTCGATTCATAAAGAAGGACATCGTTTGTCGTTATGGAATTCCTGAGAGAATCATTACCGATAATGGTTCAAATTTGAATAACAAAATGATGAAGGAACTGTATCAGGGTTTCAAGATTGAGCATCACAATTCTTCTCCATATCGTCCGAAGATGAATGGCACTGTTGAGGCAGCTAACAAGAATATTAAGAAGATTGTGCAGAAAATGGTAGTAACCTACAAGGACTGGCACGAGATGTTGCCCTTTGCTCTTCACGGTTATCGTACTTAGGTGCGTACATCAACCAGAGCAACTCCTTTCTCACTGGTGTATGGCATGGAGGCGGTCCTGCCATTAGAAGTTGAGATCCTTCTTTAAGGGTATTGTTGGATGTAAAGCTTGTAGAAGCTAAGTGGGTACGAACCAGGTTGAATCAATTGAGCTTGATCAACGAAAAGAGCTTGGTAGCCATCGCGCATGGCCGGTTGTACCAGAGTAAGATGAAGAAAGCCTTTGATCAGAAAGTGCGTCCTCGGTGCTTCCAGACGGGTAATTTAGTGTTGAAAAGGATCCTTCCTCCTCAGACAGATCACAGGGGAAAATTGACTCCTAACTATGAAGGTCCGTATGTGGTAAAGAAGGTTTTCTTTGGCGGAGCCTTATTAATATTTACCATGGATGGTGAAGATTTTTCGTCCCCTGTGAACGCAGACGTGGTTAAAAAATACTTTGCTTAAAGAGACCCACTGGACAGAAAAAGAAAAGTCCAGGAAAAAATGGGGCATCCCGGCGAACCATAAAAAGAGAAGGTTCAAGCAAAAATTAGGGAAAATAAAAAAGAAAGATGTAAACCCACAAAGTTGAAAACCTGAAAAGGCAACTTTGGCAAAAATGGGTATCCCGGTGGATTGAAAACTCGAAAGGGCGATCCAGGAAAAAGTTAGGGATTTGAAAGCAAATGATCATGGTCTGCATTCGATCTGTGAGCTTAAGAGCAGTTATATCGAAGGAAAGGAATCAGTCCAATCAGTCTTTTCAGAAGGCAAAACACGGGGCACATCGGAGACATACAAGTCATAGCCGAATCGACACATGGTGGATGTTTGTTTCCATGTTGCCGACATTTGTATATATTCTTTTGCTTTTTCGCGATTGCCTCTTTTCAGGAATTGCATCCGAATTGTAATTTGCCTATTTACAGGCCTTTATCAATAAAAGTATTCACTTCAGTCAAAGATCTTTCCTTCTCTTGTTTTACTTTTTACTGTTTTGTTTGCAAAAACGTCCGATATTTTGATAAACATTACAGGAAAAAACAGGAGGCTTTACAGAGCATAACGAAAGCAAATGATTTTGCTCACGTGGTAAGTGTCATGAGTGGTAACTGAGGTAACCATTTCGCATGTATGATTTCTTTTGTTTATTGCAGGACGGGAGCTCTCCCCAGCAGAGGTGTTCCTCCACGGCATTGAAATTATAATACATATTTGTTTCTCCCCTAGCAGAGATTTTGTCGTACCCACAAAATCTCACTATCAAGCCAGGTATCGCCAACGAAGGTGTGTAGTGAATCTCTAGCGGAGTAAGGTTTTGACTCCTTGCAAAGGCTAACCCCCGGCGGGGTGGGTTTGTTCTTAACATTTTATCCTCCAGTAGAGGTCGCATCTTCGACGCCCTCTTCCCAGCGGAGTTGACTTTCTGGTGTTCTCCCAGTAGTATCAGTATTCAGGGTTTCTTCCCTAAGCAGAATTCAGTGTTGATTCCCTCGATGTGAGAGATGTTTAGGCGAAACATGATCCATTCCTCAATAGACTAGAGCTCTCAGTAGAAGTATCTGATATCCTCCAGCAGGGTAGAATTTCTTTCCAAGCAGAGTGGAGTTGTTTCCCAACAGTTTACTTCCCGATAAGGTCGTATTCTGAACGGTTCTCCCCAGTTGAGTGTGGATTCCCTAGAGTGTTGGAAGGCTGTTCTGGGTGCTTCCCCAGCCTGTACATTTAATCCCCATAGGAGTTGTGTCCTGGGAAGCCATCCAGGGCGCTTTCTTCAGCAGAGTTTGATTCCCAGTAGGGTGATTTGTTGTTCTCTTTAGAACGGTTGTCTCCGAGAAGGTGCTTTACAAGGAGGTTATCCAGGGCTTGTTTCTTCCCAGTATGAGTCCGATCGTACGCGGCACGGCCTATGTTTCTCCCCAGCGGAGTTTGATCGTTTCTCTTTAGCATTATTTTGCTGGGGTGGTTCCTTTGCATTTGCATTTTTGCATAGTATCCTCCCAAATGCGTAGCATTTCCATTTCGTATAGAGCATTACGCCATTTTCAAACATATGCATCTGAAGCATAAGCCAGGTTTGGTGTCTTTGAGACCGGGTATCCCCTCGACAAAGACTGTTTGATTCAAGGGGTTTTCGTGTCAGGACAGATATTTGGGTTGGTTATCTTATCAGATTATTCCCAGTTAGTCGTTTGGTTAAACGTCTTCCTTTTTCCCAACTGAGTCGTTTGGTTGAACATTGTCGTTCTCCCCGGGCGGGCCTCTTGTGAGCACCTTTTTCCTGGTCGAGCCTGTTGGTTAGATGTTATCTTTTCCCCAACAGAGTTTTTTGGTGGACTACTGTTTCCTTGACAGAGTCGGTTGTTTGAACCTCTCTTGGCAAGTCGTGAGTCGGTTGATTTGGTTGCCTACCTGTTTTGGGTGCGTTATTTTAACTCTTGGTTGGTAATCCCCAGCATAGTCCAAATTATTATGCTTGGACTTCCAACTTTTGGTTGGCAATCTTCGATTTCTTCTGCAGAGTCTTTTTTCCAACTCTTGGTTGCTAATCTTTGTTTGTTCCAACTCTTGGTTGGTGACCCATTGGCGTTTGGATGTTATTCCCACTCTTGGTGGCTAATCCTTATTTTCTTCAGCATGGTCGGGATTCCAACTTTTGGTTGGTACTTCCCAACATAGTTCAACTTATTGTGTTTGGTATTCCAACATTTGGTTGGTCTAGAAAGCGATCCCAACTTTTGGTTGGTAGTCTCTGGTTTCCCCTCACAGAGTTTTTGTTCCAACTCTTGGTTGGCAATCTTTGGCATTCTAACTCTTGGTTAGTAGCTTTTGTTCTGACTTTTGGTCGAAGAGGGTTTTTCCTGGCATTCTAACTCTTGGTTAGTAGCTTTTCTTCCGACTTTTGGTCGAAGAGGATTTTTCCTGGCATCCTAACTATTGGTTAGTAGCTTTGTTTCCCAACTTTTGGTTGGATGTCATCCCCTGCAGTTGTTATCCCAACTTTTGGTCGGTGACTTGTGGGTTGTTGTTCCAACTTTTGGTTGGTAGTCCTCCTCTATTCCTCAACGGAGTCGTTTTCCCAACTTTTGGTTGGTGAGGTTTGGTTGACGTTTTCCAACTTTTGGTTGGTAGTTCTTGATTCCCCAGTAGGGTCAGCCTTGGACGTTGGTTCGTTTTCCAACTTTTGGTTGGTAGTCTTTGGTCCCTAGTGGAGTCCGATCCCAACTTTTTGGATAGAGTGGTCGCCTTGTTGACATTATCCCAACTCTTGGTTGGTGACCTTTGGTTTTTGGGCAGATGGTTCCGACTTTTGGTCAGTGTATCTCCCCAGCAAAGTCGTCTCACCATCTAAATTTCGGTTAGTGTTGTGGAGATTCCAACTCTTGGTTGGTAGTATGTGGTTTTATCCCCAGAGAGCAGCCCTTATCCCATTTTTGGATGGTATTGTCGATTATTGTCTTGTGATGGATGTTTATCCCGTGCAGAGTCAGTTGGTTGGTTTACTCTTTCCCCAGTGAAGTTGCCATAAAGTTGTTTGGTTAATGTTCCCTTTTGTTCCCCAGCAGGGTTGTATCCCAACTTTTGGTTGGTATTTTGCGGGAGAGTCGTTCCAACTCTTGGTTGGCATCTATCTTTAACTGTATCCCGACTCTTGGTTGGTATGTTTTAGATGAAGTTCTGTTTGTATTGAATTGTTATCCCTAACATGTTATATTCCGACTCTTGGTTTGTATTCGTTGTTTTGTATCCCCGCAGGGTGCAAATTTTAGGGTTCTTTTGTATTCAATCACCTTGTACCTTGAATGTTTGAAAGCAGATGCTTTTCCTCCCTTCAGGTCCAAGTTGTTTGAATAGGGGCAGTTGTAGCACCCCAAAATTTTCCTTTTTGTTTTGGAAGTATCTGGCTTTTGTTTCTTTGCATTTTCGCATTTATGCATTTGTATAACATTCGTTCCTGAGGCAGGGGATCAAGGTTTTCCCGTGGCTCAGTTTTCATCTTAGTGCATGAACCGGAATAGCGAGCATCATAGGCTCTGGCTTTTATTTTGCCCAGCGGTCGAGCGACCGATTTTATTTTATTATGCAGGATATTTTCAGCTCAAAAAGCAGTATTCAGGCTGTCACAAGCATTTTCATGGTTATGACACTCAAAAGCAAGTTTCAGAAGTTGAACAGAGCTCAAAACAGTTGGAAATAGACAAACGGGAAGATTTCCCTCCAAAAGGCGCCAAAATTCAAATTTTGGAGGTGTTAATCGGTTAACCTATATGGTTAATCGATTAACCAAGGCAAAATTAGGGCAAATTGGGATTTTTGAAGGTGTTAACCGATTAACCTATATGGTTAATCGATTAACCAATACAGATTTTGCCTCTGCATGTGAATTTTCAGTTCAAGCCACTTTGGGGTTCAATTTTGATCATTTGGAAATTCAATTTTACACTTGGGAAGGATCTAGAACCTATTTGAAATTTGGTTAATTTCATTTTCCCTCCAAATGCCCATTCCCCATTCTAAACCAAATTTTCCACACCACATTCCAAACCTTTCATTTGGATCCAAGCCTAAGTGATATTTAAGTGATCCACTCCAAACCTCACACATCTAATCACTCATAATTTCATTTCAAATTCAGAATTGATCTCAATACTCTCTCAATTCGCTCTCAATTTTCCATCTTCCAAAACCTTCACCAAAGCTCTTTTCCATTGAATTATTTGATTCTTCCATGGAATCAATGAATTCATGAGCTCAAACCTCCATCCATCATCTTCATTGAATTTATTTCTTCATCCAATTTTCGTGCAAAATTGGATCTGAACTTGGAAGTGATTTTGGAAGGGATTATTTGGCTTGATTTGGTTTAATCTTGAAGGATCTTCATTGCTACTACAAGAATTGGTGTGGATCTTGAAGTATTCCAGACTTCTAGCATTGAATCAATTCAATTACAGTTGAATCAACATTAACCGGAGCAAATCTCCGCTCCGAAGGTTTGATCCGAATATGTTTTTAGCTTATTTTGCATAATCATGTGGATTGTCATCTTTGATTGAATTTTGGTTAATTTGATCCGTTTGATTCATGATTTGGTTGTGTTAATCTGTTTACATGCTGTTTGAATCAAGATTTGCTAGTTTAACTTCATGAATAAGTGATTACGCGATCATCCGGTTGATCGGATAAGTGCTTATTTGCTTAAAATGCTATTTTGTTGCTGTTTTTCTGTTGTTGGCACAGTGTTAATCAGTTAACGTATAGGGTTAACTGATTAACCATTTCAAATATTCAAAATTTTCAAAGTTTTCAAGGTGTTAATCGGTTAACGCATATGGTTAACCGATAAACTTGTACAAATTTCCAGATTTTCAGCTTTTTTTAAGTGGTTAATCGGTTAACGCATATGGTTAACCGATTAACACTGTGCCAGTGGGTCTATTTTGCTGATTTTCTTGCATGTTTGAGTACCGTTTCTCATTGAATCATCGTAATTCAATATGATACATTAGAAGTGAAATGTTCTGGACATTTTGTCGCTGTTTTGGTTGTTTAATCGAGATTTCTTCAACTTGTTTTTGTATTCCACCTGAATGCACACTTGTGTGTTGTTGTTCATAGTGATGATGCTTGCATTTGCATTTCCTCTTGTATTGCATCTTTATTTCCAGCATTAATAAAGGTCGAGATGTGCTTGTGGTGGTGTTTACCCCACACTTTGTTCCTCCCTTTGCTTGTGTGTTGCATTTCATGTTGGCCTCTTACTTGTGATTGAATTTACTTGGTGCTTTCTTGTGCTTTTTTGCCACGATCCCCATAGGGTTCCTAGTCCCTTCGTTTAGGATGGGAGTAGGAGATACATTAGGTGTTCAATCCAAGCATTCTAACATTAAGGTAGATGTTTCCCCTGAAGGTGAGAAAATACTTAGAAGGGGGGTTGAATAAGTATGAAGATAAAAACTTAGAAATAAAAACCCAAGTATTTTTATCCTGTTTCGTTGAACTCAACTACTCCAGTCCACCCTTCCTAGAGTGATTTGCCTTTCTCAATCAAGGACTTAATCCACTATTTAATCAACTGATTACAATAGTAAGCACTAAGAACAACTGTTCAAAGTCTTCTCAAGAACTACTGATCCTAACTGGATCTTCTTAAGGTTTTCTTACAATCAAATGTAATAACAAATACAAGTGTTTAAATTGCTTCTAAAAAAGCTTTATCACAACTGTGATTTTTCATTTAATATTAAGAACAAAGAAATTAATTCTAGAAAGAATGTGAATAGTATGAGAGCTTTGAATATTGATTTCTTTTCAGGTAAAACGTCAACTCAAGAAAATGGGTGAAGACTTGCTTTTATAGGCAGGTTGATCCAAGAGAACTTCACGTTGAGAAGAGTGTACCAAAAGGTCTGAGCCTTTTTGTCTTCACATTAAGTGACCTTTCCTAGAAGAAGAAAGCACAGAGAAATCCTTTTTGTCTATGTTCTTGTGTCTAGCATAAATAAGGAAAGAGTCGTTTGGATTATTCCAACGGATATAATCTTTGAATTCTTCTTCATCAATTTTTAGCAAGAATCATCAGAGTCTAATTTGATCAGAGCCTTCTGATATTGATCAGAGTTTTGCTGAATCAGAGTCTTTGCAGCAGGTGTGCGTTTAGCGTGTATAAGTTCAGAGCATATTTGAGTCAGATCCTCAGTACTGGCAGCTTTAGTACTTTCAGAATCTTCTGTAGTAACTATGCTTTGAAAACTCTTCATACAAAATTCTTCTTTGGTTCAGATGCTCCTGACTTGCTTCAGATTCTTCTGGATCTTCTGCTTCAGATCCTTCTGGAGACAGCGCTCAGGATCTTCTGTTGGCAGCATTCAGAATCTTCTAATGGATGCATCTGACGCTTCAGAGTCTAGCATATTTCTTATGTTCAGTTCTGATTTGCTTCTGGAGTGATAATTACTTTAATATCTGCAGCAAACACTCTTAAGTAAATTTTAGAGTATATAATTCTTAATTACAAAATTTCATAATAGTTATCATCAAAACATAGAGATATTATTAAGAACCAATATGTGTTCTAACAATCTCCCCCTTTTTGATGATGACAAAAACATCAGAAATTTTGTTTAATTGAAAATAGAATAATTATAACTCCCCCTGAGATGATGAATCTCCCCCTGAATTAAATACAAATAAGGAATAGAAAATTCCCTTTTGTCTTGAGTATTTTTCAAAGTTAGAGCTTGATTGTTCTTTAACATTTGAGAGTCAGAGTATCTTGCATATTTCAGAGTCAGAGTCTGATAATTGTCAAATGATCTGAGAGACTCAGAGTTTCTTTTACAGAATGTACTTATCAAATGTTCTGAAATACTCAGATTTTATGTTAGATAAAATTGATATGTTTGAAGTTTCATTCTGGTGAAGTTTAATTAGACAGTTCAGATCTATATTTTCTCCCCCTTTTTTGTCATAAGCAAAAAGTAATAACGTTGAAAAGACAAATAAAAGGAAACAGTAAATGAGATAAATCATGTGGAGAAAACTTTGAAGCATTCATTCATTCATTCATAGCAAGAGTACACACATCAGAAGATATTTAAAATACATGTGCAAACATTAGATGCAAACATCAGAAAAAAAACTAAGAGTGTTTTGACAAAAGCATCTTCAACAGATCCGTGATCTCAGATGAGGATTGTTCTTGTTTTGACATCCACTTAGCCATTGTTTCATTCTTCTGATCCTGTTGGGACATCCACTGAGTCATGTCTTCAGACTTCTTATCTTGTTTAGCCATCCATGACTTGATTTCTGATTGACCAGCTTCCAGAACTGCAATCTTATCTTCAAGATCTGGATGTTCTTTCTTGATCTCAGATGAAGAAGGTGGAATAGTTTCTGAAGCTTGAACAGAGTCAATTTCCATAGGGGCTTTGGAGCAAGGAGCAGTAGAGCCAGAAAGATGTTCTATCAGAGTCATGGCCAGAGGGTTGTCTTCAGATGCAGATTCAGTATTCTCTTCTGATGATGAAGAAGCATCTGTAAGAAGCAGTGGTCCAGATCTCTTAACAGTCCAAAATAGACTTCTAGCAACTTCAGCAAATCTGAGCTTTGCATCATCAGAACATACGTTCTTCAGATTTGATGCTACAGTGTTGAATCTGTTTCTGAAGTCATTCCAAATGACATCAGATTCCTTTGCATCCATTGTTGTTGAACATTTCCTCTGTACAGAACCTAAATACATCTGTATTTCTTGCCAAAAACATGTAAATAAATGATCAACATTCAGTCTAGGTCTGGGGTGTAACAGAGTTTCCAAGGTTATTGGCTTGGGTTGGGGAGTAGGTGGAAATATGGATTTATGAATGGAGATCAGAGGAGGAGGATAGTAGGGTATGAATGGAATTTCAGAGGATTTGTCTGGCTTTGATCTGGATAAAGCATTTATCAGATTTGGTTTTGCTTTTGTTTTATAGGAAACCACATCAAATGGTTTATCAGAGTAGGGTTTGAAAGCAGATTTAGCAGGTTTATCAGAAATAGCAGGTTTATCAGATGAAACAGGTATATCAGATTTAACAGATATAGCAGAGTATGGTTTTGGATCTGATGAAGGTATTGCTGACATTGTTTTAATATAGGATTGAAGCACAAATGGCAGAATGATGGTAAGTTTGGGTTTGAGAGGAGTGATGGTTTCAGATGGTTCAATTATGGTGTAGAAGTTTTTCAAGGTGAAACCAGAAGGAAGTTTGTTAGAAGAAGATAGTTTGCACGAAGCAGAAGGTACATGCTTAGATGTTCTTGGCTTAGGTGCAGGGGTAGAATTTGGAATGGTAATTTCAGAAGATGGTTTAGGTGTTGGAATAGGATCTGGAATAATAACTTCAGAAGAAACAGGGGGTTCTGGTTGGTTTACTTCAGAATCTCTGTGAGAGGGGGATACCAGAAAATCTGGGTGTATATCAGATTCTGAGGAATTGGATAAAGAGGTTGGAGTGTAAGAGGTAGAGGACACTTCAAAAACAGTTTTGAGAGGTGTAACATTTAGAACCTCTGTCTCAGGAATATGGGTTTCAGATGGGTTCGCTGTTTCAGATGTAGGCGGTTCTGATGCAGGTGGATCAGATGTAACTTTTATAGGTTCAGATGTGGTTGATGGTGGTTTTTCTGGTTGTGGTTGTTTTTCTTGTTGTTGTGTTTGTGGTTCAGATTGTTTTTCTGGTTGTTGTGTTTTTTGTGATACAAATTGTTTTTCTTGTGGTTGTTGTTGTTGTTCAGAGGGTTTTTCTTTTTGTTGTTATTGTTCAGATGGTTTTTCTGGTTGTTGTGGTTGTTGTTCTGATTGTGGTTGTTGTGGTGTAGATTGTTTTGTTGGTATTTCTGGTTATGGAGTCTGATTTTGTGGTTTTGTTGTTGTTGGTTTTGGTACAGATGATTGTGTAGTAGAAGGTTTTATAGGTGAGATGGAGGCAGGATTAGATGATTTTTGTGGGGATGGAACAGATGTATGAGGTGGAGCAGTAACAGATTGTTTCTGAGTAGAAGGTGGTTTAGGGATAGACTTAAATGTTGAATCATTTACAACAGTATTATTTACAAAAGATACAGAAGATTTGGTACCTTTAATCTTGATAGTTTTGCAGGAACAGAAGGAGTGTCTCCAGATGCTTTCCTCTTGATCAGCTTGTGAGGCTTCTCAGCAACTTTGGGCTTCTTCTGAACAGGCGCAACTTCTGCTTCTGATTGACTTCTTTTTCTTGGGATCTCTTCTCCTACAACAGACAATGGTTCCCTTGCTCTCTTCAGAATATCTGCAGGAATGGGCGTTCCATCTACCTTGCAAGCATCAATATAACTCACTATAATTTCTCTTGGTTCTTCAGCAAAGAACAGAGGGTAGTCATCTACTGGGATTCTCTTCTGACTGAGTTCAGTGATATTCAGCTTCTTGGGTGCTGTTGTAAGTTCTTCTACTATTTTTAGTCTCTGAAGAATCTTTGCATTCAGAGGTTTTCCAAGAATAAATTCAAGTTCATCTGTGACTCCAGCAGCATATAGAGCAGTCACCAATCCATTTTCTGTCAGAAAATCTGAGATTAACCTTCCAAAGGGAATCCAAGTTCTGATCTTCTGACCTTTTTCTTTCACAGATTCTCTGGAGGCATTTATATGATTCCATAAGTGCATAAACAGAATGTAGGGAAGATCTACCTTGGTGCTCTGACTTAAGCAGTACATAAAGTAGAGCTGTTCATTGTTTACGTAGTCTGGAGAGTTTGTAGACTTTCTGTGATGAATGCATCCCATGAAAATCTTGTCCCAGATCTTGTAGTCAGGCTTCAGATCTTTGAACTTATTAGAGGCTTGTCCAGTAGTCATCACTTCCTCATATACTTCATCCATATCTACACGCCCAGCTGGCACATGAGATACTCCATCTGTCTCCTCATATCCAATGAGTTTCCTAATTAGATCTTCTATGATGATTATCTCTTTACCCAGAACAGAAGATAAAATGAACTTAGGGTATACAGCAGCATGGATCCAGAATTCTTTCACTAGAAGGGGGTAAACTGGTCCAAAAAGTCTATCAAAGTATTTTACCCATCCTTGAGCATCAATTATGGAGCGAAACTCAAACCCATTCTCAGCCAGTGAATCAAATTCCACCATTGATTCACAGAGAACTTCCAGTTTGTCAACAGGTGTTAACAAAGTTCTCTTTGGTGTCGTATATGGAGTCACACCCATATTTGCAGAAGTAACTGTAGCCATGGTTGATTGAAACTGTGCAGCAGTGGATGATGAAGTTGCCATTGAAGATGAGTTTGTCAAACGCTTAGGGTTTTTGTGAAGAGAGAAAAGAAGACAGAAATGCACAAACGATTGAGATGTGAAAAGTGTGAAAGTGGTAAGAAGTGTGATATTTATAGTAAACACTTAGGCATACAAACAGTCAGATAATAGCACGTTCACACATAGCATTTAATGAAAAAGAATAAAAATCATTTCAAGCATTTATTGATTCTGACAAATTGGGGGGAAAATCAAGATTTTCACTATTCAAACTTCACATCAAACGTCTCTTCAGTAGTGTACACGCCACCTTTGCAGATTCAGAGTGACACGTGTTTGCTTGCATGTGCTTCTAAATTCTCTTGAGAAATGAAACGTTAACCAACGTTCAGATCCTCTGAGTATTGTTAGTTCAGAGTTTCACACAAAAAAAAAATAATTTAAGGAAATGAATAAGTAATCAGAAGAAATACTTCAGAGTATTAAACATTTTTGCATCTATAAAATTTACTTCTGACAAATATTATTCTGGACAAAACTCCATACCAATATTTTTTAGAATAAATTTGAATCTATCTTCAACAAGGGGTTTTGTGAAAATATATGCCCATTGATGATCTGTATCAACAAAGGCTAAATTTATAATTCCCTTCTGAACATAGTCTCTGATGAAATGATGCTTAATTTCTATATGTTTTTCCTTAGAGTGTAAAATGGGGTTTTTAGAAAAACATATAGCAGAAGTATTATCACAGAATATAGAAATGTTACTTTCAAATATCTGATAGTCTTCTAGCTGACTTTTCATCCAGAGCATCTGCGTGCTACATCCAGCAGCAGCAATATATTCTGCCTCTGTGGTTGATAGTGCAATTGTGGGTTGCTTCTTGCTGTACCAAGAGATTAGATTTCTTCTTAGAAATTGACAACTTCCAGAAGTAATTTTCCTTTCCACTCTGTCTCCAGTGTAGTCAGCATCACAAAATCCATCTAATTTGAAATCATCAGATTTTCTGTAACACAAACCCACATTAGAAGTACCTTTCAGATACCTTAGAATCCTCTTGACAACTGTGAAGTGTGATTCTCTAGGATCTGATTGGAATCTAGCACACAAGCATACACTGAACAATATGTCAGGTCTAGAAGCAGTTAAGTGAAGAAGAGATCCTATCATACCTCTGTAGAGTTTCTGATCTACTTTCTTACTTACCTCTTCCTTGCCTAGTGAGCTAGTTGGATGCATAGGAGTCTTTTCCAGCTTACTATCAGTCATGTTAAATTTCTTCAGAAGTTCTTTAACATATTTGGTCTGATGTATGTAAGTGCACTCTGGAGTTTGGTTGACTTAAATTCCCAGAAAGAATCTCAATTCTCCCATCATGCTCATTTCAAATTCTGCCTGCATACATTGAGCAAACTCATTTCCCAGCATAGTATTGGTAGATCCAAATATGATATCATCCACATATATTTGACAAATTAGAAAATCTTTCTTAAATGATTTACAAAAGAGTATTGTGCCCACTTTGCCTCTGATGAAATTTTTCTCCAGAAGAAAATTGCTCAATCTCTCATACCACGCTCTGGGAGCTTGTTTTAAACCATACAGAGATTTCTTTAGTTTGAAAACACGATCTGGAAATTTTTCACTCTCAAAACCAGGAGGCTGGTGAACATAAACTTCTTCTTCTATAATACCATTTAGAAAGGCACTTTTAACATCCATCTGATACAAAGTGATGTTATTTTGTGCAACAAATGAAATAAGAAGGCGTATAGATTCTAACCTTGCCACTGGAGCATAAGTTTCAGCATAATCAATACCTTCTTGTTGATTGTACCCTTGAGCAACAAGCCTTGCCTTATTTCTTTCAACTTCTCCTTTCTCATTAAGCTTATTTCTGAAGACCCATTTTGTTCCAATTATATTGAATCCTTTTGGTCTTTGATCTAAATCCCACACATCATTTCTGGTGAATTGATTTAACTCTTCTTGCATGGCAATAATCCAATCATTGTCTTGCAGAGCTTCATCTACAGAAGTTGGTTCAATTACTGACACCAGTGCAAATAATGATGCTTCAGATGATCTAAGAAAGGATCTTGTTCTGATAGGGTCATCCTTCTTTCCAATAATAACATTCTCTGGATGAGAAGCTTTGATTCTGGAAGATGATCCTCTAACAGTTGATTCTTCAGAAATGTTTAAATTGTTCATCTGAGAAGTTAAAGGAATTGTATCTGGCGTTGGTTCTGGTTCCTTCACTTGAGCTTTTTCTACCTCTGAGCTTTCAGAGTCTGTGAAGAATACTTCTTTATCTGTAGAGTTTTCAGACTGCTTTGGCTTTTTACTGCCAAGCTTATCATCAAATCTAACATGAATAGATTCTTCCACAATCTGTGTCTCAGTGTTGTATACTCTGTAGCCTTTAGAGTGTTCAGAATATCCAAGCATGAAACACTTCTGTGCTTTGGAGTCAAACTTGTTCAGATTTTCTTTAGTATTTAACATATAGCAAATACATCCAAAAGGATGAAAATATGAAATGTTGGGCTTTCTGTTCTTCCACAGTTCATATGGAGTCTTCTCCAGAAGAGGTCTTACAGACACTCTGTTCTGAATGTAACAGGATGTGTTGATTGCTTCTGCCCAAAAGTGTTTTGCCAGATTAGTCTCATTGATCATGGTTCTGGCCATTTCTTGCAGAGTTCTATTTTTCCTCTCTACAACTCCATTTTGTTGTGGAGTTCTAGGACAGGAAAAATCATGAGCAATGCCATTTTCATTAAAATATTTTTCAAAATATTTATTTTCAAATTCACCACCATGATCACTTCTGACTTTTATAATTTTGAAATCTTTTTCATTCTGGACTTGTTTACAGAAGTCAAAGAACACAGAATGTGACTCATCCTTGTGTTTTAAGAACTTTACCCATGTCCATCTACTATAGTCATCAACAATGACTAATCCATACTTCTTGCCTCTGATGGATGCGGTTTTCACTGGTCCAAACAGATCAATATGAAGTAATTATAGTGGTCTGGAAGTAGAAACAACATTTTTTGATTTAAAAGATGATTTTGAAAACTTCCCTTTTTGGCATGCTTCACAAAGAGCATCTGAGGTGAACTTCAGATTAGGAAGTCCTCTGACAATATTAAGTTTATTAATCTGAGATATATGTCTCATATTAATATGCCCCAATCTTCTGTGCCAGACCCATTGCTCTTCATTAATAGACAAGAGGTATTTAACATTCTGAACTTTAAGTTCTGAAAGATTTATTTTATAAATGTTGTTTTTCCTCTTTCCACTAAATAGGATAGAGCCATCCTTTTTGACTAATAGCTTTACAAGATTTTTGATTAAAGGTTATATCATAACCATTGTCACTTAATTGACTTATGGACAATAAGTTATGCTTTAACCCTTCTACGAGTAAAACATTAGTAATAGAGGGAAGTTTACCATTTCCAATGGTGCCAGATCCAATGATCTTGCCCTTCTGATTCCCTCCAAATTTCACATCACCTCCAGATCTAAGCTCCAGACTTTAGAACATAAACCTTTCTCTTGTCATGTGTCGCGAGCATCCAGAGTCCAGGTACCATGATTGGCGTCCTGACCTTGTTGCTAAGAACATCTGCAACAGGAATTATTTTACTTTTAGGTACCCAGATCTTCTTGGGTCTTTTAGGGTTAGTTGTTCTGAAGGTTTGTCTAAACTTCTGTTTTTCAACATAAGGTTTATTCTGACTAGCCTTAGATTTAAACACATGAATATTCTTTTCAGAACGTGTTTGTTCAATATCATTCAAGTGACCAAATTTAAAGTGGGAATATAAAGGAGTCTTCTTGATGATAATTTTATCAATAGGTTTTGGATTTAAATCCTTTCCAGAGGAAGATTCATATCCAATTCCTTTTCTGTTATTTCTGCTAACTCCATAGATCATAGAAGCCATTTTGCTTCTGTCTATGCTTTTAGCAAGAAACTTCTGAAAGCTATAATCATATTTTTCCAAAATATTTTTGCATTTAGATTCAGTTTCAGAATCAGAGTTTTTTTGAGCTAATTCAGAATCATTTTTCAATTTTAAGTTCTTTTCATTTAGCTCAGCTACTTCTGATTTGAGAATATTATTCTCAGATACAAGATTCCTTTGACGCTTCTTGTATTTGAGCTTAATATTGTTATAGCTCTTCAGAACTTCTGATAACACTTTGATAAGTTCTTCTTTAGTGAGTTTAGCCATTACCTCTTCAGCGTCAGAGTCAGATTCAAAGTCAGATTCAGATCCTGAAGTTCCTCCCTCCTGATCTTCTATGTCTGCCATCAAGGCTACATTGGCACATTCCTCTTCTGACTCAGATTCAGATTCAGATGTATCCGAATCATCCCAGGTGGCCATTAGAACCTTTTTCTTCTTATCAGATTTTCTTTTAGGCTTATCTTTCAGCACCTTTGGACATTCATTTTAGTAATGTCCAGGTTCTTTACATTCATAACAGACAACCTCCTTTTTGCCAGATCTTCTGTGTCCAGAAGATTCTTTTCTTTGGTCAGGCTTCCTGAAGTTTCTGAACTTCTTTCCTTTATGCTTCTAGAGTTTTTTTATTCTTCTAGACAGCATGGATAGTTCATCTTCATCTTCAGATGAGGATTCTTCAGAGCTTTCCTCTATTACCTGCAATGCTTTAGCAGATTTATTAGATTTTAAAGCAATTGATTTACCTTTCTTTTGAGGTTCATCTTCCTCAAGTTCAATTTCATGACTTCTTAGTGAACTGATTAGTTCCTCCAAGGAGATCTTGT
Source organism: Lathyrus sativus (assembly GCA_963859935.3). Lineage (NCBI taxonomy): Eukaryota > Viridiplantae > Streptophyta > Magnoliopsida > Fabales > Fabaceae > Lathyrus > Lathyrus sativus. The sequence continues at coordinate 425,168,400 of OZ012738.1, forward strand.
TCAGATCTTTAACCATTTTCAGCGCAGTCACCATAGGTCTCCATCTGGTAGGTAAACTTCTGATGATCTTTTTCACATGATCAGCAGTAGAGTATCATTTATCCAGAACCTTTAGTCTAGCTGTAAGTATTTGAAATCTGGAGAACATAGCTTCAACAGATTCAGAGTCTTCCATCTTGAAGGCTTCATACTTCTGGATTAGAGCCAGAGCCATTGTTTCCTTGACTTGAGAGTTTCCCTCATGAGTCATCTTTAAGGACTCAAACATGTCAAATACAGTTTCTCTATTTGTAATCTTTTCATACTCAGTGTGAGATATTGCATTTAACAAAATTGTTCTGGCCTTGTGGTGATTTCTAAATTCCTTCTTCTGGGCTTCTGTCATAGACTTTCTATCTATTTTCTTGCCATTCCCATCAATGGGATGAACATATCCATCTATGACCAAATCCCATAAATCAGCATCATAACCAAGGAAAAAACTTTCGATCCTGTCTTTCCAATAATCAAATTTCTCCCCATCAAACATAGGGGGTTTAGTGTTGATTCTGTCCCTTTCTTCATATTTGTTGTTAATGTTAGACATTGTATTATCAGCCATAGTAACAACCAAATATATATCAAAGTTTTTCTTACTGGATCTTTACTGTCACTGTGAAGTGGTAACACACACAAAACCGGAGCTCTGATGCCAACTGAAGGTGAGAAAATACTTAGAAGGGGGGGTTGAATAAGTATGAAGATAAAAACTTAGAAATAAAAACCCAAGTATTTTTATCCTGGTTCGTTGAACTCAACTACTCCAGTCCACCCTTCCTAGAGTGATTTTCCTTTCTCAATCAAGGACTTAATCCACTATTTAATCAACTGATTACAATAGTAAGCACTAAGAACAACTGTTCAAAGTCTTCTCAAGAACTACTGATCCTAACTAGATCTTCTTAAGGTTTTCTTACAATCAAATGTAATAACAAATACAAGTGTTTAAATTGCTTCTAAAAAAGCTTTATCACAACTGTGATTTTTCACTTAATATTAAGAACAAAGAAATTAATTCTAGAAAGAATGTGAATAGTATGATAGCTTTGAATATTGATTTCTTTTCAGGTAAAACGTCAACTCAAGAAGATGGGTGAAGACTTGCTTTTATAGGCAGCTTGATCCAAGAGAACTTCACGTTGAGAAGAGTGTACCAAAAGGTCTGAGCCTTTTTGTCTTCACATCAAGTGACCTTTCCTAGAAGAAGAAAGCATAGAGAAATCCTTTTTGTCTGTGTTCTTGTGTCTAGCATAAATAAGGAAAGAGTCGTTTGGATTATTCCAACGGACATAATCTTTGAATTCTTCTTCATCAATTTTCAGCAAGAATCATCAGAGTCTAATTTGATCAGAGCCTTCTGATGTTGATCAGAGTTTTGTTGAATCAGAGTCTTTGCAGTAGGTGTGCTTTTAGCGTGTATAAGTTCAGAGCATACTTGAGTCAGATCCTCAGTACTGGCAGCTTTTGTACTTTCAGAATCTTCTGTAGTAACTATGCTTTGAAAACTCTTCATACAAATTCTTCTTTGGTTCAGATGCTTCTGACTTGCTTCAGATTCTTCTGGAGCTTTTGCTTCAGATCCTTCTGGAGACAACGCTCAGGATCTTCTGTTGGTAGCATTCAGAATCTTCTAATGGATGCATCTAACGCTTCAGAGTCTAGCATATTTCTTATGTTCAGTTCTGATTTGCTTCTGGAGTGATAATTACTTTAATATCTGCAGCAAACACTCTTAAGCAAATTTTAGAGTATATAATTCTTAATTACAAAATTTCATAATAGTTATCATCAAAACATAGAGATATTATTAAGAACCAATCTGTGTTCTAACAATCTCCCCCTTTTTGATGATGACAAAAACATCAGAAATTTTGTTTAATTGAAAATAAAATAATTATAACTCCCCCTGAGATGATGAATCTCCCCCTGAATTAAATACAAATAAGGAATAGAAACTTCCCTTTTGTCTTGAGTATTTTTCAGAGTTAGAGCTTGATTGTTCTTTAATATTTGAGAGTCAGAGTATCTTGCGTATTTCAGAGTCAGAGTCTGATAATTGTCAAATGATCTGAGAGACTCGTCTTTTCCCTTTTTCGTTAGGTTTTTCCGATCGTTTCCTTTCCCTCTCTTTGGGATAAATAACGAAAGGTGGCGACTCTTCTGTTTTCCGCCGGGTGTTTTTCGCAGTTGCGACAAGAACGCCCGGATGTCACGACACCTCTTGATAGTGGACCAAAACTTCAATATTTTAGCAGTAGTGGGTTAATCATATGTACCAAAATTAAAATAAAAATACACATGGAGTCGGGTTTCCTTCCAGTAGCGCTATTTTAAGGTCTTATAGCCTGACAAAAACAATCAACTTAAGTAACTTGACAAATCAACTTGACCGCCGGTTCGGGGATGGTAGGCTGTGGCAACTTTATGCTTGATACTATATTTTGTCATTAGGTTTTCAAAAATCTTATATAAAAAATGAGATCCCCCATCACTGATGATAGCTCGAGGTGTGCCATGCCTTGACAATGTGTTTTTTTAACAAAAATCTGGTCACAACTCTAGCATCATTAGTTAGGGTTACCACAACTTCTATCCACTTAGATACATAATCAACAGCCAAAAGGATATATAGATTCCTGAAGGATTGGGGATACATAATCAAATAATTCTATTTCAAAGATGTTTGTGAGAGGCATCTCTTGCTTCATAGACACATTCCCAACCCTTTGACATCTATGACAGAATTTAACCAAATCATGAGCATCCTTAAAAAGGGAAGGCCAGAAATAACCAGATTGAAGTACCTTAGCTGAATTTCTTACCCCTCCAAAGTGTCCTCCATAAGGTGATTTGTGACAAGATGTCAGGATCTGTTGCGCCTTAGATTAATCTACACATCATCTTAGTAATTGGTCACCATATTTCTTATACAAAAAAGGCTCATCCCAATAATAACTTTTAGACATGTGAAATAATATTTTCCTTTGCTGGTAGTTGATCTCTAGTGGGATGTACCCACTAACCAAGTAGTTAACAATGTCAGCATACCATGGGGTCACACCTATAATGATTATCAACAACTTTTCATCAGAGATTGTTTCTTGAATTCCTTCTGCATTCTTATTTTGAACTTCCTCTTGCAGTCTTGATAAGTGATCAACAACTAAATTTTCTACTCTATTCTTGTCTCTTATTTCCAGTCAAATCATTGTAGCAATAATACCCATCTAATCAGCCTTGGTTTAACACCCTTCTTTGTAATTAGGTACTTGATGGCAGCATGGTCAGTGTACGCTATCACCTTAGTTCCAACAAGGTAAGATCTGAACTTATCATAGGCAAATAACACACCTAATAATTCCTTCTCAGTAGTGGTATAATTAATTTGCGCTTTAACAATGGTCCTAGTTGCATAATAAATGGTGTGAAATACTTTGTTGTGCCTTTGTCCCAACACTGCTCCTATTGCAATGTCACTCACATCACATATTAATTCAAAGGTTTAGACAAATCAGGGCTCATTACTATTGGTTTAAAAATCAAAGCTCTCTTCAACAGGTTGAAAGCAAGATCACATTCAGGATTGAAAATGAAAGGCACGTCATGCTGGAGCAGTTGACACAAAGGTTTAGTTATCTTGGAAAAATCCTTGATGAAACTTCTATAAAAGCCAACATGTCCTAAGAATCTCCTTAATCCTTTGATGTTGAAAGGTGGAGGTATCTTCTTAATGACTTCAATCTTTGCTTGGTCGAATTCCAATCCTTTTTTAGAGATTTGATGACTCAACACTATTTCTTCTTTCACCATAAAGTGACATTTTTCCCAATTCAATACCAAATTATTCTCTTCACGCTTAGCCAACACCTTGTCAAGATTATCCAAACACTGACTAAATGACTCTCCAAAGAATAAAAAATTATCCATGAATACTTCCATGGAGTTTTCTATCAATTCTGAAAAGATATCCAACATACAACGTTGGAAGGTAGATGATGCGTTGCACAGACTGAAAGGCATTCTTCTAAAGGCAAACATTCCATAAGGACACATAAAAGTGGTTTTTTCTCGGTCTTATGGATGTATGGCTATTTGGTTATAATTGGAATAGCCATCTAGAAAGCAGTAACACTCTTTTTCAACTAACCGATCTAACATCTAGTCAATGAAAGGAAATGGGAAGTGCTCCTTCCTTGTGGCTTTGTTTAATTTTATGTAATCCATACAAATTATCCACCCAATTATATTTCTTGTTTGAATAAGCTCATCCTTCTCATTTGTGACCACAATCATGCCTCCCTTCTTTGGAACACACTACATTGGACTCACCCACATGCTGTTAGAGATAAGGTAGATGATACCATCGTCTAACCATTTGATGATTTACTTCTTCACCACTTCCTTCATTATAGAATTTAATCTTCTTTGAAATTTAATGCTATTTTTAGAATTTCCCTCCAACAGAATTTATGCATACAAACAATAGGACTGACTCCCTTGATGTCAGACAACTGCCAAGCAATAGCTTTTCTGTGTTTCTTAAGAAGTGTCAGGAGTTGGCACTTTTATTCCTCAAATTAATCCATAGCTATGATGACGTGCAACTTATGTCCTGCCTCCAAGTATGCATATTGCAAATGAGGAGGTAATTGTTTGAGCTATAGGTCAAGTGGAACTTCTATTGATGACTTTTATTGATCTTTTAACTCTTTAGTAAGCTTCAGTAACTCTAATGTTTCTTCTTTATCTACTAATTTGTACAAAGGTCCAGTCATGATTCCTTCCTTAAAATTTTTCTCTTCATTCAATTTTCCCAATTCTTGCTCCAAAACATTAGTTGGTTTGAGGAGACTTTTGTGAATAATGCTCTCCCAGCTAGAAATTATTGAACATTCAGCCACATCTTCTCTGGATATTGCAAAGCATTCAACACATTGAACACAACTTTTTTTCCGTTAACTCACATTGTTAGATCTCCTTTATCCACATCAATTAATGTCCTTCAAGTGGAAAGGAATGGTCTTCCTAACATAATAGGAGTATCTTCATTAGCGTTGAAATCTATAATGATGAAATCAGCGGAAAACACGAATTTATCAACCCTCACTAGTACATCTTCAAATTTTACTTGGGGATAGCAGATGCTCCTATCAACTAACTAAAGTGTAATGGTTGTTGGTTTGGAAGCACCAATACCAAGCTTCTTAAAGATAGATAATGGCATCAAATTTATACTTGCACTAAGGTCACATAGAGCCCTGCCACAAAATGACTCTCTAATGTTGCATGGAATCGTAAAACTGCCAGGATCCTTCAACTTTGGTAGAAGTGTTCCTTGTACAAGTTGACTGCATTCTTGTGTTAAAGCAACAGTAGAAAGTTCACCCACTCTCTTTCTTTTGGTGAGCCCATTGATAACACGAAATCGTATATATATTTTGATGCATAATTCAACTAAAGTTTAACCGTTTTCGATCCGATTTCGGGTTATTTTCGTGTTATTTGTCTGATGTTTTGCAGGTATTCAACGATCACGTCTAAACAAGGCAACATGAAGAAAAGAAGCAATCTCAGATGAATTATGGACGAAAAAGGAGTGAAAACATCATAAAAAGCGCAGAAGCTGTTTTTGCTGATGTGACGACCGTCACAGCTTCATGACGACCGTCACACGGGTGACGACCGTCACACCTTGTGACGACCGTCATGCAGGCAAAAACGCCCCACTTCAATTACACGTTAAAGAAGCAGTTCCAATTCCCACAGAGTGGACCACTACTCTCTAAATTATCTGCCTCAAAGTCCATCATCTTCAATGATAACCGTTGGAATTCCACTTCTATAAAAGGGGAAGCAGGGGACTTCAGAAAGAGAGCCGCATTCATACAACGAAGTGCTGCCAAATTTATTTCCAGAGCATATTTTCCAATTTTATATTCTTATTCGTTTCTCTTTATTTCTTCTGTATTCCATTTTCATTCTTCTGTAATTTCTACTTTCATTGTACGATCAAATTGGCATAGAGATCAGAATCCTGCCAACATCTGTGGAGGATCTGCCCAAAGGCCAATTGGAATATTTAAAGGTTTCTCATTTCAATCGATTCCAGTTTTATTATAATGCAAATCATTATTTATTATTTTTATTTATGTTTTATCTTTCCCAAATCCATGTCTAGCTAAACTTAGGTAATCGATATGTAGTAATAATTCGAATGGGATTTGACAACAACTGGTTGAAAAACTTTCTTTTCAAAAAAGTAATTTATGGTCTGAGTGTTTAAAATTGATTTACTGAATAAACTTCGTCGCGAAAGCGAGAACTTATTTAAAAGTAGTTTTGCCACGAAAGTGGAAAATTAATTAAGATACGAACCAACAAGCGAAAGCTGCGGTAAGGTCAGATAGTAAATACTGGTCATCCATTTTAATAATAGCGAAAGCACTTTAAAATGAATTAGAACTTAGAGATTTCCAAAAAAATAATTTTAACCCCGAACGGGATACGAAAGTGTACGTTTGGCCCTTAGGATTATGATTAGCGTCAATAACCATCGTGAGGCGAGAATCTTTAAATCACTATTTTCTGCTTAAATAAACTCTGAAAATTATTTCATACACCAGTAACTTGTCAAATCCCTGAAGAACACAATTGCTGCATATCGATTCAATCAATTATAATCTAAGTAGCAGTCTTAGTTCCCTTTTAGTGACAATCTTATTCCCTTAAACATATTCTACCTAGCTAAACATAGTAACTCCCGAGAACACTAGTTTGATTACGAGTCCCTGTGGGATCGATATCTATTATTACTACGCGATAGACTGTGCACTTGCAGTTAGGTTGTATTAGACATAGAAAGTCGCGATCAAGTTTTTGGCGCCGTTGTCGGGGACCCGTTTAGTCAATAGTGTAACCTTCTGTTACACCGTATAGACTAGGTTAACAATTTTCATTTTTCCTTTACTAGTGTTGTCGATTGTATGCCAAGTAATCGCTCACCAGGCGATATATTGAAACCTTCAGTCGCAGAACTAGAGCGCTTCTTACATCTAAGAAGCCGAATCATTGAGTACCAACGCAAACATAACATTCCTGATCCTCTCACTCCCATTCCCAAATCCGAAGAAGAATCAAAAATGGCTGAAGGACCTCCAAACAAACCACTGAAGGCATACACTACACCCTCTCAGATGGAGCCTAGAAGTAGCATTGCTGCCCCAGCAATTACCCGAAATGATTTTGAGCTGAAACCTTCATTGCTGTCAGCTGTACAACAAAACTAATTCTCAAGAAACGCAACTGAGGATCCGAATGAACATCTAACAAAGTTTGTACAATACGCGGACACAGTGAAAGCAAATGGAGTAACTCCAGACGCGATAAGACTTCGTCTTTTCCCATTCTCTCTTAGAGACAGAGCGTGGACATGGTTACAATCTTTACCATCCAACTCCGTTACGACGTGGGAACAATTGAAGAACGTCTTCTTAGCGAGATATTTTCCGCCAAGCAAAACTGCTATGCTTAGAGCTCAAATCAACGGATTTCGACAAAAAGATACTGAATCTCTTTACGAAGCATGGGAACGATTCAAAGATATGATGAGAACATGTCCTCACCACGGTCTAGAAGACTGGGTGACAATCCATACTTTCTATAATGGGCTTCTATACAATACTAGATTAACAATAGACGCTGCCGCGGGCGGTGCACTTATGGATAAGCCATACGATAAAGCCTATCAATTAATCGAAAACATGTCACAAAACCATTGCCAATGGGGAGGTGAACGCACTCCAATAGAGAAAACCACAACGAAAGGTGGGATGTACGAGATCAGCAGCCTTGAAAAGTTCAACGCTAAAGTAAATGCTCTAGCACAGAAGATTGATAGTCTGACCGTTAACCCCACTGCAACCGTCGCTGCCGTAACTCCAAATTGCGAGTTATGCAGAAACACCACTTATAATACACCAGAATACCCATTGCTAGCCGGAATCCCACCAGACCAGGTAAATTATGCTCAAGGAAATCCCTACGCAAATACCTATAACCCAGGTTGGCGAAATCATCCAAACTTTTCTTACAAAAGCGAAAATGCATTGCAAATGCCTACTGCTCCGCCAGGATATCAGAAACCAGCTGCTGCTCAAACTGCACCTAGGAAATCCAACCTCGAATTGATGATAGAAAAATTCATAGCTACTCAAGCTCAAACAAATAAAGAATTCCTGAATCAAAACATACACACTAGCGAGCAAATTAAACAGTTGACAGGAAAAGTAGACGCTTTAGCCACCCACAACAAAATGTTAGAAACACAGATATCACAAGTGGCTCAACAACAAGCCTCTGCTGCCGCACCTGCTGGCACATTTCCTGGACAACCCGAACAGAATCCAAAAGGCCAAGCAAATGCTGTAATACTAAGAAGTGGAAAAGAATTGGATGAACCGATCGATCCGAGGACCGAAAACTCAGTCATGCAACAAAAACCAACTGAACAAGCAGAAAAGGAATCCGAGTTAGAGAAGAAGGAAGACGACGAGAAGGAGGATACCGCAAGTGAAAAAACTCAAGCACCTCCAGCGCCATATAAACCACCTATCCCTTATCCTCAAAGATTAATAAACTCCAAAACTTCAGGACAGTTTAAGAAATTTGTGGAGCTCCTTAAACAGCTGAATATTACTATTCCTTTTACAGAAGCGATAACTCAAATGCCGTCATACGCTAAATTTCTCAAAGAAATCCTGTCGAATAAGAGAAAGATCGAGGATAACGAAACAGTTACACTTACTGTAGAGTGTAGCGCCATTATTCAAAACCGCATGCCTCCTAAATTAAAAGACCCAGGTAGTTTCTCCATACCCTGCGTCATAGGAAAGTTCGTAATAGACAAAGCTCTACGCGATTTAGGAGCCAGTATCAGTGTTATGCCTTTATCTATATGCAAAAAGCTGAATATGGGAGACCTCAGACCAACCAATATGTCTGTTCAATTAGCTGATCGATCAGTAAAATACCCAGTCGGAATACTGGAAAACATTCCAGTACGCATAGGACAATTCTACATTCCAACCGACTTCATAATCATGGACATCAAGGAGGACACTGTTACCCCAATTATCCTAGGAAGACCGTTCCTAGCTACAGCCGGAGCGATTATAGACGTGAAGAAAGCAAGGCTAACATTCGAAGTAGGAGAAGAAAAGATAGAGTTCATTCTCACCAAGTTCTTACAAGCACCAGCCATAGACGATACCTGCTATTTAGTAGACGAAATTGACGAATGCATAAGAGAACTTGAAAACGAAGAGACCACGTATTCAGAAATAATAAAGATTCAAATACCCGATATTTCTGAAGACGACGATTGGCGTAAACCGTATAAAGACGACAACCTAAGCGAAAGCTTAGCACTGACTCCAAACCACATGCCAGGTCCGAAGAACCCATCTTTAGAACTTAAAACACTACCCAAAAACCTTAGATATGAATTTCTAGACGATGAACTAAAAAGACCAGTGATAGTCAACGCCGACTTAGGACAACCAGAAACCGAAAAGCTATTAGAAGTCCTAAAGAAGTACCCCACCGTGTTAGGCTATAACATAAGCGATCTAAAAGGTATAAGCCCTTCGATCTGTATGCATCGAATTACAATAGAGGAAGACTCCAAGACCTCTCGAGAACATCAGAGAAGACTGAACCCCATCATGAGCACTGTAGTCAGAGATGAAGTAAAGAAATTGCTAGATGCAGGAATCATCTATCCGATCTCCGATAGTGAACGGGTCAGCCCAGTTCATGTCGTACCAAAGAAAGGAGGAGTCACTGTAGTTAAAAACGAAAAAGGCGAATCAATAACAAAAAGAGTCGTGATTGGAAGCAGGATGTGCATTGATTATAGGAAGCTTAACAAGGCCACACGCAAAGATCATTTCCCGTTACCCTTCATAGACCAAATGTTGGAAAGACTAGCCAAATATTCATATTTCTGCTATCTAGATGGTTATTCAGGATTCTTCCAAATTCCCATCCATCCTGATGACCAAGAAAAGACTACATTCACCTGTCCATATGGTACTTTTGCTTACCGCCGAATGCCGTTTGGACTCTATAATGCTCCAGCAACCTTCCAAAGATGCATGATGGCAATCTTCGCAGATTTCATAGACGACATCATGGAAGTATTTATGGACGACTTCTCGGTATGTGGACAAAGTTTCGAAGGATGCATACAAAACTTAGAAATGGTGTTAGAACGTTGCGTAAAAGTAAACCTCGTCATAAATTGGGAAAAATGCCATTTTATGGTCCGACAAGGAATAGTTCTAGGACATGTCATATCAGATAAAGGAATTGAGGTAGACAAAGCTAAAATAGAGATTATAAAAGATCTCCAACCTCCAAAATCCGTACGAGAAATACGGAGTTTTCTAGGACATGCCGGTTTCTACCGAAGATTTATAAAAGATTTTTCAAAAATCACAAAACCTCTGACCGGCCTGTTGATGAAAGATGCTGAGTTCGTCTTCGACGACGACTGTTTAAAAGCATTTGAAACATTAAAATCAGCCCTTATCACCGCACCAATTATGCAACCGCCCGATTGGCGATTACCGTTCGAAATCATGTGCGATGCGAGTGATTATGTCGTAGGCGCAGTTCTAGGACAAAGGAAGGACAAGAAACTCCATGCCATCTACTATGCCAGTAGAACCTTAGATCCTGTCCAAATGAACTACGCTACCATAGAAAAGGAACTTCTAGCAGTTATATTTGCGCTTGACAAATTCCGTTCTTACTTAGTAGGAGCAAAAATCATCATATACACAGACCACGCTGCCATAAGGTACCTAATAAGCAAAAAGGATGCCAAACCAAGACTATTGAGATGGATCCTGTTATTACAAGAGTTTGACTTAGAAATCAAAGATAAGAAAGGAACCGAGAACGTTGTTGCAGATCACTTATCCCGAATAGAAGGCATCAAACATGAACCAGTACCGATAAATGACGATTTCCCGTACGAACGTCTGATAGCCAAATTAGAAAGTGACGTACCCAACTCAATCTCGGAAGATCCAGAATTCGAGAAAGCCATAGAAACCGTCTATGCCCAAGTCACATTACCCTGGTATGCTGACATCGTTAATTACCTCGATGCAGGCGTGCTTCCACCGGATCTTACTTATCAGCAAAAGAAGAAATTCTTCCATGATCTGAAACACTATTATTGGGACGAACCTCTACTCTTCAAGAGAGGGGCCGACAACATATACCGTCGCTGTGTCCCAGAGGAAGAAATAGAAAATATCATTTCCCAATGCCATTCATCACCATATGGTGGTCATGCTAGTACATCCAAGACGTGCGCTAAGATTCTCCAAGCCGGCTTATTCTGGCCCAACCTCTGGAAAGACGTTCACATCGCTGTGCTAAAATGTGATCGATGCCAACGAACTGGAAACATCTCACGACGCGATGAAATGCCTCAGAAAGGAATCTTAGAGGTAGAAATCTTTGACGTATGGGGAATAGATTTCATGGGACCTTTCCCACCTTCTTTTGGTAATCACTACATACTCGTCGCTGTAGACTACGTGTCTAAATGGATAGAAGCCATTGCTGCTCCAACAAACGACGCACGAGTAGTAATCAAACTCTTCAAAAACACAATCTTTCCTAGATTCGGTGTACCCGGACTCGTCATTAGTGACGGCAGATCTCACTTCATATCGCGAATATTCGATAAACTTCTCTCTAGATATGGAATCCGACACCGAGTAGCTACACCTTATCATCCGCAAACTAGCGGACAAGTAGAGGTCTCGAACAGAGAAATAAAACAGATGTTGGAAAAGACTGTCGCTACCTCAAGGAAAGATTGGTCGTCAAAGCTACAAGAAGCTTTATGGACCTATAGGACCGCTTTTAAGACACCAATAGGTACTACCCCTTACAAATTAGTTTACGGTAAATCCTGCCATCTCCCTGTAGAATTAGAGCATAAGGCCTTCTGGGCCATTAAGACACTCAATTTCAACTACACTGAGGCAGGAGAAAAGCGAATCTTGAACTTACACGAATTGGAAGAACTTCGATTAGACGCTTACGAAAATGCCCGTATCTATAAAGAACGAACTAAAAAGTGGCATGATAAACGTTCAGTCAGGAAACAACTCAGTGTGGGAGACATTGTATTGCTCTTTAATTCGAGATTAAAACTCTTCCCAGGTAAACTAAAATCTAGGTGGTCTGGACCCTATGAAGTGACTAAAGTACTTCAGAGTGGAACTGTTGAAATTACCGATAAGACGAATGCACCGTTTATCGTAAACGGGCAACGTCTAAAACATTATAATAAGAACGACAACAGCCCTCAAGTCAGCAATATAACATTGCTTGAGCTTCCAGCTCAAACACCCGAATAGCTTCTCACCAAGCTATCGTCAGGCTTTAGACGTTAAAAACAGCGCTTACTGGGAGGCAACCCAATTTCCCTCGTTATCGTATTTCAATTTTTATTTAAAATTTTTGCTTTGAAAATCCAACAAAAATTCCAAACTTATAATTATTATTACTTTCTACTTTCGTTTGTTTTCATATTTTTATTTTATTTTATTTTTCTCTTTTGTCTTTTATTTCTACCGCTTTTTGTTTTCAAAAATCCTGACTTCAAACTCCTGTTTTAAACTTTTCAGGATTTTTAAAGTCTTCAAAAACATTCCTTCTGTTTTCCCCGAATTACCTGCAAGTATGGCCGAGTACGACTTCACAAAGGTTCACTTTAGAGGACTAGCTCAAAAGGAAAGATTTGCAGCACTAACTGAAAGAGAATTTGCCTTAACGCTGTATTATGATAAGTCTACCATGGATAAACTAGGAATCACGGATAGCATTCAATACCTGTTCAATCAACTGGGTTGGGAGAACACTGCTTTGAAAACACGTTTTGCTACCTACAAGGATCTTACCTATGAATTCCTTAGTTCTTTTAGATATATACCCAACTATGACTTTGGATCCAACACAGAGCTGATTACCTTCCGATTATTTGGAATGGACCAAACCCATAGCCGGATGTCACTAGCTAACCTCTTAGGATTTCCTAGCGGATCGCATGTGTTCATAAATGCAGAAGATGACGATATTGATTTTCAACTCGACCAATTCTGGGGTAGAATCACAGGCGACTATCACCCTGAACCAGACAAAATGTATAATGATGATATCCATAACCCAGCTTTCAGATACTTCCATAAGATACTAGCTCACACCCTGTTTGGAAAAGAAGAAAATATTACTGCAGTATCTAAAGAGGAGTTATTCATCATGTTCTGTGCTTCTCAGGGACGTACAGTAAATACAGTGCCTTTCATGATGAGATCTTTCAAACGCCTCATGCAGGAACCACAGACACCTATTCTTATAGGAGGCCTCGTGAGGATGATTGCCCACGAGCTTGGCCTTAGATTCCACTTAAATGCAAGCACTCGTTTTGGCACTATCCGACCCATGAACATACAATTCTGCTTTAACAGGCGCATTTTAGGAACTATGGGACCTGGACCGTATGAGTACCTCATTAACGAAAAACCAGTACAACTATTCACACTGCCTGATCATCAGATGACAAGTATCCACAACAAGGATAACTGGCTTTATGAACTGGACGAGCCTATGGGACCCCCTTCACCACAGTCAACACCACAGAACTATATGTATGACAGTGACCACATCTCTAAGGCACACGACTATATGTACTATGAGGATGTTGTATCCGAAGCTGAAGTAGACCCTATGACTCCTCCGCACTACAACACCTATCCTGAGCCTATCCTTGAGGAGAACACCGACAAAATGGATACTGTTCTACTACGATTGGACAACGTTGATGCAGCTCTGACTACGGTAAAAGATGACATCGTATGCATACACAGCGAACTGGTAGTCTTTATGGACTTAGTCTGCGACCAGCTCGACTACTACGCACGGAAATTCGATGAGTTGAAGACACGAAAAGACTAGATACTAGCTCTTAGCAGTAGATTCAGTTTAGTTTAGTTTAGTTTAGTTTCGTTTAAGCATTTGGATTTTTTTTTCCGCATTGTTAGTTTTCTTTATGTACTACATACAATAATTTCAATTTTATGTTATTTCAATTCTAGTTTTTATTCAATTATTCTGTTTTCGCATTATCCGTTGTTTGTTGGCTGCTATATTACATTGCCGTATCAATACTAAGCCTTAAAGTCACTGCGAGAACGCCCTCAGAGCAAAATTCTGCGTTCTGCAGATTTTGCTGCTGTGACGACCGTCACAGGATCCTGACGAGCGTCACGCGGGTGACGACCGTCACGAATTCAAAAACTGCTATCTGATATAACAGGGTGCGTGTTCTTTCCCACTACCCCCATTACCACTTCCAATCATCAGAACTCCTACCCCACTACAAATTTTCGTCCTCCCCACATTGAACCATTTATTTCAACCCCAATCTCAACTTCCAACCACACTTCTGTCAATTCTTCCAACTCTGCGGAAAAACCCCAATCTTCAGAACCCTCTCAACAATGGCAAGAAATGCAGAAACCCCAGATATCAGCAACATTATCTTCAGTGAAGGTGACTTAGGCGAGAGACAGCGAGCAAACTACATCGCATTTCATCAGAGGTCTCTCCAGCCGACTCATTATCCACACATCCCATCGCTTACGGAGCTCGGACTCCTTGAAGGTGTCACCTGGATGCTTCAGATAGCAGGAATCTGGAACCTCTGCACCAACCCACTGCCAACATACGAACAACTCACTCTTGAGTTCTTGAGTTTGTTCACTTACATCACAAGCAGCGGCGACCTTAACCAACATTTCGGTGCCGCATGCTTCCGGCTGTTCGGCACAAACTATCAGATGCACCAGAACCAGATAGCTGCCCTCTTACAACTTCCTCGAGGCGACAACGCTCACTGCCGCCTCACCGATCAGTTCCAGCACGAAGCTTTCGCGCTGTGGTATCAATTGACCGGCATCAATGCCGATGGTTGGGACTCTCTGCACTCCACTCATATCCATAACCCAACCATCTGGTACTTTCACAGAGCGTTGAGCAACACAATCTTCGCCAGAGACAGCAACCACAAAGTGAACTCGAAAGAGCTCTTCTTCCTCCATTGCGTCTTCAACAACGAACCAATCAACGCCGCTCCATTCCTGTTGGCTCACATACAGGCCAACTGCAACCGTGGCTCGAAGCCATTCTACTTTGGCGGGATTGTCACTGCCATTGCACTTGGGCTGAACTTAGGCGACCGCCTCCAGCACCTCCACTCCATCCCCTCGGTGTTCCTTGACACCGACCACTACAGAGCCTCTCATCTTATCCGCTCCAGAGCTGACGGCAAATACCATCCGGTAGTGCGTGGCAAGACCGTCCGAAGCATCATCCTTCCGTCACGCACCCGCACACACCCGGAGGACCGTACCAACTGGTTATTTGACCTCACTGCCCCTCCTGTTGCCGCTGTTCCTACTCAGAACCACACCCAAGGTTCTGACGATGAAATCTAAGCTGAGTTGGACAGGTCCGAGCAGCCAGAGGCATCGCAGCCCCCTCCTTACGAAGGTACATCCTCTCACTGCCGCCGCCATCATCCCGTGCCAGACTACACAGAAGAGGACCTCCGCCGCTCCCTAGACCAGCAGGCACAGATACTCGTGATGCTGCAGCAGCAGAATCAGCGAGCCGACCAGTTCGAAGCTTGGCACCGGACTCAAATGCAACAACTTCAAACCGGCCAAGCTACCATCACTGAGAACCTGGCGAATCTGACTCTGCAGGTCGAAGGACTCCGAGACACCGTCTACCACACCGGAGCTATGAGTTATGAGGACAGAGTAGCCCTCACCAGAGCCAGAGGACGCCAGCACGGACGTGACAGAGGCAGCGGACGTGATTAGTTTTCCATTTTTCCTTATTTGTTTACTATATTTCCTGTTCATCTGTACTTTCATTTCAGTTGTATCTCCCTCTCGCATGCTTCAAAAATCAGTGGGGACACTGATTGAGATAGTGTGGGAGCGGAGCCTTTATTTCCATTTCACTATTATTTCCATTCCACTGCTATTTCCATTCCACTGTACTTTGAATTTCGTAATTTCTATTTAAACATTTGCTATTGTTAGCAAACAAATCTCGTTTATATATCCTTTTTCCGTTACGCAAACATCCCCACATTATTCAACGTAAACAAAAATTTTTGTTAGTTCCTCAAAAGCAAAAGCATCACGAGAATGCAACCGAGTTCAAACCAAGTTTTGAAACTCCGAGGAAACAACAGTTCTAACAAAACCAGTACCGTCCTGACACCTTAGATCTCCGGTTTATGCGAGTCGGTTTCACTACCTACGCGTACCAAAGTCTCAAGTGTCTACGCAAACTCAGCCCCAAGTAGTTTATACTAGCAGTCAGCACCATCCTAAAGCACTTCTAAGCGAGCGACCGATGCAAATAAGTGTATGATCTCCAAAAAGATGAAAAATCATGAAAAGAGAGCTAAATAGCCCAAAAATATAAGACACGTTTCCTTCTAAGTTAGGTGCTCCTCACCCGAGCATTTAGCCCAACGGCATGGAAACTCATTGAAAAATCAATGACATAAGCTCATGATCAATGAAGAAGATCAAAAACAAGAAATGAGATCATATTCACTAACAGGTCGACTTGTCATGAAAGTGTACGGACAACGGGCTTAATGTGATTGCGCTAGAACAAACAGGGTGAACTTGCCGCGAGAACCTTGACACCAAGTTACAGTAGCATGACTGGGACCGGTTTGTATAAGAAGGAGACCTCCGAAGACTTGTAGTCCAGTGTCGTCATGGTACTCGTTTTGTTCTTACCAAGAATCCCGGTTTTTCCCAACTTTGCGAACGAAGAAGCTGCCTCGTGCTTGCCGACCTTTTCATGTTTTACTTGAGGACAAGCAAAGATTCAAGCTTAGGGGAGTTTGATAACACGAAATCGTATATATATTTTGATGCATAATTCAACTAAAGTTTAACCGTTTTCGATCCGATTTCGGGTTATTTCCGTGTTATTTGTCTGATGTTTTGTAGGTATTCAACGATCACGTCTAAACAAGGCAACATGAAGAAAAGAAGCAATCTCAGATGAATTATGGACGAAAAAGGAGTGAAAACATCATAAAAAGCGCAGAAGCTGTTTTTACTGATGTGACGACCGTCACAGCTTCATGACGACCGTCACACGGGTGACGACCGTCACACCTTGTGACGACCGTCATGCAGGCAAAAACGCCCCACTTCAATTACACGTTAAAGAAGCAGTTCCAATTCCCACAGAGTGGACCACTACTCCCTAAATTATCTGCCTCAAAGTCCATCATCTTCAATGATAACCGTTGGAATTCCACTTCTATAAAAGGGGAAGCAGGGGACTTCAGAAAGAGAGCCGCATTCATACAACGAAGTGCTGCCAAATTTATTTCCAGAGCATATTTTCCAGTTTTATATTCTTATTCGTTTCTCTTTATTTCTTCTGTATTCCATTTTCATTCTTCTGTAATTTCTACTTTCATTGTACGATCAAATTGGCATAGAGATCAGAATCCTGCCAACATCTGTGGAGGATCTGCCCAAAGGCCAATTGGAATATTTACAGGTTTCTCATTTCAATCGATTCCAGTTTTTTATAATGCAAATCATTATTTATTATTTTTATTTATGTTTTATCTTTCCCAAATCCATGTCTAGCTAAACTTAGGTAATCGATATGTAGTAATAATTCGAATGGGATTTGACAACAACTGGTTGAAAAACTTTCTTTTCAAAAAAGTAATTTATGGTCTGAGTGTTTAAAATTGATTTACTGAATAAACTTCGTCGCGAAAGCGAGAACTTATTTAAAAGTAGTTTTGCCACGAAAGTGGGAAATTAATTAAGATACGAACCAACAAGCGAAAGTTGCGGTAAGGTCAGATAGTAAACACTGGTCATCCATTTTAATAACAGCGAAAGCACTTTAAAATGAATTAGAACTTAGAGATTTCCAAAAAAATAATTTTAACCCCGAACGGGATACGAAAGTGTACGTTTGGCCCTTAGGATTATGATTAGCGTCAATAACCATCGTGAGGCGAGAATCTTTAAATCACTATTTTCTGCTTAAATAAACTCTGAAAATTATTTCATACACCAGTAACTTGTCAAATCCCTAAAGAACACAATTGCTGCATATCGATTCAATCAATTATAATCTAAGTAGCAGTCTTAGTTCCCTTTTAGTGACAATCTTATTCCCTTAAACATATTCTACCTAGCTAAACATAGTAACTCCCGAGAACACTAGTTTGATTACGAGTCCCTGTGGGATCGATATCTATTATTACTACGCGATAGACTATGCACTTGTAGTTAGGTTGTATTAGACATAGAAATTCGCGATCACCCATCCTTCATGAACTTAGAGTAGTTTGGCATTTGTTGTATGGCTTCAATCAAAGGAATATTAATGTGTAGTTGCTTCAGAATCTCCATAAATTTACCAATATGTTGTTCTTCCTTTGTCTTCCTAATCCTTTGAGGAAAAAGTGGTTGTGGTATTTCTTGCAAAATCTTTGGTGTCTTGTCAACCTCAAATCTGTCTCCTTTCTACTTCTTTGAACTAGAAACCATGCCCTCATTGTTCTTCTTGTCACTATTTCCTCTTTGTTCCTCTAAGGTCGATTCCTTAGTGGATTCTTTTTCTACAATGGTGTCTTGTGGTGTCAGTTCTCCAATTTATTATTGACTTGTTGATCCTTCACTTTCTTTACCATTACTTAGTTTGATAACCTTACAAATTTCAGTATTCTTGGCTCCTGAGGTAGTGGCAGAGGCTTTAGTGGAGCTGGGAAAAGTCCCATGTTTCTAGAACTAAGGGCAGTAGCAATTTGGCCTACTTGATTCTCTAGGTTTTTAATGCTTGCTTCTTTTGCTTGAAAATGATTTTTCTCCTCTTGAATGAAAGATTTCAAAACATTCTCTAGCTGGTTATTTCCTTAATTAGCAGGATAGTTTGGTGCCGAATAACCAGGAGGAAATTGTGGTGCTTGAGAGTGTTGTGTTGCTTGGGGTTTATTGAGTTGATTTTGAGTGTTGCTCCATGAAAAATTAGGGTGATTGTTCCAACCTGGGTTGTATGTATTAATGTAGGGGTTGTTATACTTGTTGTTTCCAGCATAGTTAACAGACACGGGGTTTGATGAACATTCTTCAAATAAGTGTGCTCCTTCACAATATACATAGATAACTGTTGTCGCATCAGTAACCACCTTGATTGGTTCTGGCCTTGCTACTTTAGGGGCAGTCTCCATATTCTTCATCATCTGATGAATTTGGGCTACTTGATTAGCAAGAGCATTGGACTCAGAAACTTCATGAACACCAACAAGTTTCTTTCATGTTTGACTTACTCCAGCTAAGGCTGTTTTCGGTCCGGTCCGGCTGGATATTTACTCTCCCGAAAAGTGGACCGAAATAGGAATCAGGTAAACCGAGACTGGACCGAAATAGTAATGGTTTGTTTTTTTGGACCGAAACCAGATCGGTACTTTCGGGTAAATCGAGACCAAACCGAAATAGTGATGGTCCTTTTTATGGGATCAAAACCGAAACTGAAACCGGACCGGTACTTTTTCAACACATAATTAAGTATCCAATTCTCAAAAGTGCATAAAAATAATACAAAGAGTGCATAAACATGATTAAGTACTTAAACTTAATTAAGTACTTGTTCAATTATAACATCATAAGTATTAAAAAGTGCATTAACATAACACAAAAAATCCAATTCTCAAAAAACTGCACAAGGAGATTACATTTTTGATGCCTAAGAACAATCTCATCATTGGCATAATGCAAAATACAAATCTTCAAGTTGCAGTTGTCGAAGCGGCACCCAGATATTTGTCAAAATGATATGTCAAAGATTCATCTTTTGGTTCTTCAAGTTAAATATGTAAATGCATAAAATTAGAGTTGCAGAAAAGTTAGAAAAATGGAAAACATATTAAGCAAAAAACAGAAATGCAGAAAAGTTACTTACAACACTAGAAGTGTACACCTTCTTAATTCCATACATCTCATTCATCCAATCACCCCCACAAACTACCATTTCAACTGTCTTAGTTTTCATAGACGATCGTTTCAAATAAATAAAATGTTTCAAGCACTGAAAGTTGCTTTTGAAGCAACAATAGTAACTGAAATAGTTAGGATATCGTTTGCCAGTTTACTAAGAACATGATATTTTTCTTCATTTCCTATCCACCATGTTAAAACATCAAACTTAGCTATAGGGGAAAATTTCAAGGGAGGCTCATTAAGGTACATTTCAATATCAATTTTTGAATTACTATTATCCATAACAGTTTCCAAAAACATCTCAAAATTCCTCCTTTCCAACCCAGAACTAGAACTAGATCCTACTTCAGAAGTTTCAGATACAGGGCATCAGAATCATTGATTCCATAAGTATCTTGATACAATTGGCAGAGGGAGTTTAAGTTAGTTGACAACTCTTGTTGATAGGCACTTGCTTGATTATGATTTGGATACAAGAACTGATATACCCATTTAATGAAGATCATCTTATACCTATTTGATCAAGTAGAGTTGCAAACAAGTTAGGAAACAATTGCATATTCACTTGGCAATATAGGTTTGATTGGCTTTACTGGGTAACAGAATCACAAGGAAAAGAATTGGCCTTAGAATTTAAGGCACAATTGAATCATAAGGCAACATAATTCACAAGGAAACATAATTGGCCTCAAATTTTAATTCATCATAGACACAATTTAACTTAATCATAGGCGTATCAAGCAGACAACTAGATACCTAAGAAACAATTCCACAAAGTATATATATATATATATATATATATATATATATATATATATATATATATATATATATATATATATATATATATAATATATATATATATGTGTGTGTGTGTGTGTGTGTTGTGTGTGTGTGTGTGTGTGTGTGTGTGTGTGTGTGTGTGTGTGTGTGTGTGTGTGTGTGTGTTTGGTTTCATCATAGACATATG